>QLOH01000508.1:0-600000 GCA_026901365.1 Sesbania bispinosa | reverse complement strand
TCACCATTAAAGATCATTTATATACATATTAAGTAAAAGACATGTTAGATGAGAAATTAAAAATAAAATTACTTCCTAATTATTTGTATATATTTATTTATTATTTGGTGATAAATATTTTCTCTTTATTCACCAAATTAAGTTTTAAATACTCGAAATAAATAAATATCTCAATTCTATATTAAAATAACTTTAAAATATAATACATAAAATACACATTTGATTTTATATTAGCATTCAATTTCAATGGGACCTGCAATCTGCGACACCCCTAGTTACTACTAAGAATGTCACATGTGTTGCACGTGACAAACGGGGATATTATACAAGTCGATAAAAATACGAAATTATTTTTTTTTATTTTTTTTTGAAAAAAGATTAGTAGCCATCAACCTATTATATTTCTAGTTCCATTTTAAGTGCTATGAAGTATTCTTTCCTTACTTGTAAAAATTATTTTTGAAAAGCGTTGAAGCGTTATTACGTTGTATACACATACATTCATTTAACATAAACATCACATGTAAGGATAAATAGTGCATTTTTAAGTACAAACATAAACCATTGTACGCACAAAGCTTACAGACCACAAGATATAACATGAGTTCTAGAAGTGAAATAAATAATAAAAGCGACCTCAATACGAAAATACAAAAGGGAGATCACAAGACTCAGAGCTGATCACAATTAGGGGGATCCTCCTCATCTGACGAATCTTCAATGATGATCATCTCCATTGCATCTGTAAGAGGGCGATCTCGCGCATCAGAACGTAAGGAACGGGAACCGGATGCCTCCGAAGCAGGTGAGTATCGCGGGGAATCCGAAACCGACAATATCTGCTACACATGACGAACGGGATGCCACCGAAGATTCCTGGCGATGACGGGACCGACGAAAAGTAGTGTAGCGCACCAAGTTTGGCGGCGTCTGAAACTCTAGTGTCAACAGAACAACAAAATCAATCTCTGGCAGCAAAGGGAGGTCGGGGATAGTAATGATAATGTGAACCTCCTCAGTGAAGACACACCTCCTAGGTATGTCCGTCACCCTCCACGTTCCCCTCGGCATCCATCGAAGCTCCACTCGCATAGAAGTCATGTTGCGGGTCTCCGAAGCCAGCTGATGTCGTAAAAGAAAAGGTACAACCAAACAGCAAGCAAACAGCAAACAAAGGAAGGGTGAGAACACATCGCATGAACTCACGTGGTATAAGATATAGTGTCTAGAGCACATACACAAGGAAAATTTACACAGTTCAACCAAACAAGTACATACACACGTCGTTATCATGATGCACACAGCCTATTGCATACTTTGCAGTCATGACACTATATGTATATGCCTGAGGGCCCGAGGAAAATCACCACCATAGTGCACACAGCAATTGCCCGACCTATATGTACAACGTATCAGGAGTTAGAGTCTGTGCTACCATCCGTACCAAGAGCCTTGCTCATATTTTCTTTTGGCCAAATTTTCTTTTACAAAACTTCCAGATAATCTCAACTGTCCCCGAAACCTTGAGAGAGACAGGAATAGTCAAGTTTGATGCCCATGAACTCGACAGTAGGGAGCTAGCCTACGTCTCTTGATGTGCAATTTGGAACTCGACTATCCTCAGGGTTGGCGTCCCATTCCAGGATCCGTTGGAGTTCTTTGCAAAACCCAGTGCACCCTTCCCAACAAGTTTCACACAGTACCAATCGTGTCAATACCATATTAGGTCGTAAGGTTTTCAACCTTAAATATCATCAATGCTTATGATGCATGTCACACATCCAATTCTTCTCAGCATACATATCCTCACAGGCAACCCATTGAATCCTTCCACGTGACCACTCCCCGCGGCACGGCATCGATTCAATGTCTTTCCTTCGCAAGGAAAAGCAAACCCCATCTCGGGTTCATCCGCACTCTCTCTCACTAAGCTTCTCAAGTCTTATGCAAGAAGAGTGTGCTTGTTATAATCTTTTATGGTAAGTAGTATTCATTCGTCTTTAAGACTAATGATCATTTTCACTTAAGTCCTATAGCTTACTAAGGCTTATGGGTGTGTCTTATGAATAGTGCTACATATTTTAATTTACCTCGTATGTATAATTAAGGTTAAGTTTGATCCTTAATCATGATAATATTCCTTAATTAGACTACAATTAAGGCTAATCCTTCTTAATTAAGTCTTAATCATGTTATTAACACCTCATTAATGATTGATAATTAAGATTAATTTATGATATTGGGTGATTAGGACTTAATTAGTTTAGGCCTGATCTATTAACTTAAGAGAGTTGATCTATTAACTTAAGAGAGTTGGACTATTAACTTGAGAGAGTTGGACTATTAACTTGAGAGAGTTTGACTATTAACTTGAGAGAGTTGGACTATTAACTTGAGATAGTTGATCTATTAACTTAAGAGGGTTGGACTAGTGGACTTACTAAACTTAAAATTGAGTCTTATGAATTTTTTTAAGGTATTGGGCCTAAACTAGAGGCCCAATGGTTAGGTAACTCATAAGGGTCCATTTTATCAAGCTTCTACCAAGTAACATGAGTTTTGTGATGACTTTATCATGGGTTTATTTTTTTACCCGAATTTGAATTATCAATTCACCATGAAAGTTGTCATTTTTATCTTTACTTGTTACTTTAAGTTTTAAGTCTTTTTAACTTATTGGGCTTCTAAGGCCCATAAACACATCAACTCCCAATTCATCCACTTTTCAAGATCAAACACAATCTTTTTCAAGAACACAATGAAGAACATCACAATCCAATAATTCTCAAAAATTTCAAAACTCAAGTAACACTTTGCATGTATCTATAATCCTCATATTAACATGTTCCAATCATCAAATAAATTTTAGAAACATACCAACACCCTTAAATGATCATGGTCGAACCATATTAGCAAGAAAAGATAAAATTCCAACATCAAAATAATAGCTTGCATGCATTTAAAACCAAAACATCAACACATTTCAACCATCAAACCATTTTTTAGCAACATGCAACCACACTTTAGCAAACTTGGCCGAACCATTTCCTTGAGGAAATAGGTTCCAACATTCATTTTCAAAGAAAGAAAAAGGGAGATGGAAGAAGGATCAAGGGTAATCCTTTACTCTAGCCACCAATCCTACTAGAGTTCAGGTTCTCCCCCCCTTTACCTAATGAAATCCCAAGCTTTGTCAATGGAGGATGAACTTTGAGAAGAACTCCACCAACTTCAAAGATTTTCCACTCTTTAGGTTCCTCTTGATCTCCCAAACAATTTTTCTAAAAGATGTAGGTTGAAATTTTGAGTTAAGGTTCAAAGATGGAACCTGAAATGGAGAAACATGGAGAAAATGGAGAGGAGAGGAAGAAGATGAAGTCTAGGCTGTTTTGGGAGAAAATGAAGAGTGAAGAATGGTTTTGCATGTTAAGTAAGAAGAAAATGGACAAGTGTAAGCTGTTTCATGATAAGGGTATGCTTTTTCTCTTACTTGTTTGACTTAAGAAGGGTGTGAAACAAGTTATGTCATGTTGAGTCTCAAAAATATCATAAGGTTGTTTATGATGTTTTAAGACAACTAGATTCCCAAGTTTTAATGGTTAACAAATTTGACTTAAATTATTTATCATAGATACATATATGCTTTAATGTTTATCTATGATTTTCAGCAAGAGTCACTATGAGCCTACATAAAAGACTAAGTGTTAAAGTTGTCTGAAGAAGCAGAGAACTCGTCTGAAGAGTTGAAGATGTCTGAAGTAGCTCAACCCGTCTGAAGTATCAGTCCCATCTGAAGTCTCATTAATGACGTGGCACCCTTTGCTGAAGTTTGTGAAGACTTTTCTGAACCTCTGCTGCACGTACCTTTTCAAACACGTTTATAGCAAGGAACACAGAGACCTTTCCTGGTGTTTTTGAATTTCCACACACCATTGAGGAAATCTCTGCAACGTAGCCTCTACAGCAACATTTCTAGCAGCTTTATAATGGCAGGAGCAACCTGTACCGTGTCAGAAATATCAGAGCTCTCAGAAGCATTGTCTCACAACAGATTAAATAGCATTTAATGTTATCTCTAAACGGTGGTTTTTCTCCAACGGATTGATATTTGGGTATAAATACCCCCTCCTTTGAAGACCGTCGAGAGAGAAGAATTTGGTGAAAAAGAACTTAAAACCCTGCAAGTTTTCGCTGCAACAACTCTGATAATATTTATCTTTGTACACATATTGTAATATCCTGAGCATACCTCAGTTTTTCTGTACATTTGTAATTGTTTAAGCTTCAAGACTAATATAGTTTGTAAGCTTAAGCATTTTATCTTCTCTGTATTTGTTTGTTGAGCTTGGAGAGGCTTGTGACTGAAAAAGAATACTTGTTGGTTTGAGCCTGGAGAGGCTTGTCTGTAAAGAATACTTGGTTGTAGAGCCTGAAGAGGCTTGACTGAAAAGAATACTTGTTGGTTTGAGCCTGGAGAGGCTTGTCTGTAAAAGAATACTTGGTTTGTAGAGCCTGAAGAGGCTTGACTGTAAAAGAATACTTGTAATCTTGAAAGATTAAGAGAAAATCCAATTGCTAGTTGGCATTGGGACTGGACGTAGCTCACAGTGGTAGTGAGTGAACCAGGATAAATTCCTTGGCTAAGTTTTCTTACCCTTATCTCTTGTCAATTCTTTTTATACTAATCAAGGGGTTAGAGTAATTAATCTGATTTTATAAAGGCACAAAACATCTTTTAAAATCAGTTTTACAAGCCGTCTGAAAACTTCAGACAGCCCTTTAAGAGTCTGTCTGAAATCGTGTTTTTAACACCTGTTTGCGAAAAGCTTTCTAAAATATTTAGAAACACTATTCAACCCCCCTTCTAGTGTTTCCCTTTGTTCCTACATGTCATTCTCCTCATGATGACAGGAATTGCCAAGGATCTAGAATTGAGCAAAGCAAACCAATTAGAACCAAAATTAAGCAATTAAAATGCAAATATAGGTGTTGGAACAGCAGCTATATTAACGTGGAAAATGAAAGAAAGTGAAGGAAAATGAAAGAAAAATGGAGAGGAAAGAAGTGGAAGATCGCCATTGATGCAAGTCCTTTCTTGCAGCAGATAAGATCAATCGCCAGTCGCCACTAATTCAGGAGAATTAGATAAGACTCATCCATGGTTTAAGCAACAACCACCAAGCACACTCAACTCACAAGGGAGGAGATTCTCAACTCACAAAGAGGAGAAAAATGGGCATAATGCCTTTAATTCAAAATTCAAGTTGTCTTGTTACATGAGGGAGAGCTCCTTTATATAGGAGAAGGAGGGGGAGGGGGGTGGCCATCTTGGGCGATGTGGGACTTCAAGGAAAAGAGAAAAATAAGAAAAGAAATAAAAGATGAGTGAATACTCATCCAAGGTGGGATTTGAACCCACTCCCCAAGAGGCTCCTAGCTCAACTATGACTTAGCCATTAAAGCCATGTCCCATGCGCCCCACTCTTAAGGAAAAAGGAAAAAGATGAAATAAAACTATCCTACATGGGAATTGATCCCATGACCTCCTATACCTTGTAGCAAGGTGACCCACTAACCATTAAACCCAAGGGTAGGGCGCCCAAGGTAGGAGAAATTACATCAAAAGAAATGTCCTAGTCTAGGGTGGTGCATAGGACCATGTGTCCTATTCCTGGGTCAAGGGTGTCCTTCTGTAGGGTAGTGACCTTTATCTTGTAGGGTAGTGACCCTTTATTTGTAGGACACTAATTTCTCCAACTCTTCCTTGCTTGAAGTTGGTGCATATCCTCCAATGTAGGTCTTGCAGGTCCAAGCTTCTAGCAGAGTGTTATCATTCCCTCCCCTTGAAAAGGATTTGACCTCAAATCTGAAAATTCAGAAAGAAGTCTTAAGAGTAATGAACTGGGTAGAAGAAGGGGATGGGACAAAATTTAGGAAGTAAGAAGATACTTCCCTTAGCCCTTGGAGAGTAGAGTTAGAGGTCCACAAGTTGAACATCTTCCTTGAGCCTAGGCAACAAGAAGAAGACCCATAAGTATTATTCCAAAGCAAGCAAAGTGAAGGCTCATAACAAAAATACTTGGGGATCATAAAGATTGACAAAAGAAAATCATAGAAGATAAACAAGAGGTATTTGAGATAAGGGTTAGAAAACTCCCTTAATGAAGATTGAGCCCTCTTGTCTACGTACTTTGTGGATTTAGATCCTGGATCAAAGACTAATCTTTTGAAGCCCTCCCTTGCAAATAAGAGAAGTAAGTGGTCATGGAGAAGGCTTAGGAAATAAATTCCACATAAGTACAAAATGTGTTTCAATGTGCAACAGTCATCAAAATATTCTACACTATGTTCCCAAATAAATGCACAAGTGAAACTATGTGGCATGAATGTTTTAATATTTTTATTAACATCCCAACATTTTTATTGAACATAACACATGCATCTAGAGTATGATTGTCAAAAGTGTAGTGCATATGTTCATGCCATGAGGTATTTATGCAAGTCTTTTCAAGAGGCCTATTTATTCTAATGCACTCACTCAAGTAATATGTCACCTTTTGCATATTATCATATGTGTTCATGTAAGGTGAAACATAAAAAGAATTATTTTGAGTGTGCATATCAAGAAGCATATCATTATATGAATTAGATGTCAAACAAGTTTTCCCATATGTGATAGCTTCATCAAAATTTTTATTCTTTTCACTAACTAGTTCAAGAGCATAATACACATCTTTATATGAAATAATTATTTTAGGCCCAAAATGTGTATTCAATTTATAAACACAAAACAAAGGTGCATGCATATTCAATCCAACTTTGTTATCATTCATATCATGCAATCTAATTTGATCAAAGGAATTGACTAAACATGCATCTCTAGTAAGTTTCATGGTACTCTTAAACTTAGTTGCCTTTTCTAAACATGCAATAGATTTCAAAGAATCATCAACATGTTTATTTCTTTCAAACATGTAATGCTTTGAGGCATATAATTGTGCATAGAAGAAGGCATTTCATGCATAAAGAAAGTTAGTTTAGGAAACTCCCTTTCAACTGCTTGAGTTGTCCTTTTTGCAATACTAGGAATGTTTGCCATCAACCTATTCATGCTTTCACTAGAAGAGTTAGCATTCAAATGATCACAATATAAACATGCTTCTCTTCTTGCATTCTTAATTCTTCCTCACTTTCTCTTTTAAGTGTCTCTTCTTTCTCTTTTTCTAATTGTTCTTTTTTCTCTTTTTCTATTAACCTCTTAAGTGTGGTTTGATCTTCTTTTATTTCACTAGAGGTCATAGGCATTAAGGTGAATTTAACCCCTTGGTGGCGGAACCTATAGGTGTTGGAATACCCATCATGCTTCACCCTTCTCTCATATTGCCATGGTCTTCCTAAAAGGATGTGAGAAGCTTCTAAGGGTATGACATCAAAGGTTATTTCATCTTGGTAATCCTCAATTTTGAACCTTAAGCTCACTTGCCTATCCACCTTAAATTCTTCCTCATCACTCACCCATTGAAGTGTATAAGGTTCTGGATGTGGGGCAGTAGGTAAGTTTAGCTTGTTAACTAACCTAAGGCTAGCTAAGTTGCTACTACTTCCTCCATCTATGATCACTAAACATACCTTATCTTCAATTTGGCACCTAGTGTGGAATAGGTTCTCTCTTTGGCTCTCTTCTTCACCCAAAGGTGTTTCTAAGGCTTTCCTAAATAACATGGTTGCCCTTTCCCCTTGCCTCCTTCCTTCCATTCTCCTAATTGATTTTATGTTAAAAATTTTAAGGACCTTTCCACTCAACTAAGTGTTTACACTCAAAGGAATGTTAACACTCGTGTATGTCACTCTTTTTTGGCTTTTTCTAAAATGAAAACACTCTTGCCTCTTCTACTCGGTTGGTTTTGGTTGAAGTTGCAAAGACCAGAATTAGCCTAAGTCTTAACCCTTACCCAAATAGAAGCGCACTAACAAAAGAAAATACTACCGGAAGAAAGAAAGAATACCTAAGACAAAACAGAGAATTGATATGACAAACAAGAAAAACTGGCACTCAAACAAGCTTATACACAAGAGCAGACAGCAAACAAAGACATGACGGAAGAAATTGCAAAGAGAATTGTTTTTGGTGATTTTTGAAAAGAGTTGCCAAAATTGTCGTTTTAAAGAAAAACAGAAATACAACTCAATTACAGTATACAGGGAAATGAAACAGAAAATTACAGTAAAACTGTCACTGTATTGTTGGATACTTCTTTGTTTTTGTTTTTCTATTTTTTTTTTGAATTTTTTTGATTCTTTTGACTTTTTGGGTGTCTTTTGACTTTTTCTTCCGTGTTGTTGACTTTTGCACCCTTTTTGCTTTTTACACCTCTTTTTATTTTTGGCACGAACGTACCTTTTGTATTTTTCTTGTCTTTCTTTCTTCTTTTTTTTTTGTCTTTTCCCCCAACAGAAAATTACAGAAATTGGTATACAATGAAAAGAAAATACATAAACCTACTGAAATATTTTGGAATTTTCTGACACTAAAATTGGTCCAAGTGGCCCAAAATTAAGAAAATAATGAATAAACTGATTTCTAAAAACTGTAAAAAACGTAATGGCAACTTGATTTCAAAAATGGCCAAAAAAATTGCTTAGCACTTCCTTGTTGATTATACAAAACCGGTATGGTCACAGAAAGCGCTTGGTTCAATTTTAAGATTGGAATTAAAATTTGAAGGAAAATCAACAATTAGAATTTGTTGATCTTCTTCCAATACTATGAACCAAAAAAGATCCTATAGGTGAGCGTTTTGCACAATCAAACAGAGAAAGTCCAGGTAGAGATAGCAGTCAATCCAAATTTGCAATCAGAATGCCAATCAAACAGACATAACAAGAGTAGGAAATTGAACAACACAAGAGCCAAAAAAATGCGCATAAAATGGCAAAAATAAGAAGGAAAATTGCGCAAAATAAATGGCAAGAAATTAAAGGGGGAAACTGAAATTAAAAAGATGGGGAGGACTGAAAGTAAATGACTGAAAGTAAAGGGGGAAGCTGAAATTAAATGGGATGGGAGAAGCTGAAATTAAATGGCGGAAAAATAAAAGCGGAAAGTAAAGAGATGAATATGGTGGGATGACAATTAATGGTGAAGGGGAGGAGAAATGTAGGTGAACGATCTTTGGAAAAATGAAGACAACAATGCCTCCTCTTACCACACTTCACCACAAACAAGCAGTTATATCAATTAATTTGCAAGAATCACTCAAGAACAAGTATGAGCAATTAAAGAGCATTTAAACAAACACTAGGGGTGGGAATTAGCGGCCCAAAACAGCCCCCCATCTAGCAAGGAATTCAAGCAAATCAATCAAGACAGACAAGTGCTGATAGCAGCAGAAAGGCACCTCGGGCCTGGGAAACAGTCTAAGTCCAAATACAATTGAAAGAGGGATAGAATTACACTAAATTGAAGCAAAATTCTGCACAAAAGAGGTTGCAGCAAGGTCGCTCCAAACAGCCACAAAATCAGCCCCAAAGTTGCTCAATCCATCAAGCTCTGATTACCAATTGATGACAGGAATTGCCAATGATCTAGAATTGAGCAAAGCCAAACCAATTAGAACCAAAATTAAGCAATTAAATGCAAATATAGGTGTTGGAACAGCAGCTATATTCACGTGGAAATGAAAGAAGTGAAGGAAAATGAAAGAAAAATGGGAGAGGAAAGAAGGTGAGATCGCCACTGATTGCAAAGTCCTTTCTTGCAGCAGATAAGATCAATCGCCAGTCGCCACTAATTCAGGAGAATTAGATAAGGACTCATCCATGGTTTAAGCAACAACCACCAAGCACACTCAACTCACAAGGGAGGAGATTCTCAACTCACAAAGAGGAGAAAAATGGGCATAATGCCTTTAATTCAAAATTCAAGTTGTCTTGTTACATGAGGGAGAGCTCCTTTATATAGGAGAAGGAGGGGGGAGGGGGGTGGCCATCTTGGGCGATGTGGGACTTCAAGGAAAAGAGAAAAATAAGAAAAGAAAATAAAAGATGAGTGAATACTCATCCAAGGTGGATTTGAACCCACTCCCCAAGAGGCTCCTAGCTCAAACTATGACTTAGCCATTAAAGCCATGTTCCCATGCGCCCCACTCTTAAGGAAAAAGGAAAAGATGAAATAAACTATCCTACATGGGAATTGATCCCATGACCTCCTATACCTTGTAGCAAGGTGACCCACTAACCATTAAACCCAAGGGTAGGGGCCGCCCAAGGTAGGAGAAATTACATCAAATAGAAATGTCCTAGTCTAGGGTGGTGCATAGGACCATGTGTCCTATTCCTGGGTCAAGGGTGTCCTTCTGTAGGGTAGTGACCTTTATCTTGTAGGGTAGTGACCCTTTATTTGTAGGACACTTAATTTCTCCAACTCTTCCTTGCTTGAAGTCGGTGCATATCCTCCAATGTAGGTCTTGCAGGTCCAAGCTTCTAGCAGAGTGTTATCACCTCATATGCCCACGGTTTTTTAGAGAGTTTAAGTGAGGGAACTTGCTGAAATGTTGCAGAATTTTCGGATTTAAAGCAAGGTTATTTGGTCCCTTTTCCAAAATAGTAGGGGTAACAGGTCATTTCACACCAAAATTCCCAAAAATTCCCAAAAATTCTAGAGAAAAATAGGAAATTCATTCCTAACCTTCTTTAAACCAATTTTGATGATTAAAAATATTTAATCACTCAAAATTCACCATATCACACAATAAGAAATCATATAAGCAAAATGTGGGTGTTACATCTCTCCCCACCTCTTGGAATAAATGAGGATAAGACATCTTCCTCTGCTCTTCCAATTCCCAGGTTGCATTTTCCTCATCAGTTGCACTCCATATAACTTAGACCAACGGTATTTCTTTTCCTCGCAACTCCTTAACTCCTTCGGTCTCCGATACGCACAGGTAATACTTCATAAGTAAATTTTCTTTTAATTGTATTACGTCGGGCTCTATGACGTGCGAAGGATCAGGAACATACTTTCGGAGTTGTGAAACATGGAATACATTATGAAGATTGGAGAGAAAAGGTGGTAAAGCAATTTGGTAAGCAACAAGACCAATCTTCTTCAAGATTTGATAGGGACCAATAAATCTAGGTGTGAGCTTCGAGATTGCATTGCCCTACCAACCCAGTCGTTGGTGTAACTCTCAAAAATACATGATCTCCTTCTTGGAATTCGAGGGGTTTCCTCCTTTGATCATAGTAACTCTTCTGCCTGCTCTGGGATATCCTCATCCTTTCCTGAATCATCTTAATCTTCTTGTGGTTTGCTGAATCATCTCAGGTCATAACACTAGGCCATCACCGGATTCAAACCAACACAAGGGTTGTCCTACACTTTCTACCATACAAGGCTTTGTATGGTGCCATTCCAATACTAGAATGGAAACTATTGTTATAGGTGAACTCGATCAGTGGTATAATTGATTCCAACTTCTTCTATGTTCTAACACACATGCTCTCAACAAGTCTTCTAAAGACTGAATAGTTCGCTCAGAGTGACCATCCGTCTGAGGGTGGTAAGCTGAACTAAGCCTTAGCTTGGTTCTAATGCTTGCTGCAAACTACCCAAAAATCTTGATGTGAATCTGGGTCTCTATCTGATACTATGCTAGATGGAACCCCGTTGTAACCTTATCATTTCCTTGATATACAACTGAGTAACTTTCCTAAGGAGAACTTAATGTTAATGGGTAGAAAATGAGCATATTTTGTCAAACTATCAATAATTACCCATATAGCATCAAAACCTGCAGGAGTTCTAGGTAAACGTACCACGAAATCCATCGATATACTATCCCACTTCCACTCAGGGACATCTAAAGTTGTAACTCTCCCGACGGTCTCTAGTGTTCAATCTTAACTTTCTGACAAATCAAAAAAGAGGCTACATACTCAGCTATTTCCTTTTCATTCCAGACCACCAAAACATCTTCTTTAAATCCTGATACATCTTAGTTGCTCCAGGGTGAATACTTAATCCACTTTTATGGGCCCTCCTCAAGAATCAATATTCTTATTTTCCTTATCAATGGGTACACATATCCTACCCTTGAATCTAACAATCCCATCAGTGCCTTACTGAACTCAGATTCTCCTTTCTTAGGTACTGGATTCTTCATATCTTGCAGAGGTTGATCTACCTCTGGGCCTAAACGAATCTGTTCTAAGAAATCATTTGAAATCTTCAATGTTCCTAGTCTCACACTCTTAGAAGTAAATTCAGCAACTAGGTTCAGGTCTCTAACTTCTCTATCAATTCTAGTTCCTTAACCATCATTGTCGACACATGCAAAGATTTTCTACTTAGCGCATCAACCACTACATTGGCTTTTCCTGGATAGTACTGCAAACTGAAATCATAGTCCTTCAAGAATTCCATCCATCGTCTCTGCCTCATGTCCAACTCCTTCTGATCGAACAAATACTTCAAACTCTTGTGCTCGCTAAAGACTTCAACCTAGCACCATACAGATGGTGTCTCCAAATCTTTAAAGCGGAAAACTATAGCATCCAACTCTAGATCATGAGTAGGGTAATTCACCTCATGCGTTCGCAGTTGCCTAGAGGCATAAGCCACTACTTTCCTCTTTTGCATCAACACACAACCTAATCCTTGCTTTGAAGCGTCACAATATACTTCAAAATTCTCTTGCGGGTCAGGTAAAACTAAGACGAACGCAGAAGTTAACCTCCTTTTCAATTCCTGAAAACTATCCTCACACTTCTGGCTCCACACAAAAGGTTGATCTTTCCTAATCAGACGGGTCAACGGTGTTGCTATCCTAGAAAAATTTTTCAATAAACTTATGATAGTAACCATCTAACCCTAAAAAGCTCCTCACTTCCGTCACGGTCTTAGGCGCTTCCCATTGTAACACAGTATCTACTTTAGCTGGGTCTACACTAACCCCTCCGCTCAAGATCACATGACCTAGGAAGTTCACTTCCATCAACAAGAATTCACACTTAGACAGTTTAGCATACAACTTCTTATCCTTTAGGGTTTGCAAGGCTATTCTAAGATGTTATGCATGCTCTTCCTCGCTCTTGGAATATATGAGGATGTCGTCTATGAAGACCACAACGAATTTGTCCAAATAGGGATGGAAAACTCGGTTCATATAATCCATGAAAACAGCGGGTGCATTGGTTACACCAAATGGCATCACTAAGTACACATAATGCCCATAGCGTGTTCTGAAAGCCGTCTTCAGAATATCCTCAGACTTAACACGTATCTGGTGGTAACCTGACTTAAGGTCAATTTTGAGAATACAGTTGCTCCTCTTAATTGATCCATCAATTCGTCTATCCTAGGCAAGGGGTGGTACCTATTCTTTACCGTCACCTTGTTTAGCTGATGATAATCCACACACAGTCTCATACTTCCATCCTTCTTCTTAACCAATAGAACAGGCGCTCCCCAAGGAGACACACTCGGCCTCACGAACTGCTTTTCTAACAACTCCTCTAGCTGCTTCTTCAACTCAGCTAATTCTAATGGAGACATCTTATACGGAGCTATAGAAATAAGTCTGGTTCCAGGTACCAACTCTATGTTGAACTCTATCTCTCGCTCAAGGTGGTAAACCAGGAATGTCTTCTGGAAACACCTCAGGAAAATTCTCTCACCACAGGCAGTTTACTGGGATCAGATTCCCACTCTGCTTCCATAGAAGACAGTATCAAGTAAATCTGAGCTCCTTCTCTCAAAGAAGTATTCACTTGGTTGGCGGACAAGAATCTCGGACTCATGGAATTTAGAGAAGAGGGAGAAGAATAATCAAAACACAACAGATTTATTATAATAGTCTAGTTGGACTCGATTGGAAGATAACCAGTCCATTCCCAATACGATATCAAGTTGAGAAAGAGGCAAACATATCAAATCAGCAGAAAAAAGTCTTATCACCGATGGTGATTAGACAATTCAAACAAGCTAAAGAAGTAGTCACAGGTTTAGCAGTAAGAGTGGAAACAAGGAGATCATAAGGCAATTTAACAACAGGCAATTTCAATCATTTCACACAATCCTGAGAAATGAAAGAATGTGTCGCACCCGAATCATATAATACAATTAAAGGAATTCCAGTTATGACACACTCACCTTGGATCAAATCCTCAGATTCAGCAGCTTCAGCTCCACTCATGGTAAACACTTTACCTCTGGTTCTAGGTCTCCCAGCTTGTGCATTCAGATTTGTAACAGGTGCACTCGCGACACCACTACCACTTCCCTTCAATGTCGGGCAGTCCCTCCTGATATGGCCAGTTCATCCGCAATGAAAACACGTGGATCCACTGGACTGGGTTGCGGGTTGGTTCTTGATCGGACAGTCCTTCAGGAAATGATTCTTCTTACAGCGGGGACAACTAACATAGTTGTTGCTGGCACTGCTTGCTTGACTTCCCCCACTAGCAACCATGGATTGCAGCCTTCCAGCGCTCCCAGAGGATGAGCCATAATTCCTAGGGACAAAGTAAGGCTTCCTCCTTTCTTGTGTAACCTTGGGTTTTGTTCCTCTGCGGGCCGGAGTTCTTCCAGTGAGCCTGCCTTACCTTGGTGTCATCTTCAAAGATACGACACATGTTGACCATCTTGGAAAACTCAGTAATCTGCTGACAGCCAATAGATTGCTTAATCCTCTGGTCTCAGTCCACTTTCAAACTTTGAAACACTTAGATCCTTCATCCACAGTATTCTGAAAGTACGGGCAGAACTTAGACAACTCTTCTAACTTTGCAGCATACTCCCCAAATGTCATACTCCCTTGTTCCAACTTCAGAAATTCTACTTCCTTACGCTTCCTCAGGTCAGTAGGAAATACTTCTGGAGGAAAGTCTCCTTTAATAAGTTATATGTGATTAGTCTCCCAGTGGCCTCCAATTGACGCCTAGCATACTCCCACCCAATGTTGAGCCTCTCCAACCAACATAAAAACAACTAACGTCACCCTCTGCTCGTCAGGACAGCCCATTGCCAAGAAAATCTTCTCTAGCTCTTCTAGCCACAACTGAGATCCATCAGGACCATAACGCCCTTTGAATTGTGGTGGATTGTTCTTCTTAAAGGTGGATAGCCCACGGTAAGCATCAGGGATATTGTTCTGGTTCTGATTACGACCCTGGTTAATCTCGTCCAACGTCTGCTGCTGGTTCTCTAACACGTTAACAATCCTCACCAGAAGATAGTTCATCACAGGGTTACCTCTTCCTGCCATGAAATCCTACATTCACAGAATAAGTCAACTTCTTCCGTTTCATGCATAATCATTCAAGCAAGAACAAGTAACGCTACATAGATTCTCATACTACTACTTTTATACAACTAGTAATACAACAACAAACATTTCACTCAAGGCAATACAATTCACACAATCAAGCAATCAATCACAGAGTAGACAAAGAGAGAAGGGTATTATAGACCATACCCGAGGCCATAAGAAAAAACAACTCTGATACCACCTAATGTGAACCCCTAGTTTCTACTAAGAATGTCACATGTGTTGCACATGACAAACGGGGATATTATACAAGTCGGTAAAAATGCGGAATTATTTTTTTTAATTTTTTTTTTGAAAATAGATTAGAAGCCATCAACCTACTATATTTCTAGTTCCATTTTAATTGCTATGAAGTATTCTTTCCTTACTTGTAAAATTTATTTTTGAAAAGCGTTTGAAGAGTTATTACGTTGTGTACACATACATTCATTTAACATAAACATCACATGTAAGGATAAATAGTGCATTTTTAAGTACAAACATAAACCATTATACGCACAAAGCTTACAGACCACAAGATATAAACATGAAGTCTAGAAGTGAAATAAATAATCAAAGCGATCTCAATACGAAAATACAAAAGGGAGATCACAAGACTCAGACCTGATCACAACTAGACTCAAGGTACAACTACTCTACTCCTCGTCGCTCGACAGAGAGGAATCCTCCTCTGGGTCCTCCTTATTTGACGAGTCATCAATGATGATCATCCCCCATTGCATCTGAAAAAGGGCGGTCCCGCGCATCAGATCGTAAGGAACGGGAACCGGATGCCTCCGAAGCAGGTGAGTATCGCGGGGAATCCAACCGACGAGATCTGCTACACGTTACAAACGAGATGCCACCGAAGATGCCTGGCGATGACGGGACCGACAAAAAGTAGTATAGCGCACCAAGTTTGGCGGCGTCTGAAACTCTAGCGTCAACAGAACAACAAAATCGATCTCTGGCCAGCAAAGGGAGGCCAGGGTGAGTAATGATAATGCGAACCTCCCTAGTGAAGACACACCTCCTAGGTATGTCTGTCACCCTCCACGTTCCCCTCGGCATCCATCGAAGTTCCATTCGCATAGAAGTCATGTTGCGGGTCTCCGAAGCCAGCTGACGTCGTAAAAGAAAAGGTACAACCAAACAGCAAGCAAACAACGAACAAAGAAAGGGTAAGAACACATCGCATGAACTCACGTGGTATAGGATATAGTGTCTAGAGCACATACACAAGGAAAATTCACACAGTTCAACCAAACAAGTACATACACACGTCGTTATCATGATGCACACAACCTATTGCATACTTTGCAGTCATGACACTATATGTATATGCCTGAGGGCCCGGGGAAAATCACCACCACAGTGCACACAGCAACTGCCCGACCTATATGTACAACGTATCAGGAGTTAGAGTCTGTGCTACCATCCGTACCAAGAGCCTTGCTCATATTTTCTTTTGGCCAAATTTTCTTTTACAAAAACTTCCAGACAATCTCAACTGACCCCGAAACCTTGAGAGCGACAGGAATAGTCAACTTTGATCCCCATGAACTCGACAGTAGGGAGCTAGCCTACGTCTCTTGATGCGCAATTTGGAACTCGACTATCCTCAGGGCTGGCGTCCCATTCCAGCACCCGCTGGAGTTCTTTGCAAAACCCAGTGCACCCTTCCCAACCAGTTTCACACAGTACCAATTGTGTCAATGCCATATTAGGTCGTAGGTTTTCAACCTTGAATATCATCAATGCTTTATGATGCATGTCACACATCCAATGCTTCTCAGCATACATATCCTCACAGGCAAGCCCATTGAATCCTTCCATGTGACCACTCCCGCGGCACGACATCGATTCAATGTCTTTCCTTTGCAAGGAAAAGAAAACCCCATCTCGGGTTAATCCACACTCTCTCTCACTAAGCTTCTCAAGTCTTATGCAAGAAGAGTGTGTTTGTTATAATCTTTTATGGTAAGTAGTATTCGTTCGTCTTTAAGACTAACGATCATTTTCACTTAAGTCCTATAGCTCACTAAGGCTTATGGGTGTGTCTTATGAATAGTGCTACATATTTTAATTTTCCTCGTACGTATAATTAAGGTTAAGTTTGATCCTTAATCATGATTAATCTTCCTTAATTAGACTACAATTAAGGCTAATCCTTCTTAATTAAGTCTTAATCATGTTATTAACACCTCATTAATGATTGATAATTAAGATTAATTATGATCTTGGGTGATTAGGACTTAATTAGTTTAGGCCTTGATCTATTAACTTAAGAGAGTTGATCTATTAACTTAACAGAGTTGGATTATTAACTTGAGAGAGTTGCACTATTAACTTGAGAGAGTTTGACTATTAACTTGAGAGAGTTGGACTATTAACTTGAGAGAGTTGATCTATTAACTTAAGAGAGTTTGACTATTAATTTAAGAGAGTTGAACTAGTGGACTACTAAACTTAAAATTGAGTCTTATGAATTTTTTAAGGTATTGGGCCTAAACTAGAGGCCCAATGGTTAGGTAACTCATAAGGGTCCATTTTATCAATATTCTACCAAGTAACATGAGTTTTGTGATGACTTTATCATGGGTTTATTTTTTTACCCGAATTTGAATTATCAATTTACCATGAAAGTTGTCATTTTTATCTTTACTTGTTACTTTAAGATTCTAAGTCTTTTTAACTTATTGGGCTTCTAAGGCCCATAAACACATCAACTCCGAATTCATCCATTTTTCAAGATCAAACACAATCTTTTTCAAGAACACAATGAAGAACATCACAATCCAATAAATTCTCAAAATTTCAAAACTCAAGTAACACTTTGCATGTATCTATAATCCTCATATTAACATGTTTCAATCATCAAATAAATTTTAGAAACATACCAACACCCTTAAATGATCATGGTCGAACCATATTGGAAAGAAAAGATAAAATTCCAACATCAAAAGAATAGCTTGCATGCATTTAAAACCAAAACATCAACACATTTCAACCATCAAACCATTTTTAGCAACATGCAACCACACTTTAGCAAGCTTGGCCGAACCATTTCCTTGAGGAAATAGGTTCCAACATTCATTTTCAAAGAAAGAAAAAGGGAGAGGGAAGAAGGATCAAGGGTAATCCTTTACTCTAGCCACCAATCCTACTAGAGTTCAAGGTTCTCCCCCCCTCCCTTTACCTAATGAAATCCAAGCTTTGCCAATGGAGGATGAACTTTGAGAAACTCCACCAACTTCAAAGATTTTCCCCTCTTTAGGTTCCTCTTGATCTCCCAAACAATTTTTCTAAAGATGTAGGTTGAAATTTTGAGTTAAAGGTTCAAAGATGAAACCTTTAATCAAGAAGTGAAATGGAGAAAATGGAGAGGAGAGGAAGAAGATGAAGTCTCGGCTGTTTTGGGAGAAAATGAAGTGAAAGAATGGTTTTGCATGTAAATAAGAAGAAAATGGACAAGTGTAAGGTGTTTCATGACAAGGTAAGTTTTTTCTCTTACTTTTTTGACTTAAGAAGGGTGTGAAAACAAGTTATGTCATTCTCCTCACATGCTCATGGTTTTGAGAGAGTTTAAGTGAGGGAACTTGCTGAAATGTTGCAGAATTTTTGGATTTAAAGCAAGAGTATTTTGGTCCCTTTTCAAAAATAGTAGGGGTAAAAAGGTCATTTCGCACCAAAATTCCCTAAAATTCTAGAAAAATAGGAAATTCATTCCTAACCTTATTTAAACCAATTTTAATGATTAAAAATATTTAATCACTCGAAATTCACCATATCACATAATAAGAAATCATATAAGCAAAAATATGGGTGTTACACAATCCTATTCCTAGAGCTACCAAAGTAAGTCAACCTGGCTCACTCGGGTTGTGATGACAGGAAATTGCCAAGGACCTAGAATTGAGCAAAGCAAACCAATTAGAACCAAAATTAAGCAATTAAAATGCAAATATAGGTGCTGGAACAGCAGCTATATTCACGTGGAAAATGAAAGAAAGTGAAGGAAAATGAAAGAAAAATGGAGAGGAAAGAAGTGGAAGATCGCCACTGATGCAAGTCCTTTCTTGCAGCAGATAAGATCAATCGCCAGTCGCCACTAATTCAGGAGAATTAGATAAGACTCATCCATGGTTTAAGCAACAACCACCAAGCACACTCAACTCACAAGGGAGGAGATTCTCAACTCACAAAGAGGAGAAAAATGGGCATAATGCCTTTACTTCAATATTCAATGTTTTTTTGTTACATGAGGGAAGGGCTCCTTTATATAGGAGAAGGAGGGGGAGGGGGCGACCATCTTGGGCGATGTGGGACTTCAAGGAAAAGAAAAAAAAGAAAATAATAAAAAGATGAGTGAATACTCATCCAAGGTGGGATTTGAACCCACTCACCTAAAGGCATTAAGCTAAGCTAAGCTTTTAGCCACTAATCCACTCACTTATGCGCCCCACTCTCCATAAAATGGAAAAGATGAGTTTAAAATTCATCCTACATGGGAATTGATCCCATGACCCTCTAACCCATGTAGCTAAGTCACTAATTAGCCATTAAACCCATACAATTAGCGCCCACTAGGAGGAAAAATACAATCAATTAAGAGTATCCTAGTCTAGGGTGGTGCATAGGACCATGTGTCCTATTCCAGGGTCAAGGCTGTCCTTCTGTAGGGCAGTGGTGTCCTTCTGTAGGGTAGTATCCCTAAAAATGTAGGTCACCAACTTTCCCATCTCTTCCTTAATCTTCTTAGCTCGTCCTCTAGTCATTGGTCCAGTGATATCCTTGACTGCTTCAGTAGGAGGCTGCTGTTGTGCTATGTCATCATCCCCTCCCCCTTGCGGAGGATTTGACCTCAAATCTGGATAGTCATCTCCTACATCAAAGAGAGAGAGATCAGAAACATTGAAAGTAGCACTTACACCATACTCACCAGGAAGATCAATTTTGTAGGCGTTATCATTTAAGCGCTCCAAGACTTGAAAGGGTCCATCACCCCTAGGAGAGAGTTTGGATTTCCTTTCATTTGGGAATCTTTCCTTGCGGAAATGAACCCAAACCCAATCCCCAGGTTCAAATATCATCCGTCTACGCCCTTTGTTAGCGGCCTTTGTTTGGGAAGCCAATCTGCGCTCAATATTAGCCTTTACTCTAGCATGAAGTTTCTTAATAAACTCGGCCTTAGCTTTACCATCTTTGTGCTCCACAAAAGAAGAGTTAGGGATAGGCAAAATATCAAGAGGAGTTAAAGGGTTAAAACCATAAACAATCTCAAATGGAGTATGCAAAGTAGTAGAATGCTTGCTCCTATTATATGCAAACTCTATATGAGGTAAATATAAGTCCCATGATTTTAAACTCTTTTGAACCATAGCCCTTAATAATGTGCCTATTGTCCTATTGACAACCTCTGTTTGTCCATCAGTTTGTGGGTGGCATGTGGTAGAGAACAGTAATTTGGTGCCTAGCTTGTGCCATAGTGTGCGCCAGAAATGACTAAGGAACATAGTATCTCTATCAGACACTATGCTTCTAGGTATGCCATGTAAGCGTACTATTTCTCTAAAGAAAAGATCAGCAATTTCTTGTGCATCATTTACCTTTTGGCATGGAATGAAATGTGACATCTTTGAAAAGCGATCCACTACCACAAAGATTGAATCCTTTCCTCTTTGGGTCCTAGGTAATCCTACAATAAAATCCATGGTTAGGTCTAACCAAGGTCCTTCAGGAATAGGGAGAGGAGTGTAGAGGCCATAGGGATTTACCTTTGATTTCGCACTTTTACATTTTATACACCTATCACAATGTGCTTTAACGTGTGTGCTCATATGTGGCCAATAAAAGTGTTGTTGTAAAATCCCTAAGGTTTTGGGTACACCAAAGTGTCCCATAAGCCCTCCCTCATGGGCTTCCTTAACCAAAAGCTCTCTAATGGAGCAATGGGGAATGCACAACTTATCCCCTTTGAAGAGAAACCCTTCATGCCTATAGAATCCATCTTTTGCCATTGTTTCACAAGCTTGGTACTTTTCGGCAAAGAAGGAATCATGCTCATATAATCCCTTTAAGTTTTCGAAACCAAGTAGTTTTGCATCTAAGGTAGCTAACAAACTATACCTCCTTGAAAGAGCATCGGCCACTATGTTGGCTTTTCCTTTCTTATACTTGATGACATAGGGAAATTGTTCAAGAAATTCAACCCATTTTGCATGTCTTTTGTTAAGTTTCCCTTGTCCCTTAATGTACCTTAAGGATTCATGATCAGTATGTATCACAAATTCTTTAGGTAGGAGGTAATGTTGCCATGTTTGAAGTGCCCTCACCAAAGCATAAAATTCTTTGTCATAGGTGGGGTAATTCAACATTGCACCCTTGAGTTTTTCACTAAAATAGGCTACAAGATGTCCATCTTGCATTAAGACAGCTCCTATTCCTACATTAGATGCATCACACTCGATTTCAAAGGATTTAGAAAAATCTGGTAGTCTTAAAATGGGAGCTTGCATAAGTTTTTCTTTGAGTTCTTTGAAAGCATCCTCTTGTGCTTTCTCCCACTTAAAACCCACATTATTCTTAACCACATCATTGAGGGGAGCAGCTATTGTGCTAAAGTTCTTGACAAACCTTCTATAGAAGCTTGCCAAACCATGGAAGCTCCTCACATCTCCCACGGATTTTGGGGTGGGCCATTCTTTGATGGCTTTGATTTTCTCTTCATCTACTTGAACCCCTTGAGAGTTAATGACATAGCCTAGGAAAGTGACACTTTCTTTATAAAAAATACATTTTCCAAGATTAGCAAATAAGTGTTCCTTTCTTAGTGCCTCAAGTACATCTCTAAGATGATTGATGTGATCTTCACAACTTTTGCTATAGACAAGTATATCATCAAAATAAACAACCACAAACTTGCCTAAGAAAGCTCGAAGCACATGATTCATTAATCTCATGAACGTACTTGGTGCATTAGTTAAGCCAAAAGGCATAACTAGCCATTCATACAACCCATATTTTGTTTTGAATGCCGTTTTCCATTCATCCCCTTCCTTGATTCGAATTTGATGGTAGCCACTTTTTAAATCAATTTTTGAAAAGATGCAGGCTCCATGTAATTCATCAAGTAAATCATCCAATCTTGGAATGGGATGCCGGTATTTGACTGTTATGTTGTTAACAGCACGACAGTCAGTACACATTCTCCATGTACCATCTTTTTTTGGTACAATGATAACAGGAACAACACAAGGACTGAGAGATTCCTTGACCCAACCCTTACTAATTAGTTCTCCTACTTGTCTTTGTATTTCCTAGGTTTCAACTGGATTTGTCCTGTATGCTGGTCTATTGGGTAGAACAGCACCGGGTATGAGATCTATTTGGTGCTCAATTCCTCTAAGAGGTGGTAATCCACTTGGGATATCTTTTGGGAAGATGTCCCCAAATTCTGCTAAGAGATCTCTTATGTTTGGAGGAAGATCAAGAGAGATCAAGGGATCTTCTTCTTCTTCTCCATTGGTTTCCATACTAAGTAGTAGGAACCAAGGTTCTTCTTTGGTGGCTTCTTTTTTTATCTTACTTTTCTTTATTACGTGAATCCTATTAATCTCTTTTTCTAATTCCTTTCTATTTTTCTAGACTCTTCCTCTTTTTCCTTGTCTATGATCTCTTTAAGTTGGATTTGGTCTTCTCTAATTTCACTAGAGGTCATAGGCATTAAGGTGAATTTAACCCCTTGGTGGCGGAACCTATAGGTGTTGGAATACCCATCATGCTTCACCCTTCTCTCATATTGCCATGGTCTTCCTAAAAGGATGTGAGAGGCTTCTAAGGGTATGACATCAAAGGTTATTTCATCTTGGTAATCCCCAATCTTGAACCTTAAGCTCACTTGCCTATCCACCATAAATTCTTCCTCATCACTCACCCATTGAAGTGTATAAGGTTCTGGATGTGGGGTAGTAGGTAAGTTTAGCTTGTTAACTAACCTAAGGCTAGCTAAGTTGCTACTACTTCCTCCATCTGTGATCACTAAACATACCTTATCTTCAATTTGGCACCTAGTGTGGAATAGGTTCTCTCTTTGGCTCTCTTCTTCACCCAAAGGTGTTTCTAAGGCTTTCCTAAACAACATGGTTGCCCTTTCCCCTTGCCTCCTTCCTTCCATTCTCCTAATTGATTTTATGTTAAAAATTTTAAGGACCTTTCCACTCAACTAAGTGTTTACACTCAAAGGAATGTTGACACTCGTGTATGTCACTCTTTTTTGGCTTTTTCTAAAATGAAAACACTCTTGCCTCTTCTACTCGGTTGGTGTTGGTTGAAGTTGCAAAGACCAGAATTAGCCTAAGTCTTAACCCTTACCCAAATAGAAGCGCACTAACAAAAGAAAATACTACCGGAAGAAAGAAAGAATACCTAAGACAAAACAGAGAATTGATATGACAAACAAGAAAAACTGGCACTCAAACAAGCTTATACACAAGAGCAGACAGCAAACAAAGACATGACGGAAGAAATTGCAAAGAGAATTGTTTTTGGTGATTTTTGAAAAGAGTTGCCAAAATTGTCGTTTTTAAGAAAACAGCAAATACAACTCAATTACGGTATACAGGGAAATGAAACAGAAAATTACAGTAAAACTGTCACTGTATTGTTGGGATACTTCTTTGTTTTTGTTTTTCTATTTTTTTGAATTTTTTTTTTTTTGAATTTTTTTGATTCTTTTGACTTTTTGGGTGTCTTTTGACTTTTTCTTCCTTGTTGTTGACTTTTGCACCCTTTTTTGCTTTTTACACCTCTTTTTCTATTTTTGGCACGTACGTACCTTTTGTATTTTTCTTTGCCTTTTTTTCTCTTTTCTTGGCTTTTTCCCCAACAGAAAATTACAGAAATTGGTATACAATGAAAAGAAAATACAATGAACCTACTGAAATATTTTTGGAATTTTCTGACACTAAAATTGGTCCAAGTGGCCCAGAAAATTAAGAAAATAATGAATAAACTTATTTCTACACTGAAAAACGTAATTGGCAACTGATTTCAAAAATGGCCAAAAAAATTGCTTGGCACTTCCTTGTTGATTATACAAGACCAGTGTGGTCACATAAACGCGCTTGGTTCAATTTTAAGTTGGGAGTTAATGTGAACTCCAAAAAGATCCTAATTAGTGAGCGTTTTTGCACAATCAAGCAGGAAAGTTCAAAGTAGATAGCAGCCAATTCAAGTTTGCAATCAGAATACCAATCAAAACAGACAACACAAGAGTAGAATATGAAAGAAACAGAAGCCCAAAAATGCGCATAAATGGCAAAATAAAGCAAGATAAATTGCGCAAAATAAATGGCAGAAAATAAAGGGGGAAAGCTGAAATTAAAAGGATGGGGAGGACAGAAATGTAAATGGCAGAATGTAGAGGGGAATAGCTGAAAGTAAAAGGATGGGGAGGTACTGAAATTAAAATGACTGAAAGTAAAATGGGGAAGCTGAAATTAAAAGGATGGGGAGAGCTGAAAGTAAATAGCTGAATGTAAAGGGGGGAAGCTGAAATTAAATGGGATGGGAGAAGCTGAAATTAAATGGCAGAAAAATAAAAGCAGAAAGTAAAGAGATGAATATGGGGATGACAATGTAAAGGTGATTGGGAGAAAATGTAGGTGAACGATCTTTGGAAAAATGAAGACAACAATGCCTCATCTTACCACACTTCACCACAAACAAGCAGTTTATTGCAATTATGATAGGTAATCACTCAAGAACAAGTATGAGCAATTAAGAAGCAATTAATTAACGCCTAGAGGGGTGGGATTAGCGGCCCAAAACAGCCCCCAACTAGCAAGATAATCACCAAATCAAACAAGACAAACAAGTGCTGATAGCAGTAGAAAGGAACCTCGGGCCTGGGAAACAGTCCAAGTCCAAATTACAATTGAAAGAGGGATAGAATTACACTAAATTGAAGCAAAATTCTGCACAAAAGAGGTGCAGCAAGGTCGCTCCAAACAGCCACAAAGTTGCTCAATCCATCAAGCTCTGATTACCAATTGATGACAGGAAATTGCCAAGGACCTAGAATTGAGCAAAGCAAACCAATTAGAACCAAAATTAAGCAATTAAAATGCAAATATAGGTGCTGGAACAACAGCTATATTCACGTGGAAAATGAAAGAAAGTGAAGGAAAATGAAAGAAAAATGGAGAGGAAAGAAGTGGAAGATCGCCACTGATGCAAGTCCTTTCTTGCAGCAGATAAGATCAATCGCCAGTCGCCACTAATTCAGGAGAATTAGATAAGACTCATCCATGGTTTAAGCAACAACCACCAAGCACACTCAACTCACAAGGGAGGAGATTCTCAACTCATAAAGAGGAGAAAAATGGGCATAATGCCTTTACTTCAATATTCAATGTTTTTTTGTTACATGAGGGAAGGACTCCTTTATATAGGAGAAGGAGGGGGAGGGGGCGGCCATCTTGGGCGATGTGGGACTTCAAGGAAAAGAAAAAAAAAGAAAATAATAAAAAGATGAGTGAATACTCATCCAAGGTGGGATTTGAACCCACTCACCTAAAGGCATTAAGCTAAGCTAAGCTTTTAGCCACTAATCCACTCACTTATGCGCCCCACTCTCCATAAAATGGAAAAGATGAGTTTAAAATTCATCCTACATGGGAATTGATCCCATGACCCTCTAACCCATGTAGCTAAGTCACTAATTAGCCATTAAACCCATACAATTAGCGCCCACTAGGAGGAAAAATACAATCAATTAAGAGTATCCTAGTCTAGGGTGGTACATAGGACCATGTGTCCTATTCCAGGGTCAAGGCTGTCCTTCTGTAGGGCAGTGGTGTCCTTCTGTAGGGTAGTATCCCTAAAAATGTAGGTCACCAACTTTCCCATCTCTTCCTTAATCTTCTTAGCTCGTCCTCTAGTCATTGGTCCAGTGATATCCTTGACTGCTTCAGTAGGAGGCTGCTGTTGTGCTATGTCATCAGGTTGGCTCCCACGGATTAGGCTAACGCTCTGTTTAGTTTATATTAAGAAATAGAGATGAGAGAAATAGTGAAGAGAGAGATAGTGAAGAGAGAAAAATTGGAGAAATAGAGGTTGTTTGGTATTAGAGAAATAAGAGAGATATAGAAGAGAAATTAATTATGATAGTTGTTTGGTTGTGGAGAAATGAGAGAGAGATGTGTAAAAAGTTAAAAAGACTAAACTACCCTTGAAATAAAAAACATTAATAATTTATTTTTGTCCATAATAATCGATTTCAATGTATATTTTAATCGATTAAATTGAAAACAACAGGGGAATTTAGGTGTACAAATCGATTTCCCACATTTTAATTTTAATCGATTTTTTGACAATGAGTTCACAAACCATAATCGATTTACCACATTTTTGTCGATTTTAATCGATTTTACACATTTTAATCAATTTGTTATCGATTTTGAGAGGGGTAAAATCGACTTTTGATAAATCAATCCCAATCTCTCACCCCAATTTCTCAGTAACACATGGGAGATTTATTTTTTTGTGGGCCCCACCACTGCTATCTACTCAAACTCTCTCTCCCTACCAGTGCCAAACACGGTGGTTGTTTACTTTCTCTGCTAACTCTCTCTCGCCTCACTCTCTCTTCTGAGTTTCTGCTCTAACAAACAAAGGGTAAAAGTGATCCGATTCGGATTGCCTCACTTTTCTCGTGAACTAAAAAAATATCAACTCGTTTCGACCCACCGCGGGTTGGTGAGTTAAGTGGGTTGACTCACCTAATTTAAAAAATAAAAAATAGTTAAAAATAATAAAATAGATAGAAAAAAATTATAAAAATGACATAACAATATAAAAAAACATTAAAAAAGTGAGTCAACTCACCTCAATCTGGCTCGAATCCACTTTAGCCCACGAGTTAAGTGGATTGACCCACTTTAACCCACGAAAATGTGAGTCTATATTTTACCAACACAGTTCATTAATAAACCGGCCGGTTGGGTCGGATTGACTCATCAAGTTCAACCCAAATTGACAGCTCTACTTATTATAAAGATATACTCTATCATATGAAAAAGAATTTACGACTAAAATCACATCATTAAAATTAAAGGAACAAAAATTACATTTTTTTTTTGTTGCATCACGGGGACAGTAACGAAAATTACATGAATAATTGTTAAGAATCAAAAGTACAATTAATCTATGTAAAAGACATAAATGCACGTACATGCTTGCGGGCGTGAAATTGAGATGTTCCATAATTCGAGTGGTGAACTGGTGGTGGGTTGTACGGTAGTAAACAACACAAGCAAACTGTAAGAAACGCTCGACTTACAATTTTTTTTTAGTTAAAAGGTGAACTTCACCCATGTTAAAAAAAATATAAACATGTCTTTTGTGTAGCGTTCCCCTGTAGTTCTACAGCAAACTTTAGCTATATTCTTCCTCGATTATTCATAATTAATGTTTGCAAGAGATGAAGGAGAGAGTCCAGGATTCCAGATCCTATCTTTTTCCTATATACATAAACCAGCAATCATTATAATTTTTGTCTCATCGAATCTAGTGATAATATTTTTGGTAATATTGTGAGGCAAGTTAATGTTTAAAATCCAAATTGGATGTTAATCTCTAAATATGATATTTTATTATTTTTACCTTGAGTAAAACTAAGTTTATGTATGTTTTTATACTTAAAATTTGAATATCATTTTTTTATTTAAAGGAAGAGATAAAATTATATTTTCATTAATTATATATTCAAAATAATATCTGTTATACCAAAATTAAATTTTATATAAACTCATTTAAACATAAATTAATTTAATCAAATATATTCTTCACTAAATCAATTTTTACAAAATTAAATTTATTAAAAAAATTAAATCTACATGTTTTAATTTAAACACGTGTTAAGAATACCAAAATAAAAAAGAGAAATTGTATTCATATAATAATAATAATATACAAAATTTATATATAACTATAAAGTGATAGAAATTAAAGAGAGAAAAGTATAAAATGTGATGTGTGATATAATGGAGAGAAATAGAGAGTAAAATTATGTGGTATGAATTGTTATATATTTTTGTTATATAAATTTAGGCCCCGTTTTGAAATACAACTTATTTAAGTGCTTATAACATAAGCTCTTATTTAATAAGCACTTAATGAGTAAGTTTTTTAAAAAAATTAATGAAAATTAAAGAGGGTGCAGTGTACTTAAATTCTCCATAAGCTATTATATAAGCTATTTTCAGGAGCTTATTGAAATAAGCTGAAAACAGCTTATCAGCATATCATAAGTTTTTTTCATAAATTTACCCAAATAGTTACATAAGTACTTATGTCATAAGATAAACTCAAATAAGCTCTTTCAAACAACACCTTATTATCTAAAGCTTTTAAATAAATATAAAAGATGAAATTTCCATGTAACAAAATTTAAAATTAAAAAAATGGAAATGAATATTGAAGTATAAAATTTTAGAATTTTATTTTCATTTTACTAAAAATACTACTATATTTTTAGTTTGTTGATATTTTTGTGTGAAATAAGTATTACTACTACAAGTGTGGGGAAACACGCGCAGTTGGAGGAGAGTGAAGTAATAAGAAAATTAAAGGTCATAAATACGAGGTACAGCGTAGGAAGGGCATTGGTCGCTTGGAGAACGAAAGAGGCAAAGGTGGCCCTCTTCCCGTACTCTTGGATTGGACTTTTCTGGAAAGAGTTTCCTTTTACTACTATTATTCTCATTTCCTTTTCTGATGCCAAAACCTACCCAAAACTCAATCCCCTCTATTCTCCCTTCCTTTCCTATTTCTATTCTACAGTGCTATACATTTAATTTTAATTCATTCATAAATGTTCCATCTCATTTCCCAAAATACCCTCCTCCACCCCACCTAATTACTTCCCTCTTGTGGCACCCCACATGGTAAAACGTAGTCATAATCCTAAAAAGATAAAAATGCTTGGAGGCGTGGATTGAAGGAAGGGTTTTCCGAGTTGTGAGTAATGATGGAAATGATTAACGATTAGAAGCTAACGAAAGCTAATTTTGAGTAATTATCTATCTTTTGGACTCCTTCCGCTGTCTATTTCCATTACTGGGTAATTAGTATAGGAGCCAGAAAGAAAGATAAGAGAGAGAGAGAGACACAACCCTCAGATGCTTTTCGATTTGGTTAACGTGGGAAAGTTGTTTAAGAAAGAGATGGTTCTTTCTTTCCCTATTTTCCCAACTCATATTTATTTATCTCTCTGACTCCCTATCTAATAAATAGAAAGAGAAGTAAAAAAAATAAATTAGAAAAACAGAAATAGAAATACTTGTTTTATGAGTGAATGAAATAAAAAAGGGAGAGAGAGAATGAAATTATGAGTCATTGAAAAGAAAAGAGAGAAGAAATAAGCAAGTGGTTGGAGAGAGAAGTGGATGGTGTTAAGGAGAAGGTGAGATGCTTTCGGCTAAGCTTGCTCAAACTGGCCTCGTCTATGCTGTATTGGGCACTTGTGGAATACAAAGATCTTTGAACATCTCCTTTACTACATTTTTGCAACACCTACCTCTTTTCTTTCTCTCTCTCTTCACTCCTCCTAGGTTTTGATTTTCTTCTCTGAATTCCTAACACACCAAAACCCAACCTTGTTGCTACTTCTACTACTACTCTTTTTTCGCATCTCCATTATTTTATTCTCAAAACGTGAGAGAAACAAGACATACACACACAGTTTCAATTTCTTCCTGCAGGCAAGTGAGGGGGGGCAAGTCAAGTCACACACACACCAACCCAAATTAAATTGAACCAAAACAACAAAACAAAAACAGAGAAACAGATCAAAGTTTTGGTCTTTTGATGTGAGAGTGAGAATCAGGAATCTGGGTCTTGTTTGTTTTTTCGTTAATGCAATAAGGCCTATTACTAACAAGATAAAAAACTTTGAAAGGGGGTCAATCACTGAATCCCAAACAAACACACAAGAAGAATGTGGGATCTCAATGACTCACCTGATCAGAGAAAGGATGAGGAATCTGAAGGGTGTTCTTCCCTCAAGACTTCCATAGATGGGGATGATGATAAAGGCAAAAGGGTTGGATCTGTTTCCAATTCAAGTTCTTCAGCAGTGGTCATAGAGGACGGATCAGAAGCAGAAGAAGAACAAGAAGAAGAAGGTGAGAGGGAAGGTAACAGAACGATGAAGAAAAGAAGCAGCAAGATATTTGGGTTCTCTGTAACAACCCAAAATGAAGATAGTGACCACCCACCTGTGACAAGGCAATTTTTCCCTTTGGAAGAGCCTGATATGGCAGTTGCATCCAGTGGTGGAGGAACCTCTGCCTTCCCTCGTGCTCACTGGGTAGGTGTGAAATTTTGTCAATCAGAAGCACTTGGAACTGGAAAATCAGTGGAAGTTTCACAACCCATGAAGAAGAGTAGAAGAGGACCAAGGTCAAGAAGCTCACAATATAGGGGAGTCACCTTTTACAGAAGAACAGGTCGATGGGAGTCTCATATATGGTTAGTTAGTTAGTCTGTGGTTTTCCTTTTCCATTTCCATTTCCTAAAATAAAAAAGAGATTGATTTTCTCACAATCAAAATTTGATTCTTTTGGTTCTGTTTGTGTCCTTGATATTGCAGGGATTGCGGAAAACAGGTGTATCTGGGTAAGTATAATGATAAGAATGATTGTGTATGTATATGTGGCAGTTATTTTCCCTATATCTTGTTTTAAGCAGCTAAAAAATGTGGTTTTTTTTTCTTCTTTTGTGTTTTTGTCTTGGATATGATTTGGTAGAGACAAGTGTGTTTGTGTTTGTGTGGGGAAATTTTTTTTTGGTGACTGACTAGATGGTTTTGTCTGGGTAAATTTGTCTAGGTGGATTTGACACAGCACATGCAGCTGCTCGGTGAGCACTTGCCTCTCTCCCTCCTCTAGTTTACCAAGCTTGTAATTGTAATATAACTTTTTCTATTTCTTGAACCATATCAAATATATAAAAATTTCATTTCTGGCAAAATGTGAAGAAGCTCAGAGAAAAAAAAAATGTGTTCATCTCTCTTTTGCAGTGCTTATGATAGAGCTGCTATTAAGTTCCGAGGTGTTGAGGCAGACATAAACTTCAGCATAGAGGATTATGAAGAGGATTTGAAGCAGGTGATGATCGGTTGTGAATATTTTATTTTATTCCATAAAAGGCATTTTATCTTATCTTGAACAGTCATATAAGATACACCTTATCTCCTCCTCCAGTTATTATTCATTTTTTTTTTAATTTTAAATTTTGAATTATTCTCATGATTTGGTTGAATAATGCGATGTTAATAGATGAGCAATCTGACAAAGGAAGAGTTTGTTCATGTACTTCGCCGACAAAGCACTGGTTTTCCAAGAGGAAGCTCCAAATATAGAGGTGTAACTTTGCACAAGTGTGGGAGATGGGAAGCTAGAATGGGCCAATTTTTAGGGAAAAAGTAATTATCTTGTGTTCCTTTCTTTCTCATTGTTTTTGGGATTTTCTTCTCCTCATACAATTCTTATATATCTTTGTTATAAAAACTAAGATTAATTAATATGATTCACTAGGTACGTTTATCTGGGTTTGTTTGATACTGAGATTGAAGCTGCAAGGTATTTGCTTTTCTTACATTGTTAATAGTTATTTCATTCATTTTCCCCTTCCAATAATGTAAATGAATTTTAGGGTTTTGAATTTTATTCCTCATTTTACTATAGGGCTTATGACAAGGCAGCAATAAAATGCAACGGTAAAGAGGCGGTCACCAATTTTGATCCCAGCATCTATGAGAATGAGCTTAATTCTGGTAAACAAATTAATGACTCTAAGAATTATACTATTAATTAATTAATTTTGTTCTAATACAAGTGTTTTTTAGTTTAATTATTATTCACATAATTTCATATGTATTATTGGGCAGCAGAATCTACAGGTAACGCTGCAGATCACAATCTGGATCTAAGTTTGGGGAATTCAAGTTCAAAGCCTGGGAATAGTCAAGCGTTTGGGAATCACACCACAAATGCTGCAAATCATGAGCAACACTTACAATCTGAATCTAATTGGCGGAATGGGGGAAATAAGCCTAAGGTTAATTCATACTTCATATTAATATAAAGATTTTCCTTATGTACATTTTCGTTTCAGTTTTTCCTAATATTCTATTTTTCTGATTATTTATATATGTTTCACTCAGCTGGTGAATATATTGCCAAAACCGTGTCATAGAAGCAACAATGAAGCGCAAAAAAAGGATGTGCATGGTGAGAGTGAAGCATTGCGGATGCTAAGTCAAACTCACCTTCATTCTAATGAAATGCAAAGATATGGTCCCTATAGGTCTTCTGGGGAGTCTCCAATGCTTCACAATTTTGCACATGTTCACCCACCAAATTTTCATGTGGGTACCTCTTAAATCAATTTGTTTTATGGCTCTCATGCATTAAATATATATAGTATGAGTGAAAAATCAAGAATGAATCACCCAAATATATAAAAATTAATATTAGTACTCTATAAAAGTTCATTTTATTTTCTTTGAAATGTAGTTTCCAAGCAGCAGCTATGGAGGCCGTGTAGGAAGTGATCTTTCACTATCAACAAGTGATCAACAACAGTGGCAATCCGGGCCTTCACATTATTTAGCAAGTGCTGCAGCATCATCAGGATTCCCTCCTCAGATAAGACCCTCTTCTCAAGGTTGGCTGCAGAAAAATGGGTTCCACACTCTCATGAGACCCTCTTGACTCCTCCTATATAGAAATTTTCTGCCTCGCCAGTTACATTCAAATTATCATATCATTTATATATATTATCATATTATATATATATATATATGTATATGCTCCCTCCTTAATTAATATTTTTCTTTCCTTAGCTTGTAAAAATGGATGCGGTAGTGTTAGATTTATAGTCTGTTAGATTTATATCAAAATCACGTTTTAAACGTGGATTTGGATAAATATTATTGAGAGGATAATTTCTGTCCGAATTCATATTTGAGACACGATTTTTGTATAAATCAAATATTTCATATCCAACTTAAACTCATCCTCCCACTCCTCCTTTTAGCAAGCCCATACAAAACCAAAACTTTACTATTGAGGTGAAAGAAGGGATAAGAAAAGAATCCAAATTGGGGAATTGATGAACTGGTCTTGGTCTGGGGTCAGTCCAACTAACAAACGGACGAAATCTTTAACTAGATATTCTGGGCTCTGACTAAAATTTTCTGATCTCATATAACTCTGATTTTTATTGCTTTTTTCTGCGTTATGGTATTTATGACAGCACCTATTCGTTTCTTAATTTGGGTATGTATTGCTATCACCACACACTCATGGTTGTCAATTTCTTCCTTATTTTTCTCTTTGGATTATTGGGATTGGTCTTGAAAAGAAAGATTCTAGCTTAGAAGGGTAATGCAGGGTTGGTTTAGCTTGACAAAAAACATTGAGACAACAAATCTAGCTAAAGCTTAAATGAGGCAAAAAAAAAAAATAAAAAAATTATATATAAAGCAAAAAGAGAAAAAATTTAAATTAGTTGGAGTAGCTAGGGTGGAAGTAGAGGCAGGGAAAATCAGAGATACAAAATGGTTTATTTTCTGGTGATCTTGGAAATAGCATCGGATGGTGATGAATAGTCTCCATCAACGGTGTCCTTTGAATCAGTTCTCTCCTCCAAAAGCAGTCAGACAATGCCATTATGATGAGAGGGACCTATCATTGTTCGTCTAAAGCTTCAAAAGGACACTGATACATGGAGTGTGAAACAGAGAAAAAAAAAGGGTATAGTATAATGGTTGAAGGAGGATTTGATTTGGCTTAATGGGGGTTTAACACTTTAACCCTCGCTGTCAGTTTTAACAGAAAAAAATGAGAGAATGTGAGTGAGTACTTAGTAGTAGAGTACGTAATAACATTGTTAATTAAAAGCAAAAACAGGTGCTGATTCATCATAATATTATAATATATGGTTATGGGATGTACTTTTGTGGAGCAGGGGAGCAATTGGTTAAAGGATTGGTTGGGTTCAACGATTCTAGACTTGTGAGTTTGGGAGGGAACAACTTCTGACTCGTTAATGAATCAGACTCAATGTTTTGATGATAAACATTGTTATCACGTTGGTCGCAAAAACAATAGTAGTTATTATTAACTTTATAATAATCATTCAACCCCATTTGTTTTTTGGGATGTTGTGTGGGTCGGTAAGCGATTAAACTAAAATATATAGTAAAGCATACACGATTTCATCATCACCAGCGTCATCCTAGATATTTTGGGAAAAGTATGCTTCATTCAATAGTTGTTATGTATATAAAACCGAAATTATAGGTTTGTTGATTGTTGTATTGGGTTATAATAACTGATAGATACTACTATACTAAAATGGAAAATAAAAGGAAAAAAGAAATATTAACCTTGATGACTCTGTTAACAACATTATTTGGGTATTTTAGAGGAAAATAGATAGAAACCCTTGCGTTTAAATAAATAATATTGATTTTATGTAGAGCTAGCACCGACGGAAAGAGAACAAAGAGTAAGCTAAAAATAAATCATGGTTGGTTGGCTCAGATCATGAGAGGCACTGTACCAGGATAGATTAAGGAGAAGAGGGATCAGTGGTGGTCCAAAGATTTGATGCCATGGGCCTTAATTGATTCTACGTAAAGAAAAGAAGAGAACAAAGATTGGAGTACAAAGTGAGACTCTGCAATTCAGTGTTTAGTAGGTTATTCCTCACATACCTGGTTTAGGTGCAGTCACAAAATGACACAGTCACTGCCGTCATCAAATGTTAACTGTTTAATGAAGATCGGATGACTTAGATGCTGAGATGTTTAAATCAAATTTAAAACTCATCTCAACATCTGAGTTGTCCAATCTTCATCGGACGACTAGCATTTGATGACTGCAGTAACTGCATGATTTTGTGACTGCATCCCATCCAAATCCCTTCCCCATCTTAGATGTGTTTTTTCCCTTGTATCATATCGGTAAGATACTGTAACACCTGAGAGACTCATTTCTTTTTTAAAAATATTCTTTTTTTTTTCACACCTCGCATAAGTGCAGTGGCGGACCTTCTTGCTTACAGAGGGGAGCTATGGCTCCCCAAACATTTTCAAATATAAATTTATATATATAATTATTAAAAATTATTTATATTTTTATTACTAATTGGATTTTTCATAATATATAAAACTTTTACATTATCATCTAATGATATGTTATCGTATCATTTAATAAGTATAACATTCCATGTGTTATTAAACTGAGTAATAAAAGTTTTTGATTGATAGGAGTAAAATAATAAATCATTGAATAATAGTCTAAAATTTTATACTGACAATATAATCATAAAATTTGTAATATAATATTAAATATTTAATTTATACATTAAATTAATATTTTGGCTCCCTCACTGTTTTCGTTCAAGTTCCACCACTGCATAAGTGTATGCACCTTGAATAAGAGAGGAAAAAGAGAAAAAAAAATATAAAGGAAAATATTACTTAGAGACCCCAATGGGATAGATAACTAGAGACAGAAAATAATAGAAGAGAGAAAAGTCATAAATGTGATAGATGATGTGATGTGATAAGAAGAGAGATGTGAAAAATGTTAAATGAGTGTATAGAGTAATTAAGTATATGTATTTCATTATTGAATGATGGGTCCTGCTAATGAGTGCCCTGGTTAAGGATTCACATATAAAAAGTTTTTATTGGAAATCAAGACATTGATTGCATCTGTAACATTAAAGGCTACACACTCCTATAAAAGCTTTCTATATGTAGATCATTAACCAGTGCCCTTAGGACACTTTTTAGGATTTTCCTTGAATGATAAATGTAGTGTGTTTGGATATTAATTAAAGAAGCACATATTTTGATGCTCTAAATGTATAATTAAACTAAACATGTGGGGGATCTTTTTGATTCAAATGTTTACCCTACTTAACTGATTTTCAAATACACTAATAATAATATACATTTGGGAATGTGTTAAAATAACTTCATGTGTCTTTAGAAGCGAGACACTAGCTTCCATTTGAACGTGTTTCAACTTGTGAAGTGTAAAGAACGTAAATCCAAACATAAGAATAACAGATAATGTGATAAGATTAAAAAAAGTGAAAATAGAGGTATAAGCTCATTATAATTAAAAATTAATACGTGAAAAATGGATTTTTTTTCTCAATTTCTCAATTTTTCTTTCTCTTGTGAGTCGTGAACCAATTAGTCCGCTTATACCTTGTACTAAAATTAATTTTTTTTATTAAATAATGGGATAATAAGAATTGAACTATATATCACATGATCATTAAGATTTGATAGTGTCGTAAACTACGTATTCCAAAAATTTAAATGTATATTTAATTTTATATTAAAAAATAATCAAACTCAAGCTCAAATTTTTCAACACAATTATTTATAACGTTGAAAATTAAACGTGAATTTATCAGACTTAAACACTAAAATAAACATATTATAAACTATTGGGTAAAAAATACATAAATGACTCTATAATGTACATTATGGAGGGAAATGTATAGGAAGGTTAAAGGGAAAAAAATAAACCGTCAATTTAGTCCTTAAACATATCATTTCTCTCGTGATTAGTCCTCAAATAAAACTAATTGCATAAGTAGTCATCTAACTTTTATAGCACTTGTCAAATTGGTCCTTGTCAGAGACCAACAGGACGAGATAACGTGAAAGTTAGATAATTAATGTCACGAATTTTAGAAAGATCAAGGACTACTTGTGCAATTAGTTTATTTTGGGTTGGGATTAATGAAAAGAGAGATGACAAATTCGAGATGAAATTAAGAGTTTATTAAGGAGAAAATTTTTTTAGTAATGATTATGGAGGAAAATGTATAGAAAGAAAGTAAGAAAAAAAAAAGAACAAAAATGAAGCACAGTACATTTATGCAAAGAGTAAGACAACCTCGGTTCAGAAAGTGAAAAAAAAATGGAAATTCAAAAGAGTAAAGTCATCTATAGCAAATAGTTGGGGTCGTGACCACCTTTATTACCCTTTAAGATGGATATTTCCATATATGGGATTTCTTGAACGGTTGGAAAATTATTGGGGTCTAAACTTCAATTTTAATTTTTTGGATTTTTCTCAAAATAAATCAAAGTTCATTCTGTATCATGTATTTTTATAATAATAAACAAGTGGCATGTGTTGGCGTTTGTGTTTGATGCTACGATATAATAATATTATTATTATATTAAATCTATGCAAATATTAAGGGATGGGATGGGTGATGGTGACTGGGACTGGGAGTAGGACTTGGGTGAGGAGTCATTCATGCATGCACATTGTGCCCTCAATTGTTAGATCGCTTTCATCATTCACTCAGACAAACTACTCCTTTGGTTTCCCTTTGTGGGACGCCCTTCCCCCTCTTCCCCTCTCTCATGCCAATTTTACTCTCTACCTTAACTTCATCTCTCTAACCTTGCCTACACTTTCCTTTTGTGGTATGCTGTTGGGTTTGTTATTGAATTCACCTGTTTTTGCTTGCAATTTTCTCTCTCGTATAGCTCGGAGTTGTAGAACATTTTCCCTTGTGAAATTTCAGTAGATTATTGGAATTGATTGATCTAATTGTTTTGGATATAATAATAATAATAAATAATAATAAATAATGTTAGAACATAAGATAATTATGGGTTAGGTAGATAATTTATGTGTGAAAAATAAAACTAAAAAGTGGTTAGGCCTAATTCATGGGTAGTGGTCTAGAGTCCAGCTCGCATAACCCGTGTTTCGCACGGGATTTTATTTTTTTGGTAAAGTGGTTCACGCGGGATTGAACCATTAAATTTCTTTCCCATGTAATGTGTGGGCTCATTTGGGTTGGTCCGTATAACCACGAGTTAAATGAGTTTGGTCGTGGGTTTACGAGTCAACCCGTATAAAAAATAAATAATTTTCAATTATTTTTTACTAATTTAAAAATTTTATAAAAATAATTATAAGTAAAATGTATTTATAATAAATCAATAAAAAAGTTATTATGAGTCAGCCCGCGGACCATCTCATTTAACACGTGGGCCTATGCAGATTAGTATAATATAGGCACCTTTAAAGGCAAGCTTATGTTGGTTTGCCCGTTTAAAAGTTCTCAAAAGTCTCATCTTTGCATCTTAAGAAGAGAACCCAAGTAAATCTCCAATAGTTATCAACTATGACCAATCCATACTTCTTTTCACCAAGGCTAGTAGTTCTTGTTGGACCAAACAAGTCAATGAAGAAGTTCCAATGGTCTTGAAGTGAAAGCAACATTCTTACTTTGAAATGAGGATCTTCTTTGTTTTCCCTTTAGAAAAATTTCACATAAAAATTTGTATGAAATCTTGGATAATCCTTTCACAAGATTGTGCTTTGTGAGATTTGAGATCAATCTCAAGCTGACATGCCCAAGTTTCTTATGCCAAATCAGTTTTTCATCTTCAACAGACATGAAAGACTTTGCATTTTGATTTTCCAGTTCCTCCAAGTCTATTTTATACACATTGTTGTGCCTTTTAGCATAGAATAAGACTTAATCAAAGGAGTTTTTAACTATACAATAGTCCTTGGTGAAGGAAACAATATAACCACTATCTCATAATTGACTTATTCTTAGAAGGTTATGTCTTAAGCCTTCAACCAAAAGGAAATTCTTAATAGAAGACAGATGTGCTATACCTACTGTACCAATACAAGTGATCTTCCCTTGCTGATTCCCACCAAAGGTGACCACTCCCCCATCTTTGGGTCTTAGGTTTTCGAACATAGACCTTTTTCCCATCATCTGTTGCGAGCATCCACTGTCCAAATACCATTTGTGGAGTCTCCTTTGTCCTGTTAAGCACATATGCAACAGGGAAAAATTAAATTCTTAGGTACCCACATTTCTTGGGTCCTTTCTTGTTAGTCTTGGGTTTGTCTCTTTCTTTGTGAAAACATTGAGATACGTGATGTCCATGTTTTCCATAATGAGAACACCCAATACTTTCCTTCACAAACCTTATTGGCTTTCTATAATTTTTGTTGGAAGGCTTTGATGGACCTATAGAAGAATAACCTAATCTACCTTTGTTTCTTGAAATCTTATGAAAACCCATATGTTTATTCATATTTTTAGTCCTTTTAACAAATTTGGACAAGTCAATGGTTAATTCATCAATTTTCTTTTGAAGTTTAGAAACTTCATCAGAGGATTGATTACTTGAACCATTTTTCTTCAAGTTCTCAAGTTCTGTCTTGAGTACAAGATTTTCTTGTTCAAGCTTCTCATGGCTCTTATAAATTTCTTCATAAGCTTTGTTGATAATCTTATACTTAGAGAAAATATCTCTTGAACTTTTGAAAAGATTATCACAGGCTTCCTGAAGATAAGTATCATAAACTACCTCAGATTTAGAGTTGCCTTGTAACATCCCGGAAAGTAGGGCCTAGCAAATAGAGTAGGAGCCTTAGGCTGTGATTCCGGCCAAGAGAGGAAGACTAGAGGTAGGGAGGGAAACTTAGGGTTAAGAATGTGAATTTAGACAAGAATTATAGAAGTAAACCAAGAGTTTCGAGTTTTAAGGGAGAGTTACAAGGGTTTAAGGTGGCAGAAATTAGAGTGAGCAGAGTTTTGGATGAGAAAACCAAGTTAGGAGGATGTTGTAGGGAAAGGAACTAGGAATGAGTGGGAAAGAGTGAGTTGGGATTAAAGAGGAGTTAAAACTAAGGAATTAAGTCTTCGGATTCTCGCTCAAGCGAGAATAGGCTCGCTTGAGCGAGTTATGCAACAAAAGTAAGGATTTTGGATTCTACAGATTTCGCTTGAGCGAGATTGATCTCGCTCAGGCGAGAATCAGGGGATTTTGGATTGCTCTCTGGACGTTTATCGCCTGGGCGAGAAGGGTCTCGCTCAAGTAAGAATCTTCCAGAGAGGGGAATGCTCTCTGGAGTATTCTCGCTCAAGCGAGAAGAATCTCGCTTGAGCGAGAATGCGCATTCAGAATCTTCTCAGCAATTTCGCCCAAGCGAGAAGGGCTCGCTTGAGCGAGGATGCGCGTGGTAGTCTTTTAAAAACCCAACTAGCAAACATATTCCTCACTTTTCTTCTTCTTCCTTTCCTGTTTTAGAGATAGAGAGACTCTTAGAGAGAGAAAGTGAGAGAAAGGAGGAGCAGAGCTAGCTTGAAGCTTTCCCCACCTCTTGGAGCTTGGATCTTCATCCCCATCCTTCCATTCCTCTCTATTTCCTCCATTAGAGGTGAGTGTGGTTCTCTCTCGCTTGTATTCTTGGTTGTTTTCCTATGTATGCTCCCTATTCATTCTCCCCCTTATTATTATTTTTTATTAGGGTTGATTTTATACAAGCCTAGGGTGGATTATTGGATTGATTGCATGTATAACTTTATGACTCAAACCCTAGGTTAGAGTGTTTGGGGATTTTGGGGGAAATGCTTGAATGTTTGATGATGGGAACTTGGAGATGCAAATAGTTGTTGAAAGGGCATGTGGGGGGTGCGATAGCTAGGGTTTGGGAAAAGAATAATTGCTGTGAGCCCTCCTTATTTCTTCCCCTCTATGTTAAAGGCTAAGGTAATATGTTTTCTTGTAGATGCTTCTATTCATGAACTGAATTTATGTACATGCATGAATGATTAATAGAAACAAAATGGGGACTTCATTCCAAAGAGGAAAAGGGGACTTCGGTCCAAGAAGGAAACAAAATGGGGTCTTGTACCCAAGAGGATTAAGAACGCTAAAATGTAATTGTGTTTGCTAATTAAGACAGGAGGTTAAATTGGCCTTGAGGGAGATTCCCCATGAAAGGTTAGAGGTTCAAGTGATAAGAACCCACTGGTGTTGGGTAATACACCAAATGTTGAATGTGAATGTTAATTAAGACAAAAGGTTAAATTGGCCACAAGGGAGACGTCCCTTGAACGGTATTGAGCTCAATCCAGGTCAGAGGTTCAAGTGATAAGACCCCACGGGTGTTGGGTAAAACACCAAAAGGTTGAAAGAAAAGATTAATGAAAGAATTGTTATGAATTGAATGTACAGTTTAATGAATGAATTGTTATGAATTAAATGTATGTTTGATGTATGAATTGATAGTAGTTGAATTTATGTAGTTCCACTGTGCTTATATGTATTCTCTCCCCACACTGCACACAGTGTTACCGCACTCACTGGGACATAGTCTCGTCCCACGACTTGGGAATTATATTTCAGCTGTGCAGGTTGCTGTTCAAGTTCCTGGCGGGAGAGTTGAGGACACAATTGAAGTAGAGTGTTAAGACTTGTGTTTGTAAATGTCTCATGGGTTGTGGGGTTGTGCCTAGGATATGAATGCTAAGGGAAGGGATGTTATGATGTTTTAAGAAACTATGTTGTATCTATTTATGTGTATATATTGTATTGGTTGGACTTTTCTGGGTCTCAGGTTGATATGAAAAATTGGGAAATATCCAGTTTTTAGGGGAGACTCTACCGGATTTCCGGTAGGGATTTTTATGAATCTTAACTCCACAATGTGTATGTTAGTTTCATAAACTTTGTATAAGGATTTTATATTGGAATCCATGATGTATGAGTGTTATGGATGCTTAATCAAACGTTGGATTACCTAAGCAATTGTGTGATGAGCATGACGATATCGATAATGGCACGAAATAATTTCAGAAATTTGGAATAGTGTTTCCAATGGACATTATTCTTGAATTAAGAAATTAGGACGTTACATTATGGTATCAGAGCAGTTCAATCCAATTGGACTGTGGTTAAGTTAGTTGCCCGTGACTTACCATGATCCTACAAGTATTCTGTACTCAATATAGGGACTGATCACCCCTCTATTGGGTGCATTGTACACGGGATTATGGTTAGTGACGTGAATAGGACACCTTGTTAAGGAAGTTGGGACACTTCTCTAACAAGGTTTGAGCCACCCACTTTTTAGATAGAGGGAGAATGACATAGGTTCATTTCCAAGAGTATGACCTTCACCTTAGAAATCTTATAGAATGTCACCCTTAATTCCTAGTGGTCATGAGGCACACTTAGAATGAAAGGTAAAGTATAAGTTTTGAGAGAGAGTGCGTAATTGGTTTTGGAATGCGGAAACAAGGAGGTGATTTAGAGGGAACATAATGAGTAGGCTCCCTAGTGGGTGAGGAGAGTGTTGATTGCTGGTGGTTGCACCTTGGTAATGTGATTTTTTGAGTTGAATGGAATGTTTGATTTGTCTAACTGAATGTGATGCGTGCTTGCTTGAATAATTGTATGTCTTGTGTACTTGGTTGTGGTTTGATTGATAAGTTATGATATTGTTTGTTTGTTAAATAATTGCATGACTTAGATGTTTGGTTACGTTGCTTGAAAGGTTTTGTAAGTAGGGGGTTAATGGTAAACTTCTAGGGTATGGGTTGAACGATCTTAGAGTTTAGAATTTCACAAATTTAGGATTTCATGTTTGGTTGGATTGTAGAAGGCAGGTAGAACTCATGAAAGCATAGAGGAACTAACATTCTAGGTGTGGAGACACTGTTATTGGTTAGAGCCTTGAGTTTGGGATTGAGGAACACCTATGCTTGGAGTTTTGAGATTAGTGATGAACGACCCATGAGACATAAAGGGCTGGCTTAGGGAATGGCAGGTGAAGGCTACATTAAAGGAACTTAGGTTATGGTTTTAAAATTATTAGGGACATGATAAGATTTGGGATACAGGAAATAATAGAGGAAATTTAAGTTTAAGGATCATGACTCAATACCCACCTTGTTCTACCTTAGAGCTCCCTATTACTTTTCCGGCCCCTTTTGTATACAACCTTGTTATTCATGTTTGAGTATGGCTGGGAACTATCCCTTAGTTAGGATCTCATGATCAATTTCGGTTAAGCTAGGGAGTAAACCGAAGAATGTAAAGGGAGTGAGTGACATTGGAAACTTGGAGGGTTAGAGGTACTTTGTAGGTTGCAATCATGGTTAGTTCCCTTCGGTTCTAGGTCTACTTGGCTGGGACACTTAAGGAATAAGATTCCTTATTGTCTTAGTCAAAGTGTTTTTGGAGTAGAAGTCTTATAATTAGCGGTTCGTGCTTAGCATATCGTTGTATGTTTTCCCATGTGTAAGCATTTCTGTTACCTATGTTTAGGACTATGTTGTTAGTACATGGGCAGTCACCAATTTCCTAATTTATTAGTGATAGAGCTAAGTCTATGGGTAGGGCTTTTCAATCTCTTCTCTGTTTGTTTCCTGAGCGGAAGAACTCTGATCTTTATAGTTCATGGAAGAGGAAATGTCTTGCGGAACTTAAAATTATTACTCGGTGTATAACTCCAACAAGGGTCAATGACCATTAACTTATTATGTTTTGTTAAGCTTAGTGTTGAGGGGGGTAGAATTGTAACATCCCGGAAAGTAGGGCCTAGCAAATAGAGTAGGAGCCTTAGGCTGTGATTCCGGCCAAGAGAGGAAGACTAGAGGTAGGGAGGGAAACTTGGGGTTAAGAATGTGAATTTAGACAAGAATTATAGAAGTAAACCAATAGTTTCGAGTTGTAAGAGAGAATTAAAAGGGTTTAAGGTGGCAAAAATTAGAATGAGGAGAGTTTGGATGAGAAAACCAAGTTAGGAGGAGGTTGGGGAAAGGAACTAGGAATGAGTGGGAAAGAGTGAGTTAGGATTAAAGAGGAGTTAAAAATAAGTAATTAAGTCATAGGATACTCGCTCAAGTGAGAATAGGCTCGCTTGAGCGAGTTATGCAACAAAAGTAAGGATTTGGGATTCTGCAGATTTCGCTTGAGCGAGAGTGATCTCGCTCAGGCGAGAATCAACGGATTTTGGAGTGCTCTCTGGACGTTTTTTGCCTGGGCGAGAAGGGTCTCGCTCAAGCAAGAATCTTCCAGAGAGGGGAATGCTCTCTAGAGTATTCTCACTCAAGCGAGAAGAATCTCGCTTGAGCGAGAACGCGAATTCAGAATCTTCTCAGCATTTTCGCCCAAGTGAGAAGGGCTCGCTTGAGCGAGGATGCGCGTGGAAGTCTTTTAAAAATCCAACTAGGACATAGATTCCTCACTTTTCTTCTTCTTCCTTTCCTATTTTAGAGATAGAGAGACTCTTAGAGAGAGAAAATGAGAGAAAGGAAGAGCAGAGCTAGCTTGAAGCTTTCCCCACCTCTTGGAGCTTGGATCTTCATCCTCATCCTTCCATTCCTCTCTATGTCCTCCATTAGAGGTGAGTGTGGTTCTCTCTCACTTGTATTCTTGGTTGTTTTCCTATGTATGCTCCCTATTCATTCTCCCCCTTGTTATTATTATTGATTAGGGTTGATTTTATACAAGCCTAGGGTGGATTATTGGATTGATTGCATGTATAACTTTATGACTCAAACCATAGGTTAGAGGATTTAGGGGTTTTGGGGGAAATGCTTGAATGTTTGATGATGGGAACTTGGAGATGCAAATGATTGAAGTTATTCTCATTCCATAATTGAAAGGATATGTGGGGGTTAAGATAGCTAGGGTTTGGGAAAAGAATAATTGCTGCAAGCCCTCCTTATTTCTTCCCCTCTATGTTAAAGGCTAAGGTAATATGTTTGCTTGTAGATGCTTCTATTTCATGAACTAAACTTATGTACATGCATTAATGATTAATAGAAACAAAGTTGGGACTTCGGTCCAAAGAGGAAAAGGGGACTTTGGTCCAAAAAGGAAACAAAAGGGGGGTCTTGTACCCAAGAGGATTAAGAACGCTAAAATGTAATTGTGTTTGCTAATTAAAACAGGAGGTTAAATTGGCCTTGAGGGAGATTCCTCGTAAAAGGTCAGAGGTTCAAGTGATAAGAACCCACTGGTGTTGGGTAATACACCAAATGGTCAACCTTTGATTTGGTCAACCCACCCATGGTCAACCTTTGACTTTTAACCTTTGGACCCAAGTCAATATTCAAGACTCAACTTAATTAGGACTATTATATTAGGATTAATTTTGTAATTTTCCCTAATCCTCCTTTTAATGAGGGGCGCTAGTTTTTAGTAGGATTAGTGGCTAAGTAGTTTCTTGAGCTACTTAAGCCATAGGTTATGGGTTCAACCCCCAATTAGGATATCTTTTACTCATCTTGTATTTTTCTCTCTTTTTCCCCTCACTTTGGCCGCCCACTTCCTTATAAATAGGGGGCCTCACCTCATCATTTGTAAGCATGATTTTGAAGTAAAGGCATTATGCCAAAATTCCTCCTCAACTTTTGAGTAGACAAGGCTTGGTGGTTCTTGCTCAATCCAACCAGAGACTTATCTAATTCTCCTGAATCAGTGGTGTCTACCACCTGAACTTATCTGCTGTGGGGGGTTTCCTGCACCAGTGGCATTCATCTCCATCTCTTCCTGATCCATTTTTCTCTTTAATTTCCTCTTTTTGGTTCCATATAGGTCGTGACCCACGACACCATAATTGCTGACTTTGATTCGATTCTAACACTGTTTTTGTGTTCCTTGGCTTCAATTCTATATCCGGGAAAGGAGGTGCTATCAATTGGTCATCAGAGCTTCTTGAATTTGGAGATGTTTGGGGGTCTTTCCATCACTTTTGGCCGCGGGTTTTGCATTCCATAGGTGCAGAATTTTCAGTTTATTTCCTTACTCTTTCCATGTATTCAAGCTCAATTTCCATGTAACTGTTGGACTTGTGGATTGTTTTGAGCCCGAGCTGCTCTTCTGCTGCACTGCAGCTCTTCTTTGCCTGTGTTTATGCTTGATTTAAGCTAGTATAGGGGCTATTTTGGGCCGTTAATCCCACCCCTCTAGGTGTTCGATAATATGCTTGCTCAAATGTTCATAGTTGTTCTTGATTGTTCTTGAACTGCTTCCTTGAATTAACTGCTTGTTTGTGGTGGATTGTGGTAAGTGGAGGCATTGTTGTCTTCATTTTCCAAAGATCGTTCACCTACATTTCTTCCCCAATCCACCTTGATAATTTTTCATCCCCATATATATTGTTCATCATATTCATCTCTTTTCTATTTAGCTTTTAATTTTCAGTCATTTAATTTTTCATCCCCATATATTGGAATCCATGATGTAAGAGTTTTGTGGATGCTTAAGCAAATGTTGGATTGCCTAAGCAATTGTGTGATGAGGATGACGATATCGATAATGGCGCGAAATAATTTCAGAAATTCGGAATAGTGTTTCCAATGGACATTATTCTTGAATTAAGAAATTAGGACGTTACATGCCTAATCCTAAACTGGCCATCAGACACAAGTTGGCCTCTTCAGATGACTTTTCTTCCTCATGTGAAGTAGTGATGGCAACTGTCAGTGGACTTCTGAGCTGACAACTAGGAGCTGGTGAGCTAGTGGCAAGCTTGGACCTGCTGGGAAGCTTGGAGATGAATCAAGCATGGGTCAACCTTTGATTTGGTCAACCCACCCATGGTCAACCTTTGACTTTTAACCTTTGGACCCAAGTCAATATTCAAGACTCAACTTAATTAGGATTATTATATTAGGATTAATTTTGTAATTTTCCCTAATCCTTCTTTTAATGAGGGGCGCTAGTTTTTAGTAGGATTAGTGGCTAAGTAGTTTCTTGAGCTACTTAAGCCATAGGTTATGGGTTCAACCCCCAATTAGGATAGCTTTTACTCATCTTGTATTTTTCTCTCTTTTTCCCCTCACTTTGGCCGCCCACTTCCTTATAAATAGGGGGCCTCACCTCATCATTTGTAAGCATGATTTTGAAGTAAAGGCATTATGCCAAAATTCCTCCTCAACTTTTGAGTAGACAAGGCTTGGTGGTTCTTGCTCAATCCAACCAGAGACTTATCTGATTCTCCTGAATCAATGGTGTCTACCACCTGAACTTACCTGCTGTGGGGGGTTTCCTGCACCAGTGGCATTCATCTCCATCTCTTCCTGATCCATTTTTCTCTTTAGTTTCCTCTTTTTGGTTCCATATAGGTCGCGACCCACAACACTATAATGGCTGACTTTGATTCGATTCTAACACTGTTTTTGTGTTCCTTGGCTTCAATTCTATATCCAAGAAAGGAGGTGCTATCAATTGGTCATCAGAGCTTCTTGAATTTGGAGATGTTTGGGGGGTCTTTCCATCACTTTTGGCCGCGAGTTTTGCATTCCATAGGTGCAGAATTTCCAGTTTACTTCCTTACTTTTTCCATGTATTCAAGCTCAATTTCTATGTAACTGTTGGACTTGTGGATTGTTTTGAGCCCGAGCTGCTCTTCTGCTGCACTGCAGCTCTTGTTTGCCTGTGTTTGTGCTTGATTTGAGCTAGTATAGGGGCTATTTTGGGCCGTTAATCCCACCCCTCTAGGTGTTCGATAATATGCTTGCTTAAATGTTCATAGTTGTTCTTGATTGTTCTTGAACTGCTTCCTTGAATTAACTGCTTGTTTGTGGTGGATTGTGGTAAGTGGAGGCATTGTTGTCTTCATTTTCCAAAGATCGTTCACCTATATTTCTTCCCCAATCCACCTTGATAATTTTTCATCCCCATATATATTGTTCATCATATTCATCTCTTTTCTATTTAGCTTTTAATTTTCAGTCATTTAATTTTTCATCCCCATATATTGGAATCCATGATGTAAGAGTTTTGTGGATGCTTAAGCAAATGTTGGATTGCCTAAGCAATTGTGTGATGAGGATGACGATATCGATAATGGCGCGAAATAATTTCAGAAATTCGGAATAGTGTTTCCAATGGACATTATTCTTGAATTAAGAAATTAGGACGTTACATGCCTAATCCTAAACTGGCCATCAGACACAAGTTGGCCTCTTCAGATGACTTTTCTTCCTCATGTGAAGTAGTGATGGCAACTGTCAGTGGACTTCTGAGCTGACAACTAGGAGCTGGTGAGCTAGTGGCAAGCTTGGACCTGCTGGGAAGCTTGGAGATGAATCAAGCATGGGTCAACCTTTGATTTGGTCAACCCACCCATGGTCAACCTTTGACTTTTAACCTTTGGACCCAAGTCAATATTCAAGACTCAACTTAATTAGGATTATTATATTAGGATTAATTTTGTAATTTTCCCTAATCCTTCTTTTAATGAGGGGCGCTAGTTTTTAGTAGGATTAGTGGCTAAGTAGTTTCTTGAGCTACTTAAGCCATAGGTTATGGGTTCAACCCCCAATTAGGATAGCTTTTACTCATCTTGTATTTTTCTCTCTTTTTCCCCTCACTTTGGCCGCCCACTTCCTTATAAATAGGGGGCCTCACCTCATCATTTGTAAGCATGATTTTGAAGTAAAGGCATTATGCCAAAATTCCTCCTCAACTTTTGAGTAGACAAGGCTTGGTGGTTCTTGCTCAATCCAACCAGAGACTTATCTGATTCTCCTGAATCAATGGTGTCTACCACCTGAACTTACCTGCTGTGGGGGGTTTCCTGCACCAGTGGCATTCATCTCCATCTCTTCCTGATCCATTTTTCTCTTTAGTTTCCTCTTTTTGGTTCCATATAGGTCGCGACCCACAACACTATAATGGCTGACTTTGATTCGATTCTAACACTGTTTTTGTGTTCCTTGGCTTCAATTCTATATCCAAGAAAGGAGGTGCTATCAATTGGTCATCAGAGCTTCTTGAATTTGGAGATGTTTGGGGGGTCTTTCCATCACTTTTGGCCGCGAGTTTTGCATTCCATAGGTGCAGAATTTCCAGTTTACTTCCTTACTTTTTCCATGTATTTAAGCTCAATTTCTATGTAACTGTTGGACTTGTGGATTGTTTTGAGCCCGAGCTGCTCTTCTGCTGCACTGCAGCTCTTGTTTGCCTGTGTTTGTGCTTGATTTGAGCTAGTATAGGGGCTATTTTGGGCCGTTAATCCCACCCCTCTAGGTGTTCGATAATATGCTTGCTTAAATGTTCATAGTTGTTCTTGATTGTTCTTGAACTGCTTCCTTGAATTAACTGCTTGTTTGTGGTGGATTGTGGTAAGTGGAGGCATTGTTGTCTTCATTTTCCAAAGATCGTTCACCTATATTTCTTCCCCAATCCACCTTGATAATTTTTCATCCCCATATATATTGTTCATCATATTCATCTCTTTTCTATTCAGCTTTTAATTTTCAGTCATTTAATTTCAACTTCTCTCATCCTTTTAATTTATGTCATCCCTCTACTTTCTGCCATTTACTTTCAGTCCTCCCCATCCTTATAATTTCAGTTCTCCCCTATACATTCTTGCTCTTTAATTTTGCGCAATTTTTCCTCTTAATTTTGCCATTTTTGCTCTATTTTTTGGCTTTGTTTTGTTCATATTATGCTCTTGTTCTGTTACGCTTCTTGGCATTCTGATTGCAAATTTGAATTAACTGCTTATTCAACCTTAGGAATTCCCTGTTTGATTACGCAAAACGCTCACCTATAGACTGGTTTTTGACTCATAATTTTGGAAAAAATTCAACAAACCACAATTGTTGAATTCCCTTCAAATTTTAGTTTGAATCCTAAAATTGAATCCAACACGTTAGAAATGACATTTTTGATGGTGTAATCAATAAGGAAGTGCTAAGCAATTTGTTTGGTCAAATTTTGAATCAAGTTTCCATACCGTTTTGAAAAACAGTTTTTAGAAAACGGACAATTATTTTAGTTTTTTGGTACTGTTTTTGTCCAATTTTTAGGCAAAATTCTTGCAAATACTATTTTAGATAGATTTCTATTTTTTTAAAATTTTGTACAAATTTCTGTAATTTTCTGTTGGGGCGAAAGGCAAAAAGAAAAAAGAAAAGAAGTAAAAAGAATTAAAAAAAATATATAGCAAAAAATACAAAAAAAGAGGTGCAAGAAGCAAAAAATGGTGCAAAAATCAAAGAAAAGAGAAAAAGTCAAAAGATACCCAAAATGTTAAAAAATTTGAAAATACAGAAAAACAAAAACAAAAACAGTAAAAAATAGCCCAACATTACAGTTGTCAATTTGTTGTAATTTTCCCTTTCATTTTCTTGTATACATTTCTTTGAGTTGTAAAGCTGCCGTTTTCACAGAAACAACTGTTTTGGCAACTTTTTCTAAACTCAAAACCAAAAACAATTCTCTTTGCAATTCTTGTGTGTCTTGTTTTGTCTTGTTTGACCATCCAATCTTGTGTATAAGCTTTCTTCATAGCTAGCTTTTCTTGCTTGTCTTTCTATTCTTGTTTTGCCTTAGGCAACTTCTAGTCTCCCTTAGACAAATTTTTGTGTTCGTGCGCTTCAAATTTTGGTAGAGTTAGCTTGATTCTTGCTATTGGTCTTTGCAAGATCTAACCAACCTTACCCGAGTAGAAGAGGCAAGAGTGCTTCATCATAGAAAAAGCCAAAAAAAGAGTGACAAACATGAGTGGATACATTCTTCGAATGTAAACACTTAGATTGAGAGGAAAGGTCCTAATTAAAAAAACTTGAAAAATTAAAAAATGACAAGTAGGCACCTATCACCCCCCAACGCCTCGAACTTTGAGGCATAAGGTTGAAATACAAGAGTTGACCCAAAGGTTTATAAGGGTCATGGAGGAAAGGTTAGCTGATATAAGGAGAGAAATCACTCATAGTAGGAGGGAGTGAAGATATTCTCCTCGTGATGAGGAAAGTGATGGTAGGTATAGCAGGGTTAGAACTGAGGATAGATACCATATGGAGAGTAGTGAGGGAGAAAGGCATTCTAGTCATACCTTTAGAGGAGAAGATGATGGGAATAGGAGACATAGGAGGCATAGGAGGCGAGAAAGAAGGGAAGAACCTAGGGGATATAGAGAGGAGTATTATGAAGAAATACCTAGGAGGCATAGAAGAGAACATAGGAGGGAAGAAGAGCCTCAAAGGGAACAAGGCTTAAGAGAAGTTAAGATAGAAGTCCCAACCTTCAATGGAAGGAATGATGTAGAACAATACCTAGAATGGGAACTTAAAATTGAACAAATCTTTAATTACCATAGGTATAGGGAAGAGGAAAAAGTTAAGATATCTTCTCTTGAGTTTAAGAACTATGCTTTGGTTTGGTGGCATCAGCTTCAAGCTGATAGGAGAAGATGTAATGCACCCTTGGTTTCCTCTTGGGAGGAAATGAAGTCTATAATGCGTAAGAGGTTCATACCTCAACATTACACAAGGGAGTTGTACTCTAAACTCCAAACACTTAAGCAAGGTTCTAAAAGTGTAGATTAGTATTATAAAGAAATGGAACTTGCATTAATAAGGGCTAACATAATTGAGGAAAGTGAAGCCACTATGGCTAGATTTATCAATGGCCTTAATTTTGACATAAGGAACATAGTGGAATTGCATCCTTATGTTGAGATGGAGTACTTGGTACATCAAGCCATTAAAGTAGAAACCCAACTCAAAAGGCAGGGAAGTTTTAAAGGGAACAACTCTAGTTACTTAACTAGGAACAAGGAATTCCCAAAGAAGGATGAGGGAAAGAGTCAAGAGAAGTAAGAGCCTAAGGGCCTTAGGGTTACTTCGAACCCTACTCCTTCCAATCCCCAAAGCGCAAATCCTTCAAATTCTACTAGAGACATCAAATATTTCAAGTGTGTTGGGAAGGGACACATTGCTTCCCAATGCCCTAACAAAAGAACAATGTTAATAAAAGAGAATGGGAAGTACACTAGTGCAAGTTCACAAGAGTCATCTAATCAAAGTAGTGGAGAGAAAAGTGAGGAAAAGGAAAAGGTATATAGACCTGAGGGCAACATTCTAATGATTAAAAGGTCTTTAGGTAGTCAATCCATAAAAGAGGATGATCAAAGGGAAACAATCTTCCACACTAGATGCCTAATAGAGGGACGACTTTTCTCCCTTATCATTGATAGTGGGAGTTGCACTAACATAGCTAGTGAGAGGATGATTGAAAAACATGGTTTGATTACCACACCCCACCCCAAACCGTATAGACTTTCATGGATTAGCGATGATAGGGGAAAGGGAAGTAAATAAACAAGTCCTTTTAGTTATCTTCATAGGAACTTATGATGATAATATTTTATATGATGTAATTCCTATGGAAGCTACACATGTCCTTTTGGGTAGGCCTTGGCAATTTAACAAGAGAGTCATACATGATGGCTACTCTAATCAAATCACTTTTAAACATGGTGGAATCAAATTAACCTTGATGCCAATGTCAACTCAAGAGATATGTGAGGACCAAGCTCTTTTGAGAAAGGAGTTTGAACTTGAGAAAATCAAAAAATTAAAAATAGGAGATAAAAAGAAAAGGAAGGAAGAAACTTCTAAAAATAAGGTAGAAAAGGTAAAGAGCAAAGAAAAACCAAAAAATAAAAGGGAAGCAATGATCTTACTTCATTCTTTTAAAACTGCCGACCTTAGTTGTTTTGAAGGTAAACAAAAGGAGGAACACCTACTCAAGGAAGAAAGAAGGCGCATCACTTCAAGGGAGTACCCTCCACCTCCTCCTCCCCTTTTCCTCCTCCTCCTCCTCCTCCTCCTCCTCCTCCTCCTCCTCCTCCTCCTCCTCCTCCTTCTTCTTCTTCTTCTTCTTCTTCTCCTCCTTCTCCTCCTCCTCCTCCTCCTCCTCCTCCTCCTCCTCCTTCTGCTTCTATTACTCCTTATTTTTGCTATGAGCAATGGAGATGGATTGCTTGGGAATAATACAAATGGGTCTTCTTCTTTTTGGCTAAGGTTCAAAGAAGATGTTCATAGCTTGTGTAATTTAGCAAGGACTCTCCATCCTCTAAGGGAAGTTCCTACCTGCCACTCTACTCTTGTCATCCATCCCTTTCTTCTTCTTCACTTCTTTTCCTTATTGTTTCTTTTTAAAATTTTCAGATTTGAGGTAAACTCCTCTTTAAGGGGGAGGGAATGGTGGCAACTGTCATTGGACTTCTGAGCTGATAGCTAGGAGCTGGTGAGCTAGTGGCAAGCTTGGACCTGCTGGGAAGCTTGGAGCTGAATCAAGCATGGGTCAACCTTTGATTTGGTCAACCCACCCAAGGTCAACCTTTGACCTTTAACCTTTGGACCAAAGTCAACATTTAAGACTCAAATTAATTAGGATTATTGTATTAGGATTAATTTTGCAATTTTCCTTAATCCTCCTCTTAATGAGGGGCACTAGTTTTTAGTAGGATTAGTGGCTAAGTAGCTTCTTGAGCTACTTAAGCCATAGGTTATGGGTTCAACACCCAATTAGGATAGCTTTTACTCATCTTGTATTTTTCTCTCTTTTTCCCTCACTTTGGCCGCCCACTTCCTTATAAATAGGGGGCCTCACCTCATCATTTGTAAGCTTGATTTTGAAGTAAAGGCATTATGCCAAAATTCCTCCTCAACTTTGTGAGTAGAGAAAGCTTGGTGGTTCTTGCTCAAACCAACCAGAGACTTATCTGATTCTCCTGAATCAGTGGCGTCTAGCACCTGAACTTATCTGCTGTGGGGGTTGCCTACACCAGTGGCATTCATCTCCATCTCTTCCTTAACCATTTTTCTCTTTCATTTCCTCTTTTTGGTTCCATATAGGCCCGAAGCACAGCACCATAATTGCTCACTTTGATTCGGTTCTAACACTGTTTATGTGTTCCTTGGCTCTAATTCTAGATCCGGGAAAGGAGGTGCTATCAAATAGAATCGTCTAGATCTTCCCACGTGGCCATGAGTCCCTTCTTCTTAGAGAACTTCTTCTTTTGGAAAGGGATCTTTTTGAGTTTGGGACATTCTGCTTTGATGTGACCTAGTTGCTTACATTCGTAGCATATGATTTGGCCCTTATCAGATGCAAAGGCTTCTTTGTTGAACTTTTCCTTCTTGTTTCTGAATCCCTGCTCTTTTCTGAATCTTCCCTTCTTCTGAAGCATCTTATTGATCTTCCTTATGAGAAATGCGAGATCTTCATCTTCATCCTCGTCCTGAGACGCTTCTGAGCCGTCTAAAGATTCCTCAGCTTGCACGGTCTTCATGGATCCTTATCTGAAGTGTTTGGCTTTGATGTTTAGAGCCAAAAACTTATTTTTGCTAACCTTTTCTCCTAGTTCAAGCTTGTGAACCTTGAGAGATCCCAAAAGTTATTCTATCTTCAGGGAGTTAACATCTTTAACTTCCTGAATAGCAGTAACTTTGGGTCTCTATTGTGGTCCCCATTATAATAAACTTTGGCCAAATATTTGTCCATTAGTGATTGTTTGGAATCTTCCAAACATTTGGTCTACTTACTCACTCTCTTGCATTTTGAACATTTCATACTGATGTACAAGCATGCTAATTTTGGATTGCTTCACGTTTTCAATCCCCTCATGTGTAGTTGCTAAGGTGTCCCATATCTCCTTAGTAGAGGTTCATCCATGAACCTTCTCATACTCTGCTTTTCTTAGACCGAAACCAAGTATAATATTGCCTTGGCGTTGAGTTGAACTCTAGTCTTCTGCTCTGGCATCTAATCTGCTTTGGGAATGAGTTTGTTTCCACGTTTTTGCATGAAATCTCCACCTGTGACTATCTCCCATAAATTAATGTTGTTTTTTTTATTCAATGAAGAGCTTCACTCTGTCCATCCAGTAATGGTAGTCTTCACCATTGAAAGTTGGGGGCCTGGTGACAAATGCTCCTTCTGTGATGTAGTGACTGGTGCTTGTTGATGGTTCCATATTATCAGGATCTATTCCTTTCACTTGTAAAGGTGCTCAACCTAGAGGATGATATCTGATAACGACTGTAGAAGTACAGGTAAACACAAGAAGGAAGGTTGAATTGTGTATATGAAAACTTTTCGTTTTCACATCAAACTTTGAAAAAACAACATCTTAAAACTTTTAGACAAGTTTTAAAAAGGTTGTCTGAAATGTTATTCTCTTATCTGAAACTTCAAACAAGAGTTTTTATCAGATAAAAATACTTTTAAAAAGGTTAAGTTTCACAATCACTATTTAACCCCTTTAGAGTTAGCATAAAAATGAATTCACAGAGTTAAAGGGTGACAGAACTAAACACTGTGATTTATCTTGGTTCACTCACTACCACTGTGAGCTACGTCCAGTTCCAGTACGAACTCGCTATTGGATTTATCCACTAATCCTAGTAAAATTACAAGTATTATTTTGTTACAAGCCTCTTCAGGATCAACTAATTACCAATACAAGTATTGTTTTCACCCTAGCCTCTCCAGGATCAACAACTTCTAAGAATAAGAAAAATGAAGTGAACTTGAATTTCAGATAAGTTCTCATTCTTGTGTGTGCAAAGAATAATTGTATTTAGATACATGATATGAAGGTTAAATTGTACAGAGTATGATCATCGTATGTTCAACAAAATTTACAACGTTTGGGCTCTTAGAAAATAATGTGTTATTTTATCCTTCATCTTCAATGAGCTCCAGTATATATAGGCTGCAGGATCTTCTCTCTCCAGATTTATCCGTTTAGAAATAAAAATAAATGCGTTGAAGTCGTTGTGAGACAATCTAACATGTGGGCACGAGGAAGCAGCGTTGTGTTGAACCATAGCAGTGTTGCAGAGCAGGTTTCCATATTCGTGCTTCACTTTTGAAAGCATCCTAGAAAGTTTTCTTTTGTCTTCCTTTTTCAACAAAGTCTTCTTGCATATGGCAGAGTAGATTTGACTTTGTAGAGTCTGAAATTTTAGCTCCTCAAATAGGCTTCATATTTGGACAGGTAGAGCTTTAAAGATGGTAGCAATACTTCAGATGGTGTAATGACTTCAGACACTCTTGTCATTTGAAAATTTTTTATACCTTCATCTGAAATATATAAAGTGCAAAAGTTAGATTTTCTATAATAATTACACTCAATTTGTTATCATCAAAATTTGTTATGGATGGTCTTAAGATTTTAAGTCTTTTAAGACTCAATGATTAGTGCTTAACAACAGAAAATGGATTAGATAGTGTTTTTAAGCGCTATTTATGTTACCAGCAAGCGGTATCACACTATGTGCTATCTAAGTGGGATAAACAAAGATAGCGATTTAGAAGTGCTATCTATGAATTACTTAGATAGCGCTTCAATATTAAAAGCTATTTTGATTTGTAGTCAGATATCATTTTTTATTAGGATAACTATGAATCAACTACGGATTAACTACAAAATGTCCAAGTTGTTCCGTAGCTAATGCGTAGCCGCTTCATTAAAAATCTGATAATAAAAGTTTTAATAAATTCCCTCATCAAACAATTTTTAAACACATAATCAATCTCATAAAGTCATATATTTCATAATCTAAAGAGTATTTTATTAACCTCATGAATTATTCAATGAGAATAGTATAATTTTATAGACTCATGGGGTCACAATCTTCAAATGACACATATATTTTACATTCTAAAATTCATAATTCGCACCATAAATCATTCACCGAGAAAATCATAATTCTCTACGTTAGAACATCCTTTCTCTTCCATTTTAGAAGATGCCATACCCCAACTAATATAATATTGTATATCCTTAAGTTTATGACATTTATTCTAAACTCCTAACTTACTACTAGTATAACTACAAGCATCAAGGTAACTAGAGGATGTAATACATTATTTCTCCATAAATTTACAATTTTCTTATACATGTCATAAGGTTATAAACATGAGCATAAATTGTGCCACATCCAACATAGGTTCTTAATTTTGTAGCATTATAATGAGGTGTAACAGTTCTTTATGTCATGTAAAATATTATACATTCTGAAACCATTCATACAAAAAAGTCACAAATAAATAACAATAATATATAGACCATGAATTCTATCATCCAAATGTTAAATGTATAAGAGAAAACATCACGACATTATATTTTATTAATAATTTTCCTAAGGTTACCTATCCTTAATCAAACATTCAACAATCCTATCCAAACAACTTTGAAATTACACCTAACCAAATTAACAAGATGACTATGGAGTTTTTAGAGTTGAAGAAAAGTGTTGTATTCAACTTATTAAAATTTTGGTTTTATAAGGAGACCTTGGAATTACACCTAAGCAAATTAACAAGAGGACTATGGAGTTTTTTTTTTTATCTAGTGACAGCCATAGTGACGACTATGGTCATTGCTAAAGATAATTTTTTTAATTTAAATTTATTATTAGTTTTTTTATTTTAATATTTGTTAATTTTAAAATTATAAAGAAAAATACAAAACACTATATAAACACACTGATAGAGGAAAAAATATATATTTAATATATATATATATAAATTGTTCAAACTTAATATAATAAAAGTATAAAAAACATATTAAAAAAGATCAATGGTGGCGGCGGCGACGCTGGTGTTGTGTCGGGGGACGATCCTCATTCTCATCCAACGGCTGCTTATCCAGGGCGTCATCATAGTGGGGGTGCGGCTGAGCCAGAGCCTGAGCAGCCAGAGCCTCCGGCAACTGGTGCATCTGTTGTCAGAGTCGTGCAAAGTGCTCCTTCAACTTTGCAGCCTTCGCTTCAGCCCGGCTAGCCTTCTCCCTTGCTTCATTGACTTCCTGGCGCAGCACTTCCTCAACCGAATGTCATGACCCGGACCCGTCACTCCCGCTGGTATGAGCCCGAGACTCCTGAGTGAGGCTAGTCACACCCAGACGAAGGTTGGTTGACAAGTCCCCGGTGCCATAACAGCGGCCTCAGGTCTTGACACCCGCAACATCCTTCCAGATCTGTAGCTTGGTGGAGCCATCAAAGCTGGAGTTATCCCCTATCTGTGACTCCACCTCCCTCAGGCGGTCTTGGTAATTTGTTTGTTGAGTACATGTAAACGTATAATTAGTTAGTTATATATTCAATTGCAAATATTTGAAATTATATTAAAAAAACACTGATATGCACAAACTTGGAATTACATAAGTGGACCACGCCCGGTCATCTACCCAGCCACCACCCTTTTTATGTGGGTGGCCACAAAAACTCATCGGGCTCTACCTCCTGCCCAAGCTGTTGAGCCTACACAGAATAAGAACACACATTAATTATTTTAATAACAAATACAAAAATAATACAGAAGAGTGCTTGTTTATACATATCATATCCAACGCAACCTCATGGTGGGCCCTGCAGCCCGTGGTGTGGACTGCTCCCTCGCGTTTAGAAGCCTAATTGCTCTTGTTACGAGCAGACTTCCCTTGAATTCATCAGAGGCCCAGTAGGCCAAAAGACCCTCCTGGGCCTCCTCACCACACCAAGTGAGCCTCCTCCCAGCCGCCTGGTGATGGGATTTAGGCAAGCGTACCGAAATTCCAGCAGTATAATAGTAAGTAAGAGTATCGTATCCACAGGAAACGGTTTAATTTATAAAGATTAGTGGTCACAACTATCAAGTAAAAACAGATGGTTGTTTGTTGAGAATTGCGAAAGTAAATAAAAACAAAATATAAATTGAGATAGAGATAGAAACAGTTACTTGGACTAGGATTGAACTTCGTATCATCGCACTTCTTTCGTATGTGATCCCCAATATTATTTATCAATATACAATTATGATATCCTAGCCAAACTATGTTATTTTACCCTGGTCTCCACAGTGATAAAATACTCAGAAATAATTCATGCGGATTCTCCCAAGCGACAAATTACCCCGGCTTGATTGCTCTACTTTTCAGTTCATTAACACTATCAATTCGCCCTATATTCCTATAGTGACTACTATGAAGAGATTGTCACACTTCTTCTTCAATCATCGATTCTCACTATATTCCTATAGTAACTACTATGAGTACTTTTACCAATCAGAATTCAAGTTTCCTATTCCTAGGCTCCCCCAAACTCGCTATTAATTTTATAGAACCACCTCTCGAATGCGCCCTATAAAACTAACCTATAACTCCGGTACACAAGCGGAAGCTACGCATTAAGAAAACTATAAAAATACCGATATCATAAAAATAGGGATTTATAAATAGTAAAGAGAATTCACATACAATCGGGGATTGAATCAACTACATTCAATCCTATTGGAGAGTTTAGCCACGCATGGTAGCCATTACAAACCAACGGAGAAACTGTCACTTTCTCCAGCCCTTGCTCTGCTATACCGTATCTCCTCGGCCTCTGGTCTCCAAAAGCTCCCTTTGATCTTTACTAAAGGTCCTATTTATAGGTCAAGGAATGCAATCTGAAATCTGGAAGGAATCTGTTTTGAAAACAAATCCGTGTAGCTGCGCTTCACTTGCGCTCAGCGCAAGTGAAGCGTGGATTACAGAATAATGCGCTCCACCTTGCACTCAGCGCAGGTGGAGCGTTGAGCGCGTAACAACTTCTTCTGTTTCCTCTTTTAACAGCTTGATTTCTTCCTGATCTTATCCTTATTTGCTTGGCTTCCCTTGTTTCCCTCTTTTTGAATTGATTATGTGTTTATCTTGCCTTTGAATTTAAATTGGGGAAGTTATCCGCAGAATCCTTGTTTAAATGGCTGCTGATCTTATCTTTATTTGCTCTCATTCAAAGTTCAAATCTACAGACTCTAACCTCAAATAAATCTATCTTCTTTTCTCATTTAAATCTCTCTCATAAATCTACAAAATCAACAGATTTTATATTAAAATAGCATCAAATTCAAATTAAATAAACACAATTATTACAATTATTAATAAAAAGGGATTATTTTGGGGCATAAATTACTATTTTGCCCTTGATAAGTGCAATAAAAATACAAGAATATATCATATAATTGGCACTTATCAAATACCCCCCAACTTAACTTCTCTCTTGTCCTCAAGCAATAGACCTTTTTGCAATAAAAAATTAATTCAATTCCTTTGTTAAAATTCTTAGGAATAAGGAAAAATTTTCATCATCCCTTCACTAGGCAGCAGTCACTTTCCAAATATAAGAAAAAATTAGAATTAAGTGATGTTACCAAAACTCAATCAGAACAAGATACAAAAAATCAGTTAAACTTTCTCAGAAATAACAATAAAAAAAGTAATTGATAAATCAAGGAATCTTCTCATGCTCACAGGTAAGTGTTTCCCTCAATTTTCCACCACAGTTGAACAACTAAAATTGATAGTCGTTTCTAGTTCCTAGACATGCACATGGTCAATATGGATCAAAAGGTCTTTACTTGGTTGTAATGAGGCTGGGTTATCAAGATAAAGATTAAATTAAAATGTAAAAACAAGAATATAATGGAAAATGAATGATTATTATTGAAACTATAATATTGGAAAAGAAAAGAAAATGCATGCTTGCATCATGCTTATTGAATGATGAATGTTCCTATTGTCCTAAAAAAAAAGTCCTAATGTCCTAATGAAAAGAAAAGGAATGAAACCACTAATTGCTTTAATCTTCATCATCTGACTCTCTCCCCCCTATGAAAGTTAGGCTGTCCCCAGGCCACTCCATGGTATCTTTAAACCGCTCAAGAGACATCCCAGGATCTGGACCTGCTGAGTTATGCCACATTACTTCTTGTAGATGCATCATACCATTGTAAAGTGTGGTGATTTGTTTAGATAAATGATCCATGTGAAATTGCCCTGGTCTGTCTGTGGGTGGAGGTGGAAGGGGGTGTGTGATGTTTTCTCTGATGATCTTGACTTCTTCAGCTGGAGTGCAGTGGGAATCTATGTATTCTCTATTGATTGGTTGCCCAATGGAAGTATTTGGTTGGACCTCGATTCCTCTGTTGTAACATAGTGATGTGATCAAAGCAGGGAATCCTAACTTTGCTTCGCAACGAGACCTTCTTTCATCGCGAAAGGCTTGAACTAGGCAATCCAAGTAGTCACATATGACTGTGGCGATGTCAACTTGTTCTCCATTCTCTATGCAGTGAATCAGATGAGCAGTAGGCATATCCATAGCAGAAGAAATTAGGTAGGGTCGAATGTTAGCATTTATGAAGGCCATCCATATTCTAGACTACTCACTGAGGTGTTCTTTGGGTATTCTTTCTGCCTCACCATAAACGTTTACCTCAAAAGATTTTCCAGTTAAGCATAACCGCTGAGCTGTTTGAGTGTCAAGAATGTCATTCCCATAAGGCCCTACCTTTTCCATCCTTTGTATATACTGGCAGTAGGTTTCATCAATAGTTACCGGTGCTGGATGATCAAGAAGTTCATTGATTGCCTTTTTATCATAAGAAACCCAATATCCCTGCACAAAGCTCTTTCTTACTCCTTTGCCATCCATGCTGAGCTCAGCATTGCTGTAGAATTGCTTCACAATCTCCGGGTTGAAGAATGGGTATGGTTCAGCCAGAGCTCTCCATTCTCTTCTTGTAATTTCAGAGTTAAACTCTGAGTATTCTTCTGGTGTGAGCCGTACTGGTCTCTCTGGCAAGAACTCGCAGTTCATGATATAATTGTAGTGCATGCATGCCTCAATAGTTTTGAACCGTCCTTCCCTCAAAATAGGATTTGCATCAATGTTCGTTCTTTTCACCATTGTAGAACTCTTTCTTGTAGTCAGCCGGATGCAGACCATCTGCATGAAAGAGAAAGGTCTCTGTTAGAAGGAGTAAATAAAATTTCAGTTACATACCTCAGAAATCCCATATTCTTTGTCAAGATTAAGCAAATATTGATATGAAGATTCATACCTGAATGACAGTAATCAAGAGAACAAGATGAGAAACTATGCTTAGAGCGTGAGGAAATTAATCAAGAGTGGATATCCTCAGCTCGACACTTATTTAAAGAAACTCTGATAGCTGCGCTTCACCTTGCGCTGTAGCGCAGGTGAAGCGCGTGACATGATGAGTTTTTCGTAACATTTACGCTTCACGCTGCACTGTGGCGTAGGTGAAGCGCAAGTTACGGTGAATTTTTCGCAAAAGTTGCGCTTCACTCTGCGCTGGAGCGCAAGTGAGGTGCAAAAGTCAGAGAGCAACACATGCTGCGCTTCATCTTGTGCTGTAGCGCAGGTGAAGCGCAGGAATCAGTGAAAACTTTTCCTTTCTTTTCTTGTTACTAAAAACTAAATCTATGCTTCCTAACCCTACACTGGGTTGCCTCCCAGCAAGCCTTTGTTTAACGTCTGATAGGTTGATGCCTGGGTGTTTTTATGGATCTTGCAGATTGATGACAGACTCAGATCTGTCAAAGTCACCGCCTAGATATGGTTTGAGCCTCTGTCCATTGACAACCCAGCATGCTTTGGTGTTAGGATCTTCAGTCTCAACTGCCCCATAAACTCTGACTTCTTTAACTATGAATGGCCCTGTCCATCTGGATTTGAGTTTTCCTGGAAAGAATTTCAGTCTGGAGTTGAACAGCAGTACAAATTGGCCAGGATAAAATCTCTTTTTGAGGATTTTCTTATCATGATAGGCTTTTGTATTTTCTTTATAAATCCTGGATGATTCATATGCATTCAGTCGCATCTCTTCTAATTCATGTAATTGTAGTACTCTCTTTTGTCCTGCCACTCTAGAGTCCATGTTCAATAGTTTTAAAGCCCAGTATGCCTTGTGTTCAAGTTCAAATGGAAAGTGGCATGCTTTCCCATATACCAGCTGAAATGGATATAATCCTGTAGCAGTCTTAACAGTTGTTCTATAAGCCCACAATGCATCATCAAGCTTAGTTGCCCAGTCCCTTCTAGAAGAATTGACTGTCTTTTCGAGTATTCTTTTAAGTTCTCTGTTTGAGACTTCAACTTGTCCATTTGTTTGTGGATGGTATGGTGTAGCCACTTTATGTTTAACCCCATATTCTTCCAAGACCTGTTGTAGTTGTTCATTACAGAAGTGTGATCCCCCATCATTGATAATAACCCTTGGTGCTCCAAATCTAGGAAATATGTTTGCTTTCAGAAATTGACTCACAGTTCTTGAATCTGCCCTTGCAGTGGCTGCTGCTTCTACCCATTTGGAAACATACTCAACAGCTACCAAGATATACTCTCTTCCATTTGATGAAGGAAAAGGTCCCATGAAATCCATCCACCAGCAGTCAAATACTTCCACTTCAAGCACATAGTTTCCAGGCATTTCATTTCGCTTGGAAATTCCACCTGTTCTTTGGCAGCTATCACACTGTTGGACATAATCCATTGCATCTTGAAATAAAGATGGCCAATTAAAACTAGATTGGAGTATCTTTGCTGCAGTCTTATCTTTGTTGAAATGTCCCCCATAAGGAGAACTATGACAATGCCAAAGGATCTTTGAGATATCCTTCCCTACGACACATCTTCTTAGCAAGTTATCAGATCCCAGTTTGAAGAGATAAGGGTCATCCCACAAATATTTCTTTGCATTTGTTAGGAATTTCTTCCTCTGATGCCAGGTCAATTGATCTGGTAGTATTCCTGCAGCTTTATAGTTGGCCGTATCAGCAAACCAGGGTCTTTCTTGAATCATCATTAGCCTTTCATCTGGGAATTCTTCTAGTAACTCAGCCTCTGTGCTAGTGACCACATCGTTCACCAGTCTTGATAAATGATCTGTGACTACATTCTCGCTTCCTTTCTTATCCTTGATGACCAGATCAAATTCCTACAATAGCAAAATCCATCGTATCAGTCTTGGTTTAGAATCTGGCTTTGTCAGAAGATATTTGATAGCAGCGTGATCAGTATAGACAGTGATTTTTGAACCTATTAAGTAAGATCTAAATTTTTCCAATGCATATACTATGGCTAACAATTCCTTTTCTGTAGTGGCATAGTTTATTTGAGCTTCATTCAAAACCTTGCTAGCATAGTGTATAACATGAAATATTTTAGATTTTCTTTATCCTAATACAGCTCCTACAACATAATCACTAACATAACACATCAATTCAAATTCAAGTGTCCAGTCAGGACCAACTATAACAGGAGCAGATGTTAAACTTTGTTTCAACAAGTTAAAAGCAACCAAACAATCATCATCAAATTTAAAGGGTGTATCCTTGTTTAGCAGATTGGTGAGAGGCTTGGCTATTTTTGAAAAATCCTTGATGAAACGCCTGTAGAATCCTGCATGTCCTAGAAAACTTCTGATCCCTTTCACATTTGCCGGTGGTGGCAATTTCTCTATGACTTCAATCTTTGCTTTATCCACTTCTATCCCTTTAGCTGAGATTTTGTGTCCAAGGACTACTCCTTCTGTTACCATGAATTGGCACTTTTCCCAATTTAGAACAAGGTTAGTCTCTACACACATTTTCAAAACAGTATCCAAATTCATCAAGCAATGATCAAAAGAATTTCCAAAGACAGAAAAATCATCCATAAAAACTTCTATGCAATTTTCTACCAAATCTGAGAATATGGATAACATGCATCTCTGGAAAGTAGCTGGGGCATTTTCCTGTAAGCAAAGATACCAAATGGACAAGTAAAAGCAGTTTTTCCTTGGTCTTCAGGATTAACAGCTATTTGATTATATCCAGAATATCCATCCATAAAGCAATAAAAAGCCTGCCCAGCTAATCTTTCTAACATTTGGTCCATAAATGGTAAAGGAAAGTGATCCTTCCTAGTGGCTTGATTTAACTTTCTATAATCAATACAAATTCTCCATCCTGTCACAGTCCTAGTAGGTATCAATTCATTTTTCTCATTTTTTATGACAGTCATACCTCCCTTCTTTGGAACAACCTGAACAGGATTTACCCAAGCACTATCAGAAATAGGATAGATCATACCTGCCTCGAGCAGCTTTAATACTTCCTTTTTCACTACCCTCTTTCATTGTTAGGTTTAGTCTTCGTTGGGGTTGAGCGACAGGTTTGTAGTCTTCCTCCATATGGATTTTGTGCATACAGTATGAAGGGTTGATGCCTTTGAGATCTGATATAGACCATCCTATAGCTCCTGCATTACTTTTTAAAATAGCGAGAAGTCTTTCCTCTTCTGAGGAAGTTAAAAATTTGCTGATAATCACAGGTTGATTCCCATCTTTGTCTAAGAGAGCATATTTGAGATGTGATGGGAGTACCTTAAGTTCCAGCTTCTGATTCTCAGTATTATTCTCCTTTGGTAATTCTTCAATTGCTGCTTCCTCAGGTGGGAATGGTGGAGAGTTGTCCAATTCCTTTGTATATTCATCCTCTTCTCCTTTAGCAAGGATATCTTCCATACCTGTCAGAACTGTTGCTAAAGGATCTACACTTGTTAGCATTTGTTGTTCAACAAAAGATCTCTCTAGCACTTCCAAATGATGGCACTGATGTTTCTCTGTAGGATACTGCATTGCATCAAAGACATTAAAACTTACCTCATCATCTTGAACTCGTACCTTTAAGTTTCCATCATCCACATCAATGATGACTTTTGCAGTTTTCATTAAGGGTCTGCCAAGTATGATTGGGACTTCAGCATCCTCTTCCATATCCATGATGACAAAATCCACTGGAAAGATGAATTTATCCACTTGGACGAGCACATCTTCTGCGATCCCAAGTGGCAATTTAATGGATCTGTCATCCAGTTGCAGGGTCATTCTTGTTGGCTTAACATGCGAAACTCCTATCCGTTTGAGTATGGATAGGGGCATCAAGTTGATGCTAGCTCCTAAATCGAGAAAGGCTCTTCCAACTGATAAATTTCCAATTGTTATTAGTAAGGTGAAGTTTCCAGGATCTTTTGCCTTTGGTGGTAATGACTTCTGAATAATAGCACTGCATCTGGCCTCCAGTTCTACTATCTCCTTAGGGATCTTTCTCTTCTTGGTTAAGACTTTCTTCATGAATTGTGCATATGTGGGCATTAGTTCAATGGCTTCCAATAAAGGAATCTTGATCTCCAACTTCTTCATATTATCCAGAAAGCTGAAAATTTCCCTATCTTGACTCTTTTTGGTGGGAATCCTGGGGTAAGGTAGCTCTCGGTGAGGAAGTTCTGGAGAAGGTTCTTTAGCTCTTGATTCCACCTGGCTTTCTGGTTCCTCTTCCTCTTTTTCAAGCTCTTGCTCCTTTCTTTCCAAAACTTCTTTTTCTGTTGACAAATTGTCATCAATACCCTCTCCTAACTCCTTGCCGCTTCGAGTGGAGATTGATTTGCAAACTGATTGTTGTTCATCAAACTCTCTTCTGATCTCCTCCACTTGTTTTGCTAGATGCATGAATGTTGCTTGCATTGCTTCTTGACTGGCTATCATCTCCTGTGTCAGCTTATTGAGCTTTTCTTCAATTCTAGAGTTGATGTCAGGTACTGCATTGTCACTTTGATTGTGACTCTTGGAGGTTTCATCATGGATTCCTGTACTATTTAGGAAGTAGACTTGTTCCACTCTCCCTTCAGGATAAGAGCAATGTCCATTAAGGTGATTTCCCTTACAAAAATCACATACCATTTTTTGAGGTATCTTGCTGACAGCTTCCAACACTTATTGTTGTTGGATGAGCAGCTGCACTTGCTTGCTTAATTTCTCCATTTGCTCAAGAACTTTGACAGAATCTTGCTTGGGCAGTTCTTCTTCCTGAATTGGTTGATCCCAACATAGATCTTGTTGGTTGATGTGGGCACAATTGTCAATAACTGTGAGTGCTCGCTCAGCATCTATTGATAAAATCGAGCCTCCTGCTGCAACATTTATGAAAGATTTGCATTTTGGCTTGAGCCCATTGTAGAAGAAGTTGAGTTGGGTAATGTCATCAAAACCGTGGTTTGGGCATTTGAATAATAAGAATTTGTATCTTTCCCAAGCTGCATACAATGGTTCACTAACTTCTTGCTTGAATGTTGATATGTCTGCTTTAGCTTTGATGTAATGCTCCATAGGAAAGAATCTACGCAGAAATTTCTTCTCAACTTCTTTCCATGTAGTCAGGCTCTGACTAGGATGAAATGTTAACCATTCCTTTTCCTTACCTGCAAGAGAAAAAGGGAATAGACGTAAGTATACAATCACTTGGTCATCTTCAGCAAATCCCATGACATCAATCAATCCAAAGAATGTAGAGAAATAAGTATTTGGATTTTCATGTTCAAAGCCTGAGAACTGGTGATTCTCAATGAGTTGAAGGTATGAAGCTTTGAACTCTAGAGCTTTTGTGGTCTTAGGAATGGCGATACTAGAGTGATATCGCATTCCTTGATGTGATATGTAATCTCGCAAGGTTCTTTGAGTGCCTTCCATACTTGTTTATCACCTGCCGTGAGACAATAAAGTTGAAAAAACGTAAATGTGAAAACAAAATCAAAATAGAAATATGTACACTTGATAACTAAACCTCCAAGGTCTACACGAATTGAAAACCGTTCCCCGGCAACGGCGCAAAAAATACTTGGTGGGTTTCTGGCAAGAGAACCAAAAACCCAGCTGTATAATAGTAAGTAGAATATCGTATCCATAGGGGACGGTTAATTCACGTAAACTCGTGATCTATTTATCAAGGGAAACAACGGGTTTTGAGAATATTGTTGTGCAAAAAACGTAAAGAACAGATAATCAATTGAAATAGAAAGGAAGAGTTAGAGACACTTTACTTGGATTAGGATTGGATTTCATATCATCACACCCTTCATGCATGTAAAAGCTATTTATTATTTTAGGTTTACTCTGTAATATTGTAGACAAACTATATTTCTAAGACCCCGAGTTACCAGCAGCCTCACACACTCAAAGGTAATTCATGCGGGCTCTCCCAAGCGACAGACTTACCCTCGGCTTATTTTGTTCCCTTTATTCCGTTTGTAAAAGAATTAATTGATAAACGAGGCCTACTCCTCTGGATGCACCTTCGCTAGAGTACTGTCACTACCCATCACTCATTAGAATACATCCACGTTATCGCTTCCTGGATTGACAATTAACTAATTCTTTGCTATCGGTAATTTAATAACCATGCCTATCCTATAGACGCCCTTCATTAGAGTACTCACACTACCCATCAATCACTAGCAATGCCCATATTTCGGTTCACTGGCTACCGAGTCCTCTTATTCACTCAGAGAATGAGTTTCTTCAGAATCCGCTCCCCCATCCTCAATCCTAGTCGAAACTAGCCTATAACTCTGGCGCAAGCGCGGAAGTTAGGAATTAAGCATAGAGTAAGATTACCAATATTATAGACAGAGAGCTCATGAAATAATAAAATAGAGTTTACATACACTTGGGGATAGAATCAATTACATCCAATCCTAATGGAGAGTTAACTACACAAGGTAGCCATACAAACCACCGAAGATGCTATCACCATCATTAATCCTTGTGAAGCGCTCCTCCTCTCCTACTCTAAAATTATCTCTGGTGCATTATCACTGAAATAAGACTGAATTACAATAATCGTGCACACCTTGATCTGGTGCAATGAGGTCCTATTTATAGGCTAAGGAAAGACAAAGAAAATTGGGGAGAAGTCTATCTAAAAACAGCAACAGGGAACAAATTTGCATGACCTGTGCTTCAAGCTGGGCTACAGCGCAGGCTGCAGCGCAGGTTCCAGAGAGCTACGCTTCACCCTACGCTACAGCGCAGATTGAAGCGCAGAATGCGTCCTGCAGCTTCAAACTTTCTCTTTTATCTTGATCTCTCCCCGAGACTAGTTTTGGTTGACTTTTCTTTCGTTGTTTCCCTTTTCTTGATGAAATCCTTACATTTATTGAGCATCCTTGATTTATTTGGGAAGGTTGTCTGCAGAATCCTTGTTTGATTGACAGTGATCTCCTCATTGATTGCCTCAAATCTTATTCAAATCTTTAATTAAGTGTCTTCAATCAAACTCAAATCTTGCAGATATCTCCCTCATTTAATGTTATCTTTCCTTCAAATCAAATCTTTGCAATATCCTGCAAAAATCAACAATATTTCTATTAAAATAGCATCAAATTCAAATCCAAGATTAATAAATACAATTTATCTAATATTTAATAAAAAGGGATTAAACTGGGGTAAAAATACCATTTTATCCTTGATAAGTGAACTAAAAAGTGCTCTAATTTATCAACTAATTTTCACTGATCAGCTTCACCTGCGCTCAGTGCAAATGAAGCGCAGAAAACAGAGACTAAAATTGCAATTCTGCGCTTTTCCTGCGCTCACTGCAGGTGAAGCGCAGAAAATAGAATCAGATTTTTCAATTTTCAGTCACGTTTTCTGCTACTTCCTATTATTTAAAAATTTTATTTTCCACAAACTCATTCCAATCAATTTTGAAAATTTCCTAAATCCTAAAAAAAATGAAAAATCCTAAACAAAAACAAAATAAAACTGAAAACAATTAAAAACCTAAAAATCTCTGGGTTGCCTCCCAGGAAGCGCTTGTTTAACGTCTTCTAGCTCGACGCCTGTTCTCTCAAGGTGGTTGAAACTGAAATCTTTTGGTGAGCTTGTGTGTTGCACCCTTCCTTTCTTTGGCCAATAAACCTCCCCATAATCCTAGCTTGGAACAATCTGTAGTGTGATATGACTTTGACCATTTGGGCTTCTTTCTAGAATTAGACCATGCTTCCCACTCCCTTGGCTTGACTTTCCTTTTCTTTATTATCTTGCTCTCATGTGCATGAGTCTTCTTTTCCTGAAGCTAGGATGATTCACAGTTGATTGTTCTCAATTTCTTTGCTTTAGAGGGATCTTTGATATGAAACACACTTGACCACTTTGTCGTCAACCTGGCTCTAGGCTCTGAATGTGATGTTAGCTTGACTTTTCTTCTCTTTACCCTGTTCTGGTCAGTGTGATTGTAGGCCTTTCTTTTGTGAGGTCTGGAAGGTTTAACACTTGCACCATGTGCGACACCCTTAGTTATACCGCTAAGAATATCACATTATAACACGTAACCGTCGAACTTACTGTTTTTAAAACGTCAAAATATGGAAATATTTTTTTTTGAAAGAGCTTAGTCCTCATCAACCTATTACATTTCTAATTTTGTTTTAAGTATTTATGAAATATTCTTTCCTTAAGTTCGAAACTCGTTTTCTGAAAACATCTAGATGATTATCACCTCGCGTACATACACAACATACACGCAGTTATAAAATCAGTTAAATGAAAAGAAACATCATAAATATATACATACATCACAGTGTCAGTGTACTTCTCGAGCCAACAAGATAACCATACAAAACATGAGTTACAGTAGTAGACTAAAATAAATAAGGCCTCAACACAATACGAAATAAGAGGTCGCTAGATCAGAGTTGCTACTACCTAGACTCACAACTACTCACAACTACACTAGTCCTACTCATCATCCTCCGACTCAGCAGGAAGCCATCCACAACTCCTCCTCCCAGCACCTCCGAGAATGATCATCCCGAAATCCTCTGAGGGATCGTCGCTCGAAGAGTCCTCCTTAGGCTCCTCCTCCTCAGGATCCTCCTCCGGCTCCTCCTCCTCGTCCGTGGTGTCATCTATCACGATCAAATCTGGCTCACTCGGGAGAAGGCGGCTATGCGTATCAGTACACACAAGCTGAGAAGATGATGCCTCGGGAGAGGGAGAGTATCTGGGGGAATCTGGCTCAACCATAGTCGTCATCCGTGACGACTGAGATGACGTCGAAGGAGCGGGACAGCGACGAGGGTTACGAAAAGTAGTATAGCGTCTGAGGCTTGGTGGCGTCTCGAACTCGAGGGTCACTGGCACCGTGAAGTCCAACTCCGGAATCAAGGGAAGGCTAGGATGAGAAATGATAAGGCGAACCTCCCCTGTGAACACGCATCGCCTAGGGATGTCGGTCACCCGCCACTGACCTCGTGGCATCCACCGCAGCTGGATCCTCATGGTCGACATACTGAATATCCCCGATGCCGACTGTCGATGTAGCGAAGAAATACAACGACTGAAAATGACAGAAGCAGAAAGAAGGGTGAGAACATCGCATGAACTCATAACAAGTAGAATACAGCAACTAGAGCATACACAGGGTATTCACACTTTTCAATCACAAGAATACAGTTTATATCATAATGATGCATATGAACTAATGCATGTGGGCCCAGGGAAACATCACCATCCGCAGAGCACAACAGCAACTGCCCGACCATATATGTACAACGTAGCAGGAGTTAGAGTCTGTACTAGCGCGGTACTTATAATTTTCTTTTGGCCGATTTTTCCCGACTTCCAGACAATCTCAACTGACCCTGAAAACTTGAGAGCGACAGGATAGTCAAGCCTGTACCCCGTTTGCTCGACAGTAGGGAGCGAGCCTACGTCACATGAGCCATTTCGGGACCTGACTACCCTCAGGGCTGGCATCCCCACTCGAGGACCCGCTGGCATTCTTTGCAAAACCCAGTGCACCCGTCCCTACCAGTTTCACACTGTACCAAGTGCCACTGCCATATAGGTCGTAAGGTCTTTCACCTTGAATATCATCAATGCTTATGATGCATGTCACACAACGAGTTTTCAAAATAAACACCTCCTCACACGCGAAGCCCCTTTGAATCATTCAACGTCACCACATCCCCGTGGTACGGCCCGATTCAAAGTCTCCCCTTCACAAGGAAAACCAAACCCTATCCCGGGTTGAAACCACGCTCTCTCACTAAGCTTCTCAAGTTTTATGTAAGAAGAGGGTGTTGGTTATAATCTTTTATAGTAGTTCGTACTAACGTTCTTTGATAATCATGTCCACTTAAGTCCTATAATTTACTAAGACTTATGATTGTATCTTATGGATGGTATTACTTATCATAATTCTCCTTGTATGACTAATTAAGATTAGGTTTAACTTTTAATTTTAACTAGCCTTCATTAACTGGATTACAATTAATCTTAATCCTCTTTAATTAAGTCTTAATCCTTACTTAAGATCCTAATTAATTCCTAATCATCCCTTAATCACTTCCTTAATCTTGGATTAGGATTTTAATTATGTTCGATTAAGGTTAATCATAATTAATTAGTTCTTAATCATCATTATTGATTAATTACTTAATTAATACTTTCATTAAGGTTAATTAACTTTAGACTTAATTAATCATTCTTTACTTAATTAACTTAAGTGAATTAGGTTGATTAACTTAGGTAATTAAATTAGTTAAGCCCACTAATTAATCCTAAGTTTTAACTTTTAATTACTTGGATTAGAGTTGAAGTCCAACTCTAATCTAAACCCAAATCCATAAATAAATTTTGGTTGACTTTTAAATGAGTCTTTGACTCTTTTTTGAAGGCTTTGGGCCCAAACCAAAGGCCCAAAGGTAGGATGACTCATGGGAGCCCATTTTTACTCATAATAAGTCAAAAAGTTGACTTTTATGTTGACTTCTAATTAGATTTTTGTTGTAATCCGAAATTAATTTTTTTAATGTTTCTAAATCATATTTCTTTTTGAAAATAAATTCTTTTAGTTAATTTGATTTATTGGTCCATGAAAATTTTAAGGCCCAAAAACACTTTTTTCAAGTTTTACTTGGATCTTTTGGATCAAAAGGGCATTCTTGATGAATTTCATCAAGAACAACCTCATGAACATCAAGAACACCTTGAATGTTCATCAATTTTTCCAGAATTTCCAGCAACCATACAATCATTTTAAAACCACAAAGATCACACCAAATCATATCAAAATCACCAATGCACACATTCAAGTTCAAACCTCATTTTTTTAAGCTCAAAAGTAGCACTTTCTCAAGCATCAACCATCAAAACAATTTCTTAACTTAAAACAACTCCATGCATGTCCTTAAAATCATCGTTAAAACACACTCCAAGCACCAAAAAGATTTTAAAACACATGCAGCCCCACATTCTCTCAAAGCCGAGAGCTATAGGAGGGAAAAGGGAAGATTTTTCCAAAATTGTTTCTTGGCTTGCATGCATCAAGAATCATAATTCAAGCACATTCCAAGCATCATATTAAACTTAAAAACATGTAAACAACCCAGCTCCAAGAATCCAAAACATTTGCTCAAAGAAAAGCTCAAAAAGTGATTTTTTTTCAAGGAAAAACAAGAGTAAAGACAAGGATTTAAGGGTAATCCTTGACTCTAGTCACCAATCCTACTAGAGTTCAAGTTCTCCCCCCCCCCCCCCTTTACCTCAAATCCTCAAGAGAATAGGTGCAGAATTTGATCCCAAAAACAGCCCCCAAAGATGCTCCCTTTAGTCACCAACAAGGATTTTTCAAGGCTAGAAGGCTTAGAAATTGAAGCTTTGGTTCAAAGATGGAACCTTGGCTTGATGTGTTTAAGGGAAGATGAAAAATTTTGAGAGAAATTGATGGAGAGTTCACGGCCAAGAGAGAAAAGGAAGAGAGAAAATGAGAGAGTTTCTAAGCTTTGCATGTGTGAAAGAAAGAAGAAATGGTGAGTTATGGTGTAATAAATGCCAAAAACTCATTTTTTTTACACATCGCTTTGGAGAAAGAAAGAAATTTACAAGTGTCTCCCATGCACCAAGCTGAACATGCACGGTCTTCTAGGAGGAAAAAGGGAAGGTTTGTGCAATTTTTCTGGCTCGGATCAAGAGTATTCGGGCCCGGTTCAAGGGACAAGAGGGGCAAAAAGGTCATTTTCACAGAAAACCCCAAAAATTCCTAGAAATTCCCTAAAAATAGGATATTTATTTCTAAAACCAAAAATATAAATTTTGATGATTAAAAATAATTTTAATCACTCAAAATTTAATAAAACACTCAAAACGGCAAAACGGTAAAAACGCGGGTGTTACACCATGCCTTTCTTGATCTTCCTTTGGAGAGCTGATTGGATAAGGCAAGGTCTTTGGTCTTGGTACCACTTCCCCTCCTTCCTCGGGCTTTGACTCACTATCAACCTGTTCACTCTTTTTCTCATTTTCTTGATCTTTTCCATCATGTACACCCTCATATGTTTTATTCTCTACCTCCCTTTCATAGTCAATCTCTTCTTCAAGCACAATCTTTTCTGTTTCATCCTCTCCTTTTTCTTCTTCTACTTCTGTTTCACCTTCTTCTTCTTCCTTTTCTTCTTCATCATCATCATCATCATCATCATCATCATCATCTTCTTCTTCTTCTTCTTCTTCTTCTTCTTCTTCTTCTTCTTTTCTTTTGCTTCTTCAAGTTCCTCTTTTTCAGCTTTCTCTTCTTCATCAGCCAGATTGCCATTGATTTCTTCCCTTATCCTTTGAACAATGTCGTCACACAGTTCTTTGGGGGTTGGGTTGAGCCTTTGCTGAGATTCGTTCTGACTGATATTTGGTCATATTTTCTATTATCTCAGCTAGTATGGGATCAGCAAGTAGCCCTGCTTCTTCATAATACTTTTGAAGCTGTATGAATTCTTGCAAATTTCTTCCAATAGGATCATCCCCTTTTGAATGCAATGGTTGAATTGAAGAGTAACTTTGTTTTTGTTGGACATAAGGTTGCACATGGAATGAAACATCATCTTGGTGCCACCCAAAGTCCTTATTCGGGCTATTTCTCCATCCTTGTGAGTTATTTGCAAAGTTGTTGTTGTTGGAGAAGTTGCCTGGTCTTCCTTGATTGCTCATGTAGTTAACTTTCTCTTCTTGAATGCCTGGATAAGAGCAATAACCGTTTAAATGGTTTCCTCCGCAAAAGTCACAAATTAATTGTGGTGACTGGCCAGGATAAGAGTGAACTTTCTGCGGTGCTCAAGGTCCTCATCCATCCTAGCCTGAGCGTGCTCAAGGTCCACCTCGGGGACAGGCATATGTGGAAGCTCCTCCTCCACCACTGTAAGGATGTCATGATATCCCAGTGTCAGCATGAACCTCATTCCGTCGAATGGCGGTGGGTCAGCTGCAGCAGGTATAGCAGTAGCTTCAGGGGAGGAAGAAGAAGAGTCACTACAAGAAAATTCATTTTTAGCGACGGTCAGTAGCCGTCGCTACACAAGAAAAAGCCGTCTCTACAGGCTGCATAGCGACGGATTAATGACGGCCACGTGGATGTCGCTAAGCGGCTCGTTGTAAATACAGTAGCGACGGATGACGTCAACCGTTGCTATCTAGAGACGGCTTAGCCGTTCGCTGAAGCCATCTTTAAAAACATGGTCATCGGTAAGAGTAATTCTTTTTTTTTTAATTTTTTTTATCTAGAGACGGTTGTAGTGACGACCAAGGCCATCACTATAGGTATATTTTTTTAATATTAAATTTATTTTTATTTTATTTTAATAATTTATTATTTATTTTAATATTTATTGAATTTAAAATTATAAAAACAATACTAAAAAAAGCATATATAAATATACACACACACAAACTCTGTTAAAAAATAATACAATAAAACATAAACATAAAGAAATCAATGGTGGCGGCGGCGCTGGGGTTGTGGAGCGGGCTGCTCGTCCTCATCATCCACCGATTGGTCATCCATGGCGGGATCATAATGGGGGTGTGGTTGTGCCGGAGCCTGAGCTGGAGCTTGACCTGCAGCCTGAGTGTCCAGGATCTGCTGCATCTGTCGTTGGAGTCGTGCTAACTGATCCTCCAAATATGCAACCTTCTCTATGGCCTGCCTAGACTGCTCCTTTTCTTCTTCGACTTCCTGGCGCAGCGCCTCCTAAGTAGAATGTCGTGACCCGGACACGTCAGTACTCTCGCTCGGGTGAGCCCGGGACTCCTGAGTCAAGCTGGTCACACCTGGACGAATGTTGGAGGCCAAGTCCCCAGTGCCATAACAACGGCCTCGGGTCTTGCCACCCGCAACATCCCTCCAGATCTCCAGCTTGGTGGAGGCATCAGTCATGGAGGTGTCCCCCATCTGTGACTCCATCTCCTTCAGGCGCTCCTTGTAATTTGTCTATTTAGGTAAAAGTAAAATTAGTTATTAGTTATATATTCAATTGCATAAATATGAAATTATATAAAAAAACACTTATAAACAAACACATACATAGGTGGACCGGGCCCGGTCATCTACCCAGCCACCACCCTTTTTGGCATGGGTGGCAGCAAAGAACTCGTCCAGTTCGACCTCCCACCCAAGCTGTCGTCTAGGGGCGGTACTTCTATGGGACAAAGGGGAGCCATGGCCCCCTCACTTTTTGATATATATATATATATAACAATAATAATTTATACAATAATTTTTTTATTAAATTCTATTAAAATACTTATTATATCTCTAATTTTTTTCTCTATTTTTCTCTCATTATTGTAGAGATTATTACTCTCTCAGGTCCTTTTTATAAGACACTTCTTATAAGTTTATGTGGTTTTTTATAAGGCACTTTAAAATTTCAAGGTAGCATTTATTACTATTTCTCTCATTTACCCTTATTAACTTTAATTTCATGGATTTCCAACTATCAAATGATAGTGGAGTTAGTCAATGATATTAAATAGGGTTGAAACTAGAAAGTTAAACTATTTTTTTAAAATTCTAATAAAATTAACTAACTTTGGCCACTTTTATTAGTATATGTAATTTGGTTGAGTATGCCTTAAAAAAAAAGGCCTGGATGGAGTATTATATAATTTGATTGTATAAATACATTTTCTCATATATTTGAATAAAGTTATATAGTGGAAGCCTAGTTAAAAGAAGATATATTGCCTAACTAAAAATTAACTAGAGAGAAAATATCGGAATATTGTTTCATAATCTTTATTGAAAGAGAAATTGTCAAAATGTATAGTGTAGAGTCAATAATAGATAGATTGTGACATTAAAAAACGTAGAACTCTTATATAATAATATATCTTGGTAGAGAAAAATTTTATCCTACCATTTAGTTACTTTCAATTTATCTATTTTTTTATTATATTTTATCCTATTGTTATCTTATCTTTTATAACAATTTTTTATTTAATAATAAAATTTATATTCTTAATACAAAAAAATATGTTCATATTTGGCCCCCCTTAATCATATGTCCTGGCTTCGCCCATGCTGTCGTCGCTACTGATGAGTGAAAATATATGATAATTTACTGTATAATTACTGCACTTATCAAGGGTAAAATAGTACATTATTCCCCCAAAATACCTCTTTTTAGTAATAAATGCATAATTTGTGAATATTTGATTTGAATTTGAATATGATGCTATTTTAATAAAAAAATATGTTGATTTTGTAGATTTATGAGAGAGATTTAAATGAGAAAAGAAGATAACATTATTTGAGCATAGGATCTGCAGATTTGAAGTTTTAATGAGAGCAAATAAAGATAAGATCAACAACCATTTAAACAAGGATTCTGCGGATAACTTCCCCAATTTAAATTTAGAGTCAAGATAAACACAGAATCAAGCCAAAAAGAGGGAAACAAGGAAAGCCAAGCAAATAAGGATAAGATCAGGAAGAGATCAAGCTGAAAAATGAGAGAATCAAGGAAAGCTGGAATGAAAAATACGCTCCACCTGCGCTGAGCGCAGGTGAAGCGCAACTACCAGGATTGCTCTCTATTTTCTACGCTTCAGATGCGTGTAGCGCAGGTGAAGCGTAGGAACACGGGATTTGTTTTCAATTTGAATTCAAGTCAGATTCCTTCCAGATTTCAGATAGCTTTCCTTCATCTATAAATAGGACCTTTTGCAAAGATCAAGTGAGCTTTTGGGAGACCAGAGCTTTTTGGAGAGACGGTAAAGCAGAAGCAAGGGCTGGAGAAAGTGACAGTTTCTCCGTTGGTTTGTAATGGCTACCATGCGTAGCTAAACTCTCCAATAGGATCGAATGTAGTTGATTCAATCCCCAATTGTATGTGAATTCTCTTTGATATTTATGAATCCCTGTTTTTATAATATCGGTATTTTTATTCTGTGCTTAATGCTTAGCTTCCGCCTGTGTACCAGAGTTATAGGTTGGTTTTATAGGGCGCATTCGGAAGGTGGTTCTATAAAATCAATAGCGAGTTTGGAGGAACCTAGGAATAGGAAACTTGAATTCTGATTCGGTAAAAACGCTCATAGTAGTCACTGTGGGAATCAGGGTGAATTGATAGCATAAACAAATAGATCTTTGATCCAGGGTAATTTATCACTGTGGGAACCAGGGTAGATTATTTCTGAGTATTTCATATTTGTGGGAGCCTTTGTGAAATAACTTTAATTTGTGCTAAGATGTTATAATTGCATATTCATAAATATTATTGGGGTTCACATACGAAAGGGGTGCGATGAGACGAAGTTCAATCCTAGTCCAAGTAACTGTTTCTATCTCTCTCATTTAAGTTCAATTTTTATTTACTTTCGCAATTCAACAACCAACAACCATATTCTCACTTGATACTTGTGACCACTAATCTTTATAAATTGAACTGTTCCCTGTGGATACGATAACTCATACTTACTGTTATACTACTGAAATTTTGGTACGTTTGCCAGAATCTCATTAAGTATTTTTGGCGCCGTTGTCGGGGAACGGTGTATCAATTTGTAAAGACTTGGGAGGTCTATACTATTAAGTTGTATATATTTTATCTTGGGATTTTTTTTAATATTTTGAATTTTTAGGAATTTTTTTTAATTTTTAATTTTTAAATTTTTAGATTTTAATTTTTAAATTTTAATTTTAATTTTTTTTCTAAATTTTAAAATTCTCTTCCACACTTACCTTTTTCAACTTTTCTTGTTTATGCTTTTGAGAGGCCAGGTGTCCCCAAATCATCTACAATTTGATCCAGAAATAGAAAGGACATCAAGGAGGAACAGAAGTAGAAACAAGAGAAGGAGACGAAGGAGAAGCGAGGAAAACCCAAAAATAAGGAGACAAACTCAACACTCTCCGTTCAACCACCCCAAGTGAAGTAAATGTTAAATGGTTTCTGAATGGCAAAATCCTCCAAGAAGAACCTTTGGAGATTATGTTAGGCAGCAAGAACCATATTATTTCTCCCACACACCGATTCAAGGTAACTTCTCTAATTGCAACAATTATTCTAACAATTTTTCACAGGATTGAGGAAGTTACCAGAAACAAAATTTTGGGTGGCAACAAGATGTTGTTTCGTCCCATGTGCAAACTTCTGCAGATGAAATCAGGGCAGATAATAAGAGTCTAAGGCAGCAATTAGAAGCACTCAACAAGAAGCTAGCTAACTTTCCTCAGCAATTGCAGACAGTGCACTCCTATCCTGTCCAGTCACCATAATTAGTTTGTGATTTTTGTGGAGGTGACCGTCTCAATGGTTACTGCTCTTACCCATGCACTCAAGAAGAGCAAGTTACTTACATGGGCAACCGAGAAAGACCAGACAACTTCTCCAACAGCAACAACTTTGCAAGCAATTAACAAGGATGGAGAAATAGCCAGAATCAAGATTATAGGTGGCAGCAAGATAATGTTTCATTTCATGTGCAACCTTCTGTCCAACAGCAACAAAGCTACTCTTCAGTTCAACCATTGCATTCAAAAGGGGGAGATCCAATTGAAAGAAAGTTGCAAGAATTCATACAGCCTCAAAAGTATTATGAAGAAGCAGGACTACTTGTTGATCCCATACTAGCTGAGATAATAGAAAATATGACCAAATATCAGTCAGAACAAATCTCAACAAAGGTTCAACCCAACCCCAAAGAACTGTGTGACGACATTGTTCAACGGATAAAGGAAGAAATCAATGACAATCTGGCTGATGAAGAAGAGAAAGCTGAAAAAGAGGAACTTGAAGAAGCAAAGAAAAAGAAGAAGAAGAAGAAGAAGAAGAAGAAGAAGAAGAAGAAGAAAGAAGAAGACGAAGAGATGATGATGATGATTGATGATGATGATGATGATGATGATGAAGAAGAAGAAGAAAAAGAAGAAGAAGAAGAAGAAGAAGAAGAAGAAGAAGTAGTAGAAGTAAAAGAAGAAGAAGAAGAAGAAGAAGAAGAAGAAGAAAAATGAGAGGATGAACATAAAAGATTGTGCTTAAAGAAAGAGATGACTGTGAAAGGAGGTAGAGAACGAAACATATGAGGGTGTACTCATGATCACATTTTATTCACACTTTTCATAATTAATCTTAGCTTTCTGGGCTCTAATTGTGAGTTAAATCCATTGTTTTATGGAATTAACCGAATTGGGCTTAATTGGGCTTTAACTGTAAATGTTGTTTAAATTCGGATTTTAGTAAGCCTACTGACCTACCTGTCTTGTTTTGATGATATCTGGAGCTATAGGTGTCCGATTGAGTGATTCTAGTGGCATTGGAAAGCTAACTTCGGGGCTTTAATTTGATATGCTATATAACCATATTCCCATGAAGAAATTAGGAGCAGTTGCTATTTCAAAATCTCCTACTGTTGTTGTCTGTCACAAGTCCGAATTTGATTAGTTTTGTAATTAGTTTGTGGGCCTGTTTTAATTAATTTCGGCCCAATAAAGGCCTAATCAGTTTGTTAATGATTTAAGCTCTATAAATAGGTGTGTTGCTGAGTGGTTTGAACACTTTACTCTCATTTTTCAGATTTTAGAAAAAAAGACTCTTCACTTTCCCTCTTTTTCTCTCTTCTTCCAAATTCGGTTTCATCTCTTCTTCTTCCTCTTCTTCAATTTTCGAATTCCTCCTCCATGGAAATGGAAGGCTAAGCTTGAAGGATTGTTTCTCTACTGAATTCACAAGGAAATTGAGGTTCTATTTTCGTTTTTCATCTTCTAATTTCTTGGACAGAATTATGATTTCTTCCCCTAATTTCTTGATGCTTAGGTTTGAATCTGAATTTGAGTTGCTTACTTTTTGAAATTCGAATTTTAATTTGAATCTAATCTCACATTTTAGGTTGCTTAAATCTGAAATAAATTCATGGTTTGCTTAATTCCAAGGATTAGAAATTAGGATTCATGCTAGTTTGCTTAATTCTAGTGTGAAAACTATCAAGGATGCTTAATCCGAATTTCTTGCTGTCAAGGATTAGAGGAATTTTTTTATGAACCAATGATAGATCCAATTTGTGAAAGAGGTAGAGAACCAATCCATTTTTCTTGAATTGTTTTCTGAAAATTTAAATTCTGTTTGGAAATTTAGAAAATAGAATGAACAACAATCAAAATCCCCTTGTGTGTGTGTTGCCTTGAATTTGAAATTCTGAATTTATAATTGGATTCTTTGGGAAACGAATTTGGGTTAATCAACCTACTGCACTTTAATTCATTTTATTTGGTTGAGTACGGCCTCGATCATGTACATGATGAAAAAGATCAAGAAAATGAGAAAAAGAGTGAACAGGGAGATAGTGAGTCAAAGCCCGAGGAAGGAGGGGAAGTGGTACCAAGACCAAAGACCTTGCCTTATACAATCAACTCTCCAAAGGAAGATCAAGAAAGGCATGGTGCAAGTGTTAAACCTTCCAGAACTCACAAAAGAAAGGCCTGCAATCACACAGACCAGAACATGGCAAAGAGAAGAAAAGTCAAACTTACATCACATTCAGAGCCTAGAGCCAGGTTGAAGACAAAGTGGTCAGGTGTGTTTCTTATCAAAGACCCCTGTGAAGCAAAGAAATTGAGAGCAATCAACTATGAATCATCTGAGCTTCAGAAAAAGAAGACTCATGCACATGAGAGCAAGATAATAAAGAAAAGGAAAGTCAATCCAAGGGAGTCAGAAGCATGGTCTAATTCCAGGAAGAAGCCCAAATGGTTAAAGTCATTTCGCACTACAGATTGTTCCAAGGCAAGATTATGGGGAGGTTTATGGGCCAGAGAAAGGAAAGGTGCAGCACACAGGCTCACCAAAATATTCCAGTTTCAACCACCTTGAGGGAACAAGTGTCGAGCTAGAAGACGTTAAACAAGCGCTTCTTGGGAGGCAACCTAGAGATTTTTAAGTTTTTAATTGTTTTTAGTTTTATTTTGTTTTTGTTTGATAATTAGGAATTTTATTTTTTTTTAGGATTTAGGAAATTTTCAAAATTGATTGGAATAAATTTGTGGAAAATAAAATTTTAAAACAATAGGAAGTAGCAGAAAACTTGACTAAAAATTGCAAAAATTTCATTATGTTTTTTGCGCTTCATCTGCGCTTAGCGCAGGTAAAGCGCAGAAGTACAATTTTAGTCACTGTTTTCTGCGCTTCACTTGCGCTAAGCACAGGTGAAGCACAGCAGTACGGAGTTTCAAAACTGAAACCTGCACTCCGCTCCCGCTGAGCGCAGGTAGAGCGCAAGTACGCGCTGATGTTTAAATTGAACTAAAAACAGGGGGAAGTCATTCGTTCTCTCTCCCCTGTTTTCCCCTGTACCGTCTCTCTACTTCCTAAACCTTTCTTTTCTCTTTTTCCACTTACAAACCTCCTTCATTTTTGAATCTTCCAAAGTAGTTTTCACCAATTGAAATCTTCACTCCCTCTGTTTTTATGGTTTGAACTTTAGGATAGCAACTTTAGGATTGTAAATGAGTATATTGTTGATTATTGCTATCTTGAATGTGATTTTGGCTATGTGGAACATGAAGAACAATTTGTTTGATTGGAATGCTCTTTGTTTTGTGAGTTATTGAATTTGAAAGTGTTATGCTCTGTTTCTTTCAAAAATTTTGAACTTTCACTTTCCATGGATTGATTGAATGCTTGCAAAACAAATGAATATGTTTTGTTTTCAGGAAGCCATTACCAAGTGCAATGAAATTTTGTCGTGAAGAGATTAATTCTTTTGAAAGCATTTTGAATTATCCATGCAAAGTGGTTAATGATAGGCTTCTATGTTCTTCATGAATTGGTGTTTGTAATAATGCATCATTGAAATAAATTTGTTTTTAGCAACTAATTGTTGTTATTTGACTTTTCAGATGCCTAGGATTAAATACATTGCTGGCCTTTCTCGTGGCTCTAGCTCACAAAGAAAAGGTATGGGGAAGAGGGTCAGAGATGAACCTCATTATGACCCCATGAGATTCAAGAGTGCACAGGCTGCTGCAAAGTATAAAGCTCTTAAATCATGCAACTTTGTGTTGACAAGACCAGTTAACCCCAAATCAATCAGGAGTTACTAGACCATTACCCAGGCATGCTGCTTGAAGAGTTCCGGATAAGTAATAGTAATATTAATATTTTATGAATAATATTATTTTAATAAAAAGAGGAATGAGTGGGTTGAGGGTAGGCCCAGCCTAGTTAAGTAATTATTTAAGGAGAGGTTATCAATTCACCCTAATCCTTATTTTTCAAATCGTCGGAGAGCGAAACCATAAGGAGGGGAGAAACAACTTTGCAAGGGGAAGGTGCTGCAGAGTAATCATCAAGAGAGAGAGCCTACCGTTTGCTGATTGATCTTCGCCTCTAAGGTACAGGGGGGCAGGGTGTTGCTTGTATGTGTATGTGGGAGTGCTTGGGTAGTGAGGGCAACCATAAGACCCTCTGAGAATTCTAAATTTGAGAACCTATCTGTGAATCATGTGTTGTGTGTTTGGAATGTGTTTGATTTGATGTATGCACGTGATAATCTTGATGAATTGGGTGATGGTAGCGAGAATAGCGAAAAGGGGTTAAATAAGGGTTTAGAGATGAGGAACCATAATTGATTAGATGTTAAATTTATTGTAATTCGTAGGAATGATTGAGGATTTCAGTGTTTTTAATCGGTGAAAATGAGTTAGAACTTAAAGAATTGAGTAGGGATTGAAGAAGAGGGTTGAAAAGGGGCAAAAACGTATGAACAGTCGCGTTCTGCGACACTTACGCTTCAACTGCGCTGAAGCGCAGGCTGGAGCGTATTTCTATGGAACTGCGCTCCACTTGCGCTGAGCGAGAGTGGAGCGTAGCTCTCTGGAACCTGTGCTGCATGTGCGCTGAGCGCAGGGCGAGCGCAACACGCAGATTAACTTATTTAAAAATGTGAAATTGAGTTGGATGCTTATTTAATGTGAGAATTGTTTGTGGAATTAATAGATTAACTATGTGATGTTCTATGTTTATAATATTGTGATGTGATGTGAAGTGATAGAGTAAAAGAGATTGTATGAGATATATGTGAATTGATGATGATGCATTGAGCATAGAGATTGTGTGAGAGATATGAGATATGATGTTGATTGCATTGAGCATAACATTTGAGATATGATATGTGTGTGATGCATGAGAAGCCAGACGTGGCTAGCATATACCCTAGTCCTAAGAGGGGACGACGTGTTGGGTGACGACCATGATGGGGGACATTCGATGCATTTACTTCAAGAGGGAGTGTTTTCAATGCGAGTCATCTAGCCCAATAAAGGTGGGTGATGATGACGGGGGATGAATGTCTTTGCACGGGCCCAAGAGGGGTGTTTAACTGTGCAACCTATCGGCCAAGAGGGCGTTAACGGTAGAGCCATCATTGGTAACTAAGAGGATTGATGAGGTGCGACCATTGTGCGGAGTTCCAAATCATGATCCTTAGGAAGAGTTATTGCGCATGAGCATAGAGTGAGCATTCATGGCATTTTATGATTGTGTTAGAATGTGAATTTATATTTATGAGAAATTAATGTGTAAAGTGTAAAGAGTGTATCCTTGATGATTTGAGAAGTGTGAATTATATATTTGTGTGAAATTAATGTGCTGTATGTAACGAGTGTGGATTAAGATGAGAGATAATATGTATGGTGATGAGTAATGTGTTGAATATAAAGAGTGTGAGTGGATATGGATGATGATGATCATGTGATGACATTAATAATGATGATTATGTGTTGGGTGAGGACAGGGTAGCCTTCTACATTGCATGTGTTGAGATTCAAAAATTATAAAATTATTTACCTTGAGTCTCAGTCTCTCAATAGGTTTTAATGAATAACAAATATAAATATTCAGATAAATTTATGACAAAATGCCTTCACAATATTCTGCTTTGTTTTAGATCATAAAAAGTGTGATACATCATTTGAAGCTTCAGATCGTCTGAAGACCACACATTATCTGAAGAGCGTCTACCCTCAGAAGAAGAGAAGTTCATCTGAAGCATCCCTTGCATATGAAATATGAAGTCTTCAAGACAATAGTTTGACCTTGGAAGATGTTGCTGAGTATGAGGAACGTTCAAATCAAGATCTTACCTACTTCAGCATAAGAGTCAGTGTTGCTTTTCTTCCTCGCTCAAATGTTTAGCACACTTAAGGAAAGTCTACAATGCTGTTGCTCCTGCCAAATTGCTTTGTGTACGCAGACCTGCTGCACCTGCTTCTGCTCAGATTGCTTTTAACCAAGTTGTGTCAAACGTATTCTGAATGCATTAAATGCTATTTGGTAATGGGAATTTATTCCTTGGAGACTATAAATACATCAAATGAAGAATTGGACACACACAGAGTCATAGAGAAGAAAAGTTATCAAAGAAACCTTACTCTGCGTAAACGCTGCAAAAATACTCTTATATTTTCTGTAAATTTGCTTATTTGTTTATTCTAAGTAAATCTCAGTTACTTGTACACTTCTGATAAGTTCAATCTATCATCTAAAGATAGTTTATTGAACTTTATCTATTTTTATCTTAAAACAGTTTTGGTTACAAGCCTGGAGAGGCTTATTGTCTGAAAGAATACTTGGGTTACACTTGCATAAGTGTCTGAGAGCTTGAAGAGGCTTGGTGAAAGAAACAATACTTGTGGTAGAGCCTGAAGAGGCTTGATAGAAAAGAATACTTGTAATCTTGCAAGATTAGTGGAAATCCAATGGTGGTTTGCCCTGGGACTGGACGTAGCTCACAGTGGTAGTGAGTGAACCAGGATAAATTCTTGGCTGAGTTTTTCTTTCCCTAAAACTCTTTAAATTCAGTTTTAAACTAACAAAGGGGTTTTGAAAAGTTTTCAAGAGCAAAAATCTTAACATCAAACAAAACAATTTATCAAAACTGTCTTTGCGTTTGAACCAAGGTTCAGAAGGTAGTAACTAACTTCAGACTATCTTTCATTATCTGAAGTTTTTCAGAAACTTTTTAAAGTGTTTTCTAAAAACAAAAGGTTTCCATTGAAACACTATTCAACCCCTCTTCTAGTGTTTCCCTATTTTTCCTACAGTTGGTACCAGAGCTTATCCTCGGGGTTAGCACCTAATCAGTGCGGAGGATAGAGATCCAATGGAAACTTCTACCAGCAACAGATAGTATATCATTGAAGAAGCCTCCATCACGAGACCCCCAACATTCAATGGAGTGGATTACCACTATTGGAGGGATCGTATGAAGTTGTTTATTGAAAGCAACAACATTGATGTCTGGGATGTGGTTACTGATGGAGACTACGTGCCCATGCATGCTGGAGTGCCCATACCTAAGGCTGAATGGACCTTGGAGCAGAAGGCTCGAGTTTAATTAAATGCCAAGGCCAAACTCTATCTGATATGTTCCTTGAACAAGTCAGAATATGAGAAGGTTCATGGTTGTTCATCTGCCAAGGAGATCTGGGATACGCTTGCAGCAGCCCATGAAGGGACAGAGACTGTGAAGCAATCCAAGTTCAGCATGCTTGTACATCAGTATGAGATGTTCAAGATGGAAGAATCTGAAACTATAGACCAAAGGTTTGCGAGGTTTGAGACAATAACCAATGGACTCAGGTCATTGGGAAGAACCTTTGAATCTGGAGATAACAATCGAAAGATTCTAAGAAGCTTACCAAAGTCCTAGAGACCCAAGGTTACTACCATTCAAGAAGCCAGAGATTTAAATTCTCTTAGAATGGAGGAACTACTGGGCTCTCTCAAAGTCCATGAGCTTGAATTTGGGGAGGATGACACCAAGAAGAAATCACTGGCATTGAACTGCAAGGCCAGACAGTCTAGGCATGGTAGCATGAAAGCCATGCAAGCAGAAGACACTTCAGAGGATGATATTGAGTCTGAAGGTTGTTCAGAAGATGATGATCTTGCTCTTCTCAGCAAGAAGATTAAGAAAATTCTACAAAGAAAAGGAAGATACAGAAGATCTCAACCTTCCAATATCAAACAAGGTAAATTAGGTAAAGAATTTATTATCACTGACAAAATTACCTGTTTTGAGTGCAAACATCCAGGTCACATGAAGACGGATTATCCCAAGTTAAGGAAGCCAACCTTTCAGAAGAAGAATTTTTTCAAGAAAAAGAAAGGATTGATGGCTACATGGGAAGATTTGGATGATTCCACTTCAGAAGAAGAGGATGATACTTCAGAAGAAGCAAATTTGTGTCTGATGGCAAGTCTACCATTTTAGACAGTTCAGACTCTGAGGTAATTCCTCAAACTTTACAAGATCAGTATGATGACCTTGTTGAAAGTAGCAGAGAACTATTTAATGAATTCAAAGAACTTTCAAGAGCTTTTACTCAAGCTGCTTTAGAAAATGAGATTTTGCAAAAAAGAAAACCTTGTTCTCAAAGAAAAGCTACTTCAGCAAGATCCAAGTAGTTTTGATAATCTTGTTAAGGAGAACAAAAAGCTCAAAAACAAGGTTAGAGAATTAACTTTGGATCTAGCCAGATTTGTCAAAGGAACTAATAATCTGAATAGATTATTGGGCTCTCAGAGGCATTCCCTTGACAAGAGTGGCTTAGGTTATTTAGACACATCTTCATCTAAATATTTTATACTTAATATGCCCGATAAAGGACCTAAGAAAGGTAATGGGTGTTCTAACTGTGGAAAGCCTGGACATGTTGACACTCAGTGCAGACACAGAAGGAAAATAAGACCCAAAGCTAACAAAAAAGGACCCAAGAAGGTATGGGTACCTATTAATTTGATTGTTCCTGTTGCAGATGTGTTTAACAGGACAAAAGAAACACCACAAATGGTACCTGGACAGTGAGTGCTCGCGAAACATGACGAGAGAAAGGTGTTTGTTCCAAAGCCTTAGACCCAAAGCAGGTGGGGTGGTCACCTTTGGTGGAAATCAGCAAGGGAAGATCACTGGTATTGGGACTGTATGTATGACTCCTCTATCCCTCATTAAAAATGTGCTTCACTAAAGAAGGATGTATAGTCAAGGATACTTCAGATCATATCCTCTTCTCTGCTAAGAGACACAATAATGTGTACAAAGTTGATCTAGAGGAACTTGCTAATCAGAATGTGAAGTGTTTTGTTTCCATCGAAGATGAAAAACAAATTTGGCAACAGAAACTTGGGCATGCTAGCCTGAGATTGATCTCAAAGCTAACTAAACATAACTTAGCTAAAAGCTTGCCCAAGCTCTCATTCAAATCTGATATTTTATGTGAAAATTGTCTGAAAGGGAAACAAACAAGACTCTCTTTTAAGAGTAAAAATGTTGTATCAACCAGCAGACCTTTGGAACTACTTCACATGGATTTGTTTGGACCCACTAGAACAGAGAGTCTTAGCAAAAAAAAATATGGATTGGTCATTGTTGATGATTATACAAGATTCACATGGGTTATATTCCTAAGAAGCAAAGAGGAAACCTTTGAGAATTTCACAAAATTCTGTAAGAAGGTGCAGAATGAAAAAGGAATCTGCATATCTGCTATCATAAGTGATCATGGTGGAGAGTTTGAAAACTCAAGCTTCAGACTGTTCTGTGATGAGAATGGGATCTCACACAATTTCTCTATGGCTAGAACACCTCAGCAAAATGGGGTTGTTGAGAGAAAAAATAGAAGCTTGCAAGAGATGGGGAGAACCATGCTCATTTCAAGCAATCTACCTAGATCCTTTTGGGAAGAAGCTGTTCACACAACATGTTACATTCAGAACAGAATTTTGGTAAGACCAATTCTCAAAAGAACCCCATATGAATTATGGAAAGGAAGAAAACCCAACATATCCTACTTCCATATCTTTGGATGTGAGTGTTTTATACTTAACACTAAAGATAATCTAGGAAAATTTGATGCTAAGTCTGATAAAGGTTTCTTTATTGGATATTCTGAAACTTCTAAGGCTTACAGAGTGTATAACTCAAGAACCTTAACAGTAAAAGAATCTATCCATGTAAGATTTAATGATTTTAAAGAGACTGATAGGGAACTATCAAATCTTGAAGAGGATTTTGTAGGAATGAAGCTGAATCCAGAACTAAAGTTTGAAGGACCTTCTGAAGGTCATTCTGAAGAACCTTCTGAACAAAAGTATGAACCTGCATTTGAAGTTGAACCTTCTCAGACCAACATTGTTGAGTCTCAGACAGAGTGTGTACCCTCTCACAATCGCGATTGGAGATACCGAACTCATCATCCAAGAGAGCAAATTATAGGTGACACCTCAGAAGGAGTAAGAACAAGATCAAGATTCAGAAGCTTGAATAATCTTGCACTTCTCTCTAAGATTGAACCTAAAAACATTGAAGAGGCTCTGCATGATGAAGGTTGGATCCTAGCCATGCAAGAAGAGCTGAATCAATTTGCTAGGAGTGATGTCTGGACACTTGTACCTAAACCCGATGGGAAAACTATTATAGGAACCAAATGGGTGTTTAGAAACAAGCTGTCTGAAGAAGGAAAGGTGGTCAGAAACAAGGCCAGGCTTGTTGCTCAAGGCTACAATCAGCAAGAAGGTATTGATTTTACTGAAACCTTTGCTCCTGTAGCCAGGCTTGAAGCAATTAGAATTTTACTCTCTTATGCAGTAAATAATGGCATCACCTTATATCAGATGGATGTAAAGAGTGCCTTTCTCAATGGATTTATTGAGGAAGAGGTCTATGTTAGACAACCCCCTGGTTTTGAAGACACTACTTTTCCAGAACATGTTTTCAAACTGAAAAAGGCTCTTTATGGTCTGAAACAAGCCCCAAGAGCTTGATATGACAGATTGAGCAACTTTTTAATCAAAAATGGTTTTCAAAGAGGAAAAATAGATACAACTCTTTTCAAAAAAATGTCCAACAAAGATTTCATTCTTGTTCAGATATATGTTGATGGAATTATATTTGGTTCTTCTGATTCTTCACTATTGAAGGAATTTTCTGAACTTATGCAATCTGAGTTTGAGATGAGCATGATAGGGGAACTTAATTTCTTCCTAGGACTTCAGATTAAGCAACAATCTGATTGTATATGGATCCATCAGGAAAAATATACAAAAGAGATGCTTAAGAAGTTCAACATGAGTGATTGCAAGCCCATGTCAACTCATATGCATCCTTCTATTGGTCTTAGCAAAGATGAAGGGGAAGAACCAGTAAATCAAACTTTGTTCAGAGGAATGATTGGCTCATTATTGTATCTAACAGCAAGCAGACCTGACATTATGTTCAGTGTGTGTCTTTGTGCTAGATTTCAATCTGATCCAAGAATTACTCATTACAAAGCTGTAAAGAGAATGTTTAGATATTTGAATGGTACTACTAATCTTGGTCTTTGCTATAAGAAAAGTAAGGATTGCAGGTTAGTGGGATTCTGTGATGCTGATTTTGTTGGAGATAGAATTGAAAGAAAATCAACCAGTGGAGGATGTCACTTCATTGAAGATAACATGATCAGCTGGTCCAGCAAAAGGTAAAGAACAATTTCCCTATCAATAGCTGAAGCTGAATATATATCAGCAGCAAGTTGTTGTTCACAACTGTTATGGGTAAAATATCAGTTAGAAGATTTTAATATTGATGTGTCTTCTATACCTGTTATGTGTGATAACACAAGTGCCATTAATTTGTCTAAGAATCCCATTCAACACTCTAGGGCAAAGCATATAGAAATCAAGCATCATTTCATTAGAGACTATGTTCAGAAAGGAGTTTTTGATATAAAGTTCATTGATACTGAGCATCAATGGGCAGATATATTTACAAAGACTCTATCTGAAGATAGATTTAAATTCATTAGAGATAATCTGAAAATCTTGGCTTTGTCTGAAAAACAATTGGTTGCATCTGAACATGCATCATCTGAATGTATAGTTGCATCTGAACATGCAAGATCATGTGCATCTGAAGTAACTATGTCTGATGACGTGACAAGCTGAAACATTTGGTCTCCTTCACTGAGTAACTTCTCTCAGCACGTCTGCACGTTCTCCAAGACTGCAACTGCCATCATTACTGTTGTGACGGCTATTTAAGGATGTGTTGTCAACGGTTACACGCTACTCACACTCTCTCTTCTGCTACACTGCGTATTCCTTGTGCCCTAAGCTTTTCATCTCCTCAAAGCTCTCGTCTTCTTCTCAAGCCTTCTTTAATGGCGTCCAAGAAATCTGCAGTTTGTCAAATTGTTCTGTCAAGGACTGTTAACCTAGATGAACTTCAAGCCGGTGGTATCTACCTCTCTGAGATTTTTGAAACTTGTGGATGGACCAACTTCTTCACTGCCATTGACTGTCCATGGCATGAACAAAGTGTGATTGACTTCTGGAAGAATGCTGAAGACATATCTACTCAAGACGACAAGTTTCAAGGGTTCAAGACTACTGTGATGGGTGTGAAGATTCTGGTGGATGCTAACACCATTGCTCAGGTTACTAATGTGCCAAACTCCAGGGAGATGTTCTCTCCAGAATGGGAGCTGAGAAATGGTGGAACTAAAAAGTTCACAAAGAAGCTCTACGGGATTGAAGACCCCAGTGAGCTTAAGAGTTCTCTTATGCATCCAAAGGCAAGGATTCTCCATGCTATCCTAGGTTGTTACATTTTGCCCAAGCATAGAAGCAAGAATCACGTGTCAGAACTTGAAAGGTATTGTGTGATCAATCTCCTGGACAAGAAGCCTCTGAACCTTCCCAGGATCATCCTCTACAACATGCTGAAGAGGGTGAATGATTCAGCTGCTAGCTACACTCAATACTTTAATCACCAAGATTTTGCTGAAGTTTAGAGTGCCCATTGAGAAGCTGTATGATCACAGAGGCCCGACCTTATTCTCTCTAGCGAACATCAAGAGAATGGGTATTACAGTAAAGAAGCCCTCACCTGAGAAGACTCTGCTAAAAGAATCGGTTAATCTTAAGACAAAAAGGACTGGGAAAAGTCATCAGAAGGTTTTAGAGATGTTGAAGGGTGAGCTGACGGGTGATCCTCACAAAGATAAGTTTGTTTCTGCTCAAACTCCAACAAAGATTGTAAAGAAAAAGAGAAACAAAGTGCTTCAGAAAGAATTTTCTGTTGAAAAAGAAGTTCAATTCAGACTGTCTGAACCTGCTCAGACTGTGCTTGCACAACCATCTGAGATTATGGGTCAGGCTACTGAACTCTCTACTGTTGCTACTCAGCCTACTCTAACTTTGGGAGGACAATAACATGTTAGAAGCTGAACACCTTGGTGTTGATGCTGTTGATGTGTCTCAGCCTATCCAGGTCGTTCCTCTTGCTGAAAGCCTACCTGAGACTGACATCAGGAAGGTAGTGGAGGAAATAGAAGAAGAAGAAGAAGAAGAAGAAGAAGAAGAAGAAGAAGAAGAAGAAGAAGAAGAAGAAGAAGAAGAAGAAGAAGAAGAAGAAGAAAGAAAGAAGAAGGAAGAGCAAGAGAAACAAGATTTTGCCATTGTTGTTGCTGCACAACAAGCCCTTTTGGAAGATGAAAGACTTGAGCAAGCAGATAGGCTCAAATGAAGAAGGCCTAATTCTAAAGACAGAAGGATAAAGAAGAGAAGATTGATTGATCCTGTTGTTGAGGCTCCTCAAAGAGTCACTAGAAGTCAGAGCATTCAACAAGAGGATGCAGTTGAATTTCAGAAAGGAAGCTGAGTAACAGAGGAAAAGGAAGCTAGAGGAACTAAAGATTGAAGAAACAAGTTGATGAAGGTTCTGTGGCCCCTGATAAAAAGCATAGAGTCATTTTTGGGAGTGCAACCTCTTCAGAGGATGAAGCTCCTCCAACACCCAAGGTGATAAGCATAACAGAAGAGGTGCCCCCACCTTCACCACTTCATTCATCATCATTTTCATCCCTCTCAGGCTATTCAGAACTTAACTCAAATAATGAAGAGTCAAGTTGTGTGTGGTTTGGTGGCAACATACCTTTGACTAGGGCTCAGCTGCTACAAGCGAAACCCAGAGATCTCAGCAGGAAACCTACTTATGATTTGGCTCTCACTTCTCAAAACAACAAGCAGCTATTGTGGGCTTGTGAAGTGCCTCACAAGTTGTACAATGTGCATCTAAAGGAAAGACCCAGAGTTCTAAGTTTTCCTAACTTGTATGAAGAATTGTTGTTTTTCAGAGAAGCTTCTCCTATTCTCAAACCCTCAAATCTTATTTTGGAGACTGCTGCTGAAGCAAGGAGGAGAAGACTCTCCGGGGGAGGATGTGTCTCAAATTCTTTGGAAATGATAAGGCATGGAGTACTCATCCCTCATCACAAATGGAGAGCACTTGATCCTTTCTCTCAAGACCAACACTCCTTATCTTATGAGGACTGGATTGCTGTAAGGATGTTGTGCTTAGAATCTGAGCCGGTTACCAAGTATACAAGTTCTCTTGGGAAACCAGATTTTAAGCCTCCCAGAAAGGTTCACACCAAGCTTTCCACATCTATTCTAGTTCAGCCTGATAGGATTATTCCAAGGTATCCTTTTGCTGAAACCTCTTCTCAGAAAGGTAAAGGTGTGGTCATTGAAAAGAATATGAACCAAGGGTTCTATCTAAAGAAGATTGGGAAGGGCTGTATGACTATATTGTTGAACAACAAGAGATAGATCATTCATTGTCTGAAGCCATGTGGAATTATCACTGGAACCTGGTTGAGAAGAATGGTAGCTCATCTGGAGCTAAGTGGGATGATGTTGACTCCTTGGTAAAGGTTGGAAAGAATACTACCTTGGAGACTCCTACCTTCTTTAGGGGGAGATTTCCCTTCTCTGATTTTGAGGCAAGGGAATTTCACCCTGAAAGGAGAGTGAGTTTTCCTTTCAGAAGACCAGAGTTCATCTATCATATCTCAGATCCACCTAGGTTCAATCTGCCAATTGAATTTCAGTACTACCGTTTCACCAACAAGCATATCTCCTTGATTTTTTATGAAGGCAATCTTGAAGCTGAATTGATTGCTCTTTCCAGAGAAAATTATGCTCTTAGTACTCAGAAGGAAGCTTTAATCCAGAAATCAGACAAGCTTCTCACGGCTCACACTCAGATCAGGGCAAGTCATAATGAGTTGAAGGAAGCAGTTGTAGCTAAGCTGGACAGTCAGAAGCAAGCCATGCAAGCCATATTTGAAGAAGCTTTCCAAGTACTTAATGATGTTGTCATGTCATAGCTACTTTAGTTTACCTTTGTTTAATTTTGGCTGAAACATTACTGCGTGTATTTAATACATAAGTGTTTGCTGCATTTATTGCTATATGTTCTCCTCAACTTCACTTTCTGTTACTACCATTTTTCATTGATGACAAAAGGGGGAGTATTATAATGATGTGTGATTTTTGACTAACACATTATTCTAAAAGCTGCAAAGTGAAAAAGGTATGAACACTCTTCAGAAGAACACTTCAGAACGTTCGTTTCAGAAGAAGGAAATTTATATCAGATGGAACATCTGGTTAAGGGGGAGAATTTCTAAACCTTAATTCTTCTTAAACCCTTTTTCAAAACTCAGAATATGTTATATTTGTCATCATTAAAAAGGGGGAGATTGTTGAGTCTCAAAAATTATAAAATTATTTACCTTGAGTCTCAGTCTCTCAATAGGTTTTAATGAATAACAAATATAAATATTCAGATAAATTTATGACAAAATGCCTTCACAATATTTTGCTTTGTTTCAGATCATAAAAAGTGTGATACATCATTTGAAGCTTCAGATCGTCTGAAGACCACACATTGTCTGAAGAGCGTCTACCCTTAGAAGAAGAGAAGTTCATCTGAAGCATCCCTTGCATCTGAAATATGAAGTCTTCAGGACAATAGTTTGACCTTGGAAGACGTTGTTGAGTACGAGGAACGTTCAAATCAAGATCTTACCTACTTCAGCATAAGAGTCAGTGTTGCTTTTCTTCCTCGTTCAAATGTTTAGCACACTTAAGGAAAGTCTGCAACGCTTCTGCTCTTGCCAAATTGCTTTGTGTGCGCAGACCTGCTGCACCTGCTTCTGCTCAGATTGCTTTTAACCAAGCTGTGTCAAACGTATTCTGAATGCATTAAATGCTATTTGGTAACGGGCATTTATTCCTTGGAGACTATAAATACATTCCATGAAGAATTGGACACACACAGAGTCATAGAGAAGAAAAGTTATCAAAGAAACCTTACTCTGCGTAAACGCTGCAAAAATACTCTGATATTTTCTGTACATTTGCTTATTTGCTTATCCTGAGTAAATCTTAGTTACTTGTACACTTCTGATAAGTTCAATCTATCATCTGAAGATAGTTGATTGAACTTTATCTGTTTTTATCTTAAAACAGTTTGGGTTACAAGCCTGGAGAGGCTTATTGTCTGAAAGAATACTTGGGTTACACTTGCATAAGTGTCTGAGAGCTTGAAGAGGCTTGGTGAAAGAAACAATACTTGTTGTAGAGCCTGAAGAGGCTTGGTGAAAGAAACAATACTTGTGGTAGAGCCTGAAGAGGCTTGATAGAAAAGAATACTTGTAATCTTGCAAGATTAGTGGAAATCCAGTGGTGGTTTTCCTTGGGACTGGACGTAGCTCACAGTGGTAGTGAGTGAACCAGGATAAATTCTTGGCTAAGTTTTTCTTTCCCTCAAACTCTTTAAATTCAGTTTTAAACTAACAAAGGGGTTTTGAAAAGTTTTCAAGAGCAAAAATCTTAACATCAAATAAAACAATTTATCAAAATTGTATTTGCGTTTGAACCAAGGTTCAGAAGGTAGTAACTAACTTCAGACTATCTTTCATCATCTGAAGTTTTTCAGAAACTTTTTAAAGTGTTTTCTAAAAACAAAAGGTTTCCATTGAAACACTATTCAACCCCCCTTCTAGTGTTTCCCTGTTTTTCCTACAGCATGTATGAGTATGTGTTCTTTTCCTCACCGTACTCTCTGTGGTTATTTTATAGGTGATGAAGATGGCACGCAATGTGCCGAGTATTGAAAGGAAGGGGTCGCACTCTGATACTTGTGGCATTCAGGGCTTACTATTAGGAGTTTACTTTTATTCATATTATTGAGTTGAGATTGAGGAAAACTGTTTTAAGTGCCTTACTTGGCCAAGAGAGATTTGTATGATTTTGATCATTTAATTTTAGTTTTTGAAAACCATTGATTTTACTTTTTATTTACATGGAGTTGACTTTGAATTAAATAAGATGTTTAAAGTGAGAATTATGAACCTTTTTACCCGATGTCGTCTATAAACTTTCCTTATATATCAATTTGATGATTGAATTAGAGATTGGGGTAGAAGGGTGTCACAATTTGAGTTTTTTTAATTTGGTAGCAAATTAACATGTATCATGATAAATATGGCCTTTATATTCTGTTAGACATATGGGGACCAGGTGCTCTAAGTCCATCCTTAGTTTGGGTATCACAAAACTCTAACCGAAGAACATTCATGATTAAACAAAAAAATGTGTATGAGACATATATCGATATTTGCCACCTACTCGCCGTATAATTACAAAATCACCAATGAATGAGAGACAAAAGCCGACCAAACTGCATGAATTATATTAATTTCATTTAACATTCTGAAAGGAAAGTTTTTCTACAAATTAAACTTAATAAATATATATAATAAAAGAAATCAAAGAGAAAAGGAAAGCACATTCGGAAAATCTATGATAAATAAGCTAAAGTTGAAACTAAAAGAAATTTGTGAAATACCGATTGTCAAGTATTTGGAAGCCTCATTTATTCCTTTCGTCATACGTTAAGCAACCGGACCACATATTTTGTGGACTAATGGAGTCCTCTTGTGAGTGCAACACCTACTAATGGAAAGTTTGGCTTCTGGTCCCCTCTTTTGATCTAAAAGAGATAAGCTACAAATGAAGATTGATTTATATGCATGCTCTTCCTCGATAACTATTAATTAACTTTCATTTTCTAATGTCTATTGTGTTAGTTGTATTGATTGTTTTGTCACTAACTTAAGCATCTGTAACATCATTTTGCTCATTCTGTAGGGACAGGATATATACATGGCTAGGCGCTATTGATTTGATTAGTTAAGGCTGGGTTACATAATTCCGTAATTATCACTGTTAGTGGTGTCATCAAATTGTCAAAGCCGTGCTTATTGTCAACGCTCTATGGGTGGGCTATTTTGAAATTTGCAAGTTACTGGGAAAAGGATAAAAAAGACGTATGAAAACAAATTCAGTGTTAGAGGACCAAGTTTGACGCAATGATTAACAAATCAATGTCTGAAATTAAACTAGGTAAAAGCTTGAGGAAAGTATAGTGTAATCATAGAGTTATAAACCATATCCATAATGTAAATATGTTTTTAGTTGATATAAAATACATGTGACGTGATTTTTATGTGAAATTATTTTGTTTTAATTCTCACAAAAAAAAGAAAATATGACATTTTGGTCTCTATAATTACTTTTTTATTGTAAATATTTTTTTATTTTAATTCTCACAAAATAAATGGATCATGGTGATTTTATAGTTGATGTTGAAGACCAACTTTAATAATTTCTTATTTTATGAGGATCAAAATAAAAAAATATATGAAGAAATGAAAATTAAATCGGATGTATTTTAAAGGACAAAAAAATAGTTTGTGTACCCATTTATTTATTATTATTTTATAATTTGAATTGATAGATTACACTGTCATTGTAAAACGTTTTATAAAAACATTCAATGATGTGTCACAATATCACATTCATTAAATAATGTGATAACACATCATTAAATGTCAATATAAAACTTTTTTACATTCACAATATTTGTCCATTAAATCTTCATATTTATCATACACGTAACTCTAGGGTTTTAAGGTCATGTTTTAAAAGTGACAATCCTTTTTTTTTTAAGAAAATTATACCATTGTTTAAAGATTTTATCTTATAGTTTTCAACCATATTTATTAATATAAAATTACTACGTTACCTGGATAAAAAATATATATAAATTAAGAAATTTAATTAATGTTCTTGTTTTTATAAAAGTTATTTTTAAACTTCCTATTATACCATTTATTTATTTTACATTATCCCCCTCAATATTAGAACATTTATTATTAATTTAGGATTAATATATATAAGGGTATATTTGAGAAAATTTTATTTAATATTATCTTGAATTTATAAGTTGATAAATAAATAGGAACAAATCTTTATCTCTCCTCAAGTGGACGGATACATAGAAATAAAGGTAATATGTATATTATCTCAATTCCTATTTAACTATCCAATTTTAGAGAAAAAATTGTTCTTATTTAACTATTGACTTATGAATCCAGTGTAGTAATAATTACATTTTTCTCCATTTTACCTTTATGTTAATAAATGACTATTGAAAACTAATGAAACCCAATAGTACTAAGAGAGATAAATGGTAAAACAAAAAGTTTAAAATTTATTTTCATGAAAATAAAGTAATGATTACATTTATTAATCTGTGTCTTTTTGGTGTAAGTGGACAATTAAATAGGAATGAATGTAATATGTATGTTTTTACTTCTTCAAGCATAAAGATGCTATGTTGAATACTAATAAGTTAATCAGCTTAAATATAATTTACGAAATAATTTAATAACTATACCTTGTTAGTGTAAAAAAATATTACACTGTTATTTAATGGTGTGTTACTATATCATTAATTAGTTTAATAACATATAATGTGTTGTATTTATTAAATATTTTTGTCAAATAATGTGTTGTTCCATCATTTAATTAATAACTATATAGAATTTTTTATATTGACAATACATAATAATTAAATTCTTCAACAAACCCACTAGGGTCGGTCTAGTGGTTGAGGGTTTGGGTAATTTAACATGAGATTCTAGGTTCAAACCTCATTGTTTTCCTTGTACATCAAAAAAAAAAATTCTTCAGCAAAATATTTAATATTTGATAAAGATGGCAGTTGTTCAGTATTGTAAAATATATTAATGAAGCCATAAATAAGTTAACAGTATCAAACTTAAATTTTGTATTTTAAATAAGTCAAATTTAAAGTATTAATTTCATTCGTTTAAACAAATGAGTGAGGAATTTAAACAAATTTTTCTTTCACAAGTCTAACCTCCACATTCTTGGATTAATCCGACTCATTTGCATTTGTAAATATGTTTGCATAAAAAATAATATATGTTATATATATGATAAAATTATTCATAAGAGCATCGATCACTAACAGTGAATGCTTAACAAGTTGTTAGAAATAAAAAATCGTAGAAGTAACTGATTTAGCATTGAAGCACAGTGACATGGATTATTTGGTTTTATTTTCAAAAACACAAATGCTTATTTAAACAACTATATATTTTTTCAGTTTTTAGGTATAATAAATGACAAAATAAATAAAATAAATTGATTTGTCCGGGTGTATATACAGATTAATTCAGATTAATTGTGAAAAATTGTAGCTGAACAAAATCAACCAGAAATATTAAAAAAATTAACAATAAATTATATAAATTGTAAAAAAATAAATAAAATTAGGAAAATTATTTTAAAAAATAAGATAATTTTATCTAGATTAATATTTTTTATATATGATCAATAAATTTATTTTTTAAAAAATATTTTAATTTCATATATTTATTTTAAAATTAGAGAGTTAAATAATATTTTTAATTGAATTAAAATTTAAAATAATTAATGTGAGGTATATAGGTTATCGGTTAGAGTGCAGAGTTACTTAAATAGTAAGAATAGATTATGTGTACGTACTGTAGGACCCATATAGAAATTAATAAAATTAATTTTAAGCACCTTGAGTGAGATGCTTCATTTAAGATGGTGTAATAAGACTCTTTAATTACCTACATTTCTTAAAATTTTGGGAGTTGGTTATTGACAGACAACAGCATTTTTTATTAAAATTGTAGAAATAAAAATTGAAATAAAATAAATATAATATCTTATCATTATAGTAATTAAGTAACTTTAATAATAACATCAACAAATACATAGTCTCAGGTTTCCCAACATTAAAAGGTGGGATGCTTTATATGAATAGGATTGCAATCTTCACTGTGAATAACTAAAGTTACTAACACAGTTATTATACCGGCAAAAATATTAATTTTCACTAAATTTTTTAGCCATAATCATTTTTTACCATAATTAAATTTGAAAATAAAACGACTACTATTATTGTGCAAACAATATACTATTATTCTGTCACAATTAACACGATCAATAGGGGGAGGGCCTGCTGAAGAAGCTAATCAAATGAATGTGATATATAGTTGCCAGCAGCTTGCAGGTTTCCATCATTCTCTGTCATGGTGCTCTGGCTCAGTACACAATTAATCGGGACCAACTGCTATTTGCCTATTACTCCCAAGTCTTGCTTCCAAGGAAAGCATGGACATTTTAAGACTATAGCCGTATTGAGTTGTTTCTATGTCGAATTTGTATTTGTGATAGATATTTAACAACACTTCAAATAATATTTTATGGTTTTTCAACTTTTTAAACTTTAGTAGTAATATAAATTTAAATATTATAATAAATTATAGTATTTTATTATATTCAAAATAATTTATGCTAATTTTTAAAATATTAATTCTCTGTTTTAATTTAATATTTATATTTTTATATTAATTTTATGTTTTACATTGCAATCATGTTATGTCTTGAACCAAATGTTTTTGACTATGTTTGTGACTCAATCTAAGATGGAAATATCACACATAATAAAATATTCTTTCAATTATAGGTTTTTTATCATGCACCAATAATATTCCCTGTTAAGTTATTCTTCATCACAAATGTCTATATATTTTTATAAAACTGTCTATATTTAAATAATATTATTCTCGCTCAAACTCTATTTCTCATATATTTCTCAATATTAAGGATTTTCTTTTGATGATGGAAAACAATCTTTTATTTTCTCTAGCTATCGTTGTTTTTTTTATCACATTAAAACTAAACTACTTTCTTTCATATCATTTCTCTCTAATTTTTCTTTTCTTTGATTTATTTTTTTGGTTTCTTATTGTTGTTTCATCCTTTATTTTTTTCCAAATCTACTAATTTTTACTTTTTTTTCTCTTTATACCTAAAAAATATCATTTTTTTATAAAGTAACAAGTGCTGCATATGAATATTAAGAGTTGATGATCAATTTGAAGTTAAATTTAGTTTCGTTAAACTAATTAAACTCTATAAGAAATGACGATATAACATCATTCAGGATATTAAAAATAAGTTACAATACCCCTACAAATACTTTTGCGCACACATTTTACATAAGATCGATAACATACACCGTTGATATTGATGAATAAGAAAAGGACAAAAAATAATATTAATTGAGTTTTGTAAGCTTTTGACAAATGATTATTTTGAAGAAATAATTGTTTAAGAAAAAAACAAACCTCTTTCAAAAACCTTTTTATTAAAAGCTTTTGTTTCCTGTAAATTATTAGTCCAAACACGAATCATTGTTGATTTTTCTTTACTTTATGCTTGTAAATAATTTTTACTTTCCCTTTCCTTTAAACATTAATGAAGAACTCTATCCCAAGTTAGTCTCTAGGGTGATCATGAAGAACAGTACGAAAAGTTTGTGGTTGGGGGTCTGAATGCGGAAAGTAACAAGGAATCGGTTAAGATGTTATCTAAAGTAAACCACCACTTTAGTCCCTGGAAGTGTGGTTAACTGTCAATTTAGTCATTCAATTGAAAAAACTGTCAATTTAGTCTTTGAAAGTGTAAAACGTCGGTAAAATTAGTTTTTTTCTTCACATTTTGTTAACTAACGCACAGTTATAAAAGGACTAATTTGACCGATATTTTACAATTTCAGGGACTAAATTGACAGTTTTTTCAATTCAGGGACTAAATTGACAGTTGACCACACACTTTCAGGACTAAAGTGGTGGTTTACTGATGTTATGTATCTCCCTCTTCTCTCTTTCTATTTTCTGGCAAAGTTTCATAAGATAAAGTCTGTGTAATCATAATATCATATCTATTTGAGATTGAATATCACATATATATAAAGATGAGGAAATTAAATCATAGATATGATGGAAAGTTGGAAATACAAAGCTTTAATTAGTAATACTTTTGCAAAACGAGAAAACAAAATTGTGATAACACTTCACTTTGAGTTAATTTGCATATATTCTAATTTCAAAAAACATAACATCATCCTAATTGTGTGCTTTGTGTTAACGAATCCTCAAATGTAAGTTTGTTTTAATCCATCCCGCTGTTGCTTCTGTGTTCATATTTCTTAGAATGTGCAAAAACAAATTCTCAACGGTAATACAAAGATATAGACTAGCAGTGCTTAACTGCTTATATGGTTTTATCTATATTTTTCCGTTTTCCATAAGTTTGCACGATCAAAATTTAGTTTGCGTAGTTTCATTCATGTTTTACTTCATTTTTTCATTCACCGAGATTTTCAAGGGACTCAATTGAGCTGGAGAGGATCCCACCGTTCAATCTTTTAACGCATGAATTTTTAAAAAAAAAATAAAAAAGTTAATACAATAATTTATGGCCATTAGATCATAACCGCGGAGCATCTAGCCCAATTTTCAATGGTCAAAACCTAATTTAATTTTCAATTCAGGGACGATTCTAGGGTGGATTAAGCAAAATTTGGTTCACCTAGTCCAGCTTACATATTATGATTATTAAAGGTAAATAAATAATTTTATTTTTTATTAAATGGTCTTTATATGACTATTTGAGTTTAATTTAAGGGAAAATGTGGATTTACATTATAACCTATGTTAGTTTCGTTGAAAATCTATCAATATAAAGTTAAAGGGAAAAATTTTTACATTACACGATATAATCAATTTAGATTTTTATTTTTTTTAACTAATGATTTATAAATGTAAATGAAAATCAATTTAATATCCATCATTAATAAAATGAACATTGAATTTGATGATTAGGAATCAAAATTACCATATTTTTACATTCTAGACGACGCGAACCATGATCCACCTTAAACAGACCCTCAATTCAGAAGTGAAATTTTCTTACTTTTCGTATGAAGAAATTTCATTCTAATTATGAGAATTGCATAAAATGATTATATTTATACTTCATAAATAATTAAACTTACCATTAAAATAAATTTAATTACCACCGAGCATGTGAATTAGCTGGTAATGGTCTGTTCTAGCTTAACCAGTGGTATTTCGAGTTCAAGCCCTGTGTAGGAAGGTGTGTTAAATACTCGGAGGAAGAGCTTTTCCGCCCATAAAGATCTTACCCAGCTCAAACAGGATTGTCTACCGTGGAGGTTACTTGTGGTCTTGTAAAAAAAATATAATTTATTTTTTAAGCTTATTTTATAATATCATTCTCAAATATAAATTAACCTTAGTAAAAGATATTCTATCATTACTCAATTTTAAAATAAATTAAATGGGAACCTGAATTAAGGTATAATCTGAAATATGATTGTTAACTAGGTGGATTAATTTTAGCTACAGTTGGTGACACATTTTGGATCATAATCACACAAGACCAGTGAATTATATAATGTGGATCATAATTAATCACACATTTTGCTGACAATATTGAAAAGGTTTATTTCTTCATCGAAAGTAAATTCAGTCGGTTCAATCAACTTTTGTATTTCCTTTTACAACCTCTTAAGGCTCGATTGGTCAAATGACTACGTTACTGTTATTATGATTTAAAGTCGCAATCCATTTTGAGGCAGAGGAGTGGTTACGCAAGTTCTTTCCTTAGATGGTAAAAAGAAAATTCAGTGTCTATACAAAGAAAGGAAAACGAAAATGCGTCTCAATGAGAATGTAGTTTCATTTCATAATCAATTCTTGATGGTTGACACTTGTGAAACAATGAATCGAGCTAGTAAATATGAGGGAATGGGGCACTGCCAGAGCACCAAACAGGGACAGAACTGTTTATGATTATGCTTGATTTCAATTGGAAATAGATGTATTTCCATTTGGGTCAATGCCAATCAGAGAGGTTTACGAGTTTGTAAGGTGGGAATTAGATGACTTTTGCTAAGTTTTCTAACCGAATGTTCTCAACAAAAAAACAAAAGGGAGATTATTTAATTTGGTGTCTTGTCATGAACTACTCGTGGTGAGGACACAAAAAGGTAGAGGGAAACTTGAACCTACTTTTGCCAAAGTAAGCAATAACTTGGACTGGTTAATATGTTGAACAAGGTTCTTTCTAATTTTGGTTGGGTGTTGAATGTGATGGACTTTGGGGTGCATTCATTTTTCTGTAATTGGAGCAAGTTTTGTGTTCAACGCAAACTCTTCACCAACCTTTGATAACTATTGTTACTGCCATTTTCATATTGCTATGCTCAGCATGATGGCCAAGGTTAAGCAACTCAAAGTAATTTTGTAAGCTTTTAGGACTTTACTTGCCTCCATGGATGACTGAAAACCGTGTTAGAAGGAGTTGATTTTATGCCTTTTTGTTGCAAGTTTGAAGAACAAATTGCACTTATTCTATATATATGCTAAATATAGGTACCTTATGGTTTTAATTGTTGTATAGGCTATCAGCCCAAATTGATTAACAAAGAGGGGTAACAATACAAATTTAGCCTAGGCTAAATGGGAAGCTAGGCCCAAGCCTCAAGCTCCTTTAGAAGTTCAAAGGAATGGAGTGCTTTTTACCAATAAAAAAAAAGGAATGGAGTGCTTTGACAAAATAAAAAAAAAAACGAAATGGAGTGCTACTTTCAATGTTATAAAACTCGACCCGATTATCGACTCAGTCAGAGTACTGGTTCAATGGGTCATTGGTCAAACCAGTGAGTCACTGATTGAACCGATTATATATAAAAATTTATAAATTTATATTAAAGAAGTTATGACATATAAAGATATATGTAATTTTTTTAAGTATATAAGTAATTTTAGAGTTAAATTTGATATAAAAAATAATTATTAATATAATTTAATATGTTAACCTTTTTTTTTGTCAAATATGTTAACTTAGTATTTTAAATTTATGAATGATATGTTAGAAAAAAACAATAAGTGGTCTGGCCCATTAATAAGGGAAGAGAAGTTTGACCAAAAAAATAAGTCGTTTCATTGACCAAAAAACAAAACATGATACATATATAAATATTAGCACATATATTAACAAAGGCATACTTGGTCTAGTGGTAGAGCACGCTGCTCTCATGACACGGGATGCAAGTTTGAATCTTGCGCGGTCATCATTCCATTTTTTTTAAGTAAGTCGCGCTTGCAGGTTTAGTTTGACGCGCGAGTCATAAACTAGAACTGACCGATTCTTACGGTTTTTTCCTGGTTTAGTGGTGGTTGGACCGATTCGTGCACGGGTCAATGGCATAAACGATCCATTAGTCTACCCAGACCGACCAAGGGTCCAGTTCCCGGTTGAACCGGTCAAACCGGTCGGTCCGAGTTAAACAACAGTGGCTATTTTACAAATATATTAACTTTTAGCTTTATTTCTCATATTATCACACTTTAAAATATAATAATAAAAGCATATTTTTTAAAATTTTTTAAATTCAATTTTGAATAAGTCTGGGAAAAATCTTTATTAACTTCTATGGAAACACATAAATGATGTATAGACACTATTTATTCCATACTCTCATTTAACGCCTCTCATTTCTCTCTATCTTTATCTTTTTATTAGATCACATCACTCATCACACATATCATTTATTTCTCTTCTATTTCTATCTCTCTCATTCTACACACTGGGGTATTTATGTAACATTTCTTCTATGAAAATACAATTGATTATGCCTTATTGTATTTTAGTTACCATATTTAAAAGATTAAATTATAACATATTTTAATTATATTATTATTATGTTAGTTAGCATGTGTGATTAGCGAACATGCACATATTAAAGCGATATAGATCATGTAAATGTAAATAAAAATCTTACTTAGGATTTGCAACAGACGGGTCGGTGGATTTAAGGATAGTGAGTATGAAATTATGAAACTTAACTTCATGTTATGGATTCCCTATCAGATATGAGGAAACCCGCGGAGGTCTCATCCTACTCTATTTGATTTATTTTAATAACTTAAATACATATTTTAAAATAAGTCGTATATGTCTAATACATGCTAATTCAAATAATATATGAAAATAGACATTAAGAATATTTAAAAGTAGAAAAAAAAAGAATTATATCATATTTTAAGGAAAAATATAAGTTTGCATTTATTATTTAATTATTATATATTATAATTAAAATTATTTAGTTATTATACTGAGACAAGTTCAAGGGTAGGATGGGGCAGGTACTTGCACCCCCAAACCCTCCCCTACCGGCCCCTTCAAAATTAGGCCATGATCAAATTTCCCTTAAACTAAGTCAAAATGAATATTCCCCATCAAAGTTGTGGTTCGAGCAGATTGATATCCACGAATTCATATTGACTGTCATACCTAATACTCACCCTAAAGTGTCTTTTTTGCAATGGCACATATAGAAACGACCAGTATCAGTTAGGAATATCAATTATACATTTTCAAATAATTTATATTAAAAAAGAATTATTAGAATCATCTAAAATTGGTGTTCCTATGAATAAAAAATGATTGATAGTAGGAAAGCGGTGACTGTTGATATGGGCATGGAGGCAATTTTTAAAGGGACCCTTGGAAATATAAGAAGCAATTAATTGGTGGTTATCCAAAAAGGCACTTAGAAGTCATTTACCACCACTATAAATAAAGGTCATTGGGAAGAGAAGATGCGTCCCAAACCCTAGATTGAAAAGGGTTGTGTTCCCAAACATAAGATGAGTCTAATAGAGATATGTGAGAAACTTAGAAAAGTGATGAGAGATGAACTGAAGTTTATTGATTTCAATCATAGCAACAAAGTATTTAAATATATAACTTGGTAACAAACTTAATAAAGCAGATTCCTAAAATTATGGCTCTTATCTAATATACAACAGAAAGATTAAGATAATTAGATTTAGTTACAGGAGAAACCCTATCTTGAAAACTAAGATATTTTATCTCTAACTCCCCCCCTCAAACTGATGGGTGAGAGAGTCACCCCGAGTTTGTCTCGAAGCTAGCTGGACCTTGTATGAGTGAGAGGCTTGGTTAAGCAATCTACAACTTGGTCTGCTAAAGGAACATAAGAAATAATGATTTCATTTTGTAGAACCTGGTCTCGAATATAATGAATATCCACTTCATCAATGTGCTTAGACAGAGCATGCATCATTGGATTTGAGGTTAGTGCCCTTGCACTCAAGTTATCACACCAAAGTACTGGTTTCCTTAGTAAAGGCAACTTCAATTCATGCAGCAATGACTTGATCCATGCCATTTCAGCTGCTAAGTCAGCCAAAGCTCTATATTCTGATTTTGTACTGGACCTGGAAACTACCTTTTGCTTTCTTGAGGACCATGTAATGAGTGTCTCACCAATAAATACACAGTGTCCAGCCATGGACTTCCTATCATCCACACTTGTGGCCCAATCGGCATCTGAGAAACCCGTCACATCCAAATCTGCAGAAGGTTTGATGTGAAGGCAGTGGTCAATTGTGCCTCGTAGATACCTCAATATTCTTTTTATGACTTGCCAGTGATCTGGCATCTGAGAAACTTGTCACATCCAAATCTGCAAAAGGTTTGATGTGAAGGCAGTGGTCAATTGTGCCTCGTAGATACCTCAATATTCTTTTTATGACTTGCCAGTGATCTGTGGTTGGATAGCTCATATATTGGCTAAGTTTGTTAACTAAAAAGGCAATGTCAAGCCTTGTTTTTGTCAAATATTGAAGTGCTCCTATAGCTTGCCTGAACATACTTGGGTCCTTCAATGGTTCGCCCTCGGTGGTAAACTGTCTACCTGTGATCATGGGTGTTGGGAAAGCTAAGGCATGTTCCATCTTAAACTTTCTTAACAAATCTCGTATATACTTTGATTGCTTTAAGTACATTCCACTTGTGTTCCTATGAACCTGAACTCCCAAGAAGTAGTGTAACTGTTCGAGATCTTTCAAGGCAAAAAACAATGTCGAGTTGCTTGATGAAGGCTTCCAGTAATTATTATATCATCTACATATATCAATAGAAAGGTGATATGACTTTTACCTCTAAGAATGAAGAGAGATGAGTCACTCTTAGTGTTTTGGAAACCCCAATCTAGTAAGGCACCCTTGAGCCTGTCAAACCAGGCCCTTGGGGCCTGTTTTAAGCCATAAATTGCTTTGGACAACTTGCAGATATTATTAGACTTTGTTGAATCTATGAACCTTTCTGGTTGATGCATAAAAATAGTTTCTCTGAGGTGCCCATTCAAGAAGGCGTTATTTATGTCCAGCTGCCGAATTTCCCAGTTGAGGTTAGTGCAATTGCAAGAACAACTCTTATTGTGCTACTAGCTTTAACTACAGGACTGAAGGTTTCCTCATAGTCTATGCCGACTGTTTGTTGAAATCCTTTGGCAACTAGTCTTGCTTTCCTCCTTTCAATCAAACCATCAGCTTTATACTTGGTTTTGAAAACCTATTTGGAGTCAATCATGTTCTCTTGCCCTTGGTGTGGAACCAATGTCCAGGTTCCATTAGAGATTAAAGCCTTGAACTTAGAGTCCATAGCTTTCTTCCACTCAGGTATTTCAAGAGCTTCTCTAATAGATTCTAGTTCCCTCTCTTCTGTGCAAGCTTCTGCTGAACCAACATATGGTTGCTTTGGCTTGTATATGTCGACCTTGCTCCTTGTGCACATCTTATGAGTGTTCATGGATTCTGTATTGCTTCTTGCCTATCGACATCTCCTGATTCAACACCTGCATTGTTCATGTTGTTGTTTGATCTTTCAATTATGGTTTGAGGTGAGGTCTTAGGTTGTTGTTCTTCATCTAAATGATTGCTAGCAGCTGGTGAGTGTGTGGATAAAGCCTGTGAACTGCAAGGCTTCTGAAATTGACTTTCTCCATGCTTTGAACAACTGGTATGCTGATCTATGCAAGATTCTGCACAATCTCTTGGACTTTCATTATTGTTAGTACCTACAGAACAAAGAGGATAAAAGAAAGAGGAAGTTTCTGTTAGTTTTTGTACTGGCTTTCTTGTGTTGAGAAAGCCTTCATGAAATGGGAAGTGATCTTCATCAAAGAACACGTGCCTTGAGATGAATATTCTTCCATGAGAATTTATGCATTTGTACCCTTTATGTGAGTTGCTATTCCCACGAAACACACATCTTGTAGTGTGAAACTGAAATTTGTGCTTGTTATATGGCTTGAGGCATGGGTAGTAGGCACATCCAAGAGGTTTTAAAGCATAGTAATCTGGTTCCTTTTGAAAAATAAGTGAATATGGGATTTTATTTTGAGTGACCGAGGAAGGTAACCGATTTATTAGAAAGACTGTTGTAGAGAAAGCCTCCCACCAGAAGTACAACGACATCCTTGCTTGAGTTAGTAGTGTCAAACCCAATTCAACATGTTTGTGCTTTCTTTCAACCTACCATTTTTTTGTGAGGTGTAGAGGCAGGACATTCTGATTGTTATGCCTGACTCTTGAGCTATCCTTTGAATTTCCTTATATTCACCACCACCATCACATCGAATTACCTTAATCCTTTTATTAAACTAATTCTCAGCCATGGTTTTAAACTGAGCGAACGCATGAATAGTTTCTTATTTTCGCTTTAAAGGAAAAATCCATGTGAATTTACTAAAGTCATCAATGAAGTGAACATAATATTTGAAACTAGAGGAAGAAACTATTGGAGCAGGGCCCCATACATCAATGTGAATTAGTTCAAGGGGCTCCTGAGCTCGAGAAGAAGAGGTCCTAAAGGGTAAGAGATGCATTTTACCAAATTGGCAGGCTTCACAAAAGTTAAAATGATCACTTTGAGAAACCTTTACATTACAACTCTTTAACACTTCATCTAAAACTTTATTACTAGGGTGTCCAAGTCTTCTATGCTAGCTTTCCTTGATAGACATATAAGCACATAGATCTTTATTAGTCAGTGAGTTGACACTTGAGAGCTGGTACAAACCATCTTTAAGCTTCCCTTCTAGAAGAACCTTCCCTGTCAACTTGTCCTTCACAAAACAATAATTTGCATCAAATTCAACAAAGATATTGTTATCAGCAGCTAGTTTGGAGATGCTCAAGAGATTTTTAGTAATGTCCGGTACATACAGAACATCATGCAAATTGAGTGATTTCAATTTTCTAGAACCAGTAGCAACACTTTTTAGTTTCTCATCATTACCAACCATTAAGGAATTCTTAGCATCATGCTCAGCCAAATCATGGAATTTATCAGCCAAACCATTAAGCCTTCACCAGTTCGATTTTAAAACATTGTTTTTTTTTCCTATTATACAGATACTATACCATTAAATATGATAGTAATAATATAATTGAAATGAAATGAAAATTTAATTTTATGATAGTTTATCTGAAATGCACCAAGGTACTTAGAATATGTCGACTATCAAAATAGTAAAAAAAAAAATTGAACATCTAGTATTTTAACCATCAAGCATGTGGGTTAACTAACCTGAGGTTGTTCCAACTAGTGGGCTAAGGATTGCTTCCAATGGAGGATACCTATGATCTGGGATGAGGTATAATAGAGAGAGAGAGAGAGAGATTATTCATACAACCAATATATATGACAATTCATATAACATATTTTTTATCTAATTTCATCACATCGCCTATCATATCTCACCCTTTTCTCTTTTATTGTTGTATGGATTATTGTATAATTTAGTTGTATAAATATAATTTCTCATATATATTTGGATAATGTTATGTAGTGGGAGCCTAGTTAGAAGGAGATATAATGAGCCTAATAAAAAATTAACTAGGGAGAAACTATTAATGGAGCATTGTCTCATCAGTTTTATTGAGAGAGAAAGTGTCAGAAAGTTGGAGTTAATTGATATACACTGTTAGTGTAAAGAAGTTTTACCTTGACATCTAATGGTGTGCCGCCACATCATTTAATGAATGTGACACCTCATGTGTTATTAAATTCAATAAATGATGTGGTAGTACATCATTGGATGTCTGTGTAAAACTTCTTTACACTGGCGGTGTATATATATTAAACTCCAAAAAAATTTAGTGTAAAGTCGATTATAGATGAATTTCGCGATATTAAGAAACACAGAGCAACATGGAGCTCTTGTGTAATACAGTATGTTGTTAGAGCAAAATCTAATCATTCCATTTAGTTACTTTGAATTTATTTGATTTTTTCTTCGATTATATTTTATTTTATCTTATTATTATGTAATTTTTTATAACAATTTTATTTATTTAATAATAAATTTTATACTCTCAATTACATTTGAGTTCAATAACTTTTTTCAATCAAAATTATTTCATATTTGGTCCCTCTTGACCTTAATTCCTAACTTCGCCCGTAGCTATAATCTTACACACAATTAAAAGCTAGTATTTTAACTTGTGCACAAAGTAAATTTATTTTGATTCTTTTAAAAGAGATAATGGCCCAATTTGGATATACTTCTGCAGAAGAACTTTTAGGAGATAAAAATAGAATGAATCAAAGAGGTTAACTTCTCCATAAGTTGAAATTAGTTACTTATGGAGAAGTTAAATGAGAGAACTTTTGGAGTGGGTGGGCTATAAAAACTAATTACAACTTATGAAGAAGTTAAATGTATTTTTCTTCTTTAATTCATTCTATTTTTTTCACCTAAAAGTACTTCTGCGGAAGTTTCACCCAAACTGGTCCAATAACTCTAAAAAATAAAACATGATCAAATATAAAGACGATGTTTTAATTTTAAAGTAAATCCAAAAAATAATGAGATAATTATATAAAAATGATTAATTTGTTTTTTGATATTTTTAAAATTTTAAATAAAAATGTCCAAAGAATAATAACAAACTTTGTTATTTATTAATTAATTACTGTAATTTCTATTTGAATAATTAAAAATAAAAAAGTCACAAATTAACATGAAAGCCTTATTAGTCCAAGTATTCACATCCAATAACAAGTATTTGGATTTAATATATAGTTAGAGGTGTATAATCATAAAAAGTATTAAAGAAAGAAATTTAAGACTTATTTGATTATATTCTTATTTTTATCTTTAAAAATTATTCCATATAATTATTTCTTAAGTCATCTTACAAAATAAAAAATATAAAAAAAAGTTATTTAATGAACTTTTGGTTGAAAATAAATTCTAAAAATTCAAGAGCACTCTAACACCAATAGTTGTGACAGGGTGATCATAGTGATACTGATAGCAATGTTGGTGACGATGGAGGTGATGGCAGCGTGAGGGTAATGGTGGTATCGATTATGTGAGTGATAATGATAGTAATAGGTTAAAATAAGAGTAAAAACTTAATGATGACAATTTAAAGAAAACAAAAAGTAAAATATAACAACCAAAAGCTTGTTCTAGTCACTTAAATAGATTAAAAGACATTTGTCTATGGACAGAGTATTAAATTTAAATCCTTTTTAATTATTTGACGTGATTCCCAGCTCTTCATCTTTATTTGTTAATCCATTTCCATATGAAGTACGCAATCAAAATATACCCTCAATTTTTTTACTCAAAAAATAGATTATGAAAAAGAAATTTTCAAAATAATCATAAAAAAAAGACAACCAAACATGTTTCTAAAATATACCCTTCGTTTCATCTTGTCATTAGCTTCAATTTTTAAAACTACTTAAGAAACTTGCTGGCTTTCTCTATCATAAAATAACTTAAAGTGGAACTTTTCAAAAATTCAAGCCAAGCCAATCAGGTTAAGAAAGTAGTAGTAAATGAAAATTATTTGGAGTGTTAAATTCTCTCTTTAACAAGTCTAGTCATAGCTTACTGAGACGATGCAAATATCCTTTTTCTTTTCTGGTTCATTAGGTCCATTGACTCTTAGCCTAAAAGGATAAAAAGTATAAAGGACCCTCGTTTAGATGAACTTTATATCGAGCCACTAACCATTGACTGAATAATTATCGACAAGATTTTGACCCCTATACTATATTCAGGCAAAACTGATTTAATTTCATTCAAGATCTCTCATAAAAAAAATATCAAGACTTCCAAGTTCTTCCCAAAAGCATCTTGCTTGAAGAAAAAAAATAACAAATGATTTGTAACATCATTTCTCCTTTTGTATATCCTTTTTCTGTTCAAAATTTTGCTTCTGCCAAAAGGAAATCTGTTTACAGAAAGAAAATTACATATCAGGAAAACAATACCGTATGTGGTGCTATCTCTTAATATTTGATATTATAAGGACACAAGATGCACTTTTGATTAAAAGCCTATTAGTAAATGCTATATATATTGAAACTCTAAAAGCAGACGGCAAGTATATAGATAGAAGGCATAATAACAGCATAATAATTATTACTCTAGCATCTTGTAGCTAGTTAGTTCAATAATAATTGTGTCATGTGGGAGTACTAAAAGCTATGATCCGTATTAGAGAGAAGGGAAATTTCAAATTAGATACCTTTGGAAATCTTGAGTATGAATGAGCATTTTTATACTGTTAAGAGTTCAGTTTTAGATATAACAATCTGGGAAGAATTCAAATTTTTCAATATAAACAGATATGAATTATCATGTCATATATCAACCAGCTGACATAAAATGAGCAATGACTATAAAAATAATGGGAGAGTTATCCTTATATGCCATTCAGTAGACATGCAAATCAGTAGGACCTTACAACCAAAACTTACTAACCTGTAAGTAGTTTCTTCTCTCATCTGGGGACTGCAAAATTAACTTCTCCTGTAAGAGAAAATAACTCTTGAATCATTTTCATGAAGCAAGGAAAAGTTGCTGTAGACAACAATCAAAAGGTATAAATCTTACATATTTTATCAATTCAAATACAAAGTGCACCCATGTCAGGTGTCACAGAGTCATATTCACAAGGTACTTCAGCTTTTGCAGAAATCCCTTTCTTTCCTTGCTTCCTTTCTTTTTTACCCCTTCTGGAGTCAGCTGCTTGGTTACTGACAAAAAAAGTATCAGTCATGCCACATTAAAATTACAATCATATACAGCAGAACTGTACTTGATTACATTCTTGTAGCACACAAAACTATGTCAACAAACTTAAATCCAGGGAACATCATGTGAGCTCCCTGAAAAAAAAAATCTTCTAAATACTCTGCAGGCATTCTCTTAAGAGTTGAAACTTGAAACAGGACTATAGAAACAAGGAGTTTATGATGCATACACTGCAAATTTAGTAGATTGTTTCCCCAAGGCAGATCCACAACAGGCTTTGTATTTCTTTTTTGAACCACAAGGGCAAACCTTGTTTCTAGGAATCTTCGGTGGTGAACCCCACAAAAAAAGAGCAGCAAGAACAACAAACAAAAGAATGTCAGAGGAGATCATAGAAGTGAACATCATATTTATTTTGGATCATTCCCCCCTCTAGGGGACGAAGCACCAACAAACCAAAGATAGGAGGAAAACGAAAAACCTTGTCATTTGGTTGCAATTTGATATTATCATTGGTTTTCCTGGAGCTAGTGTTTGATTCATCATTAGTGCTGTCCTCTACAATGTCTTCTTTGTGTTGCTCATGATTCTCATTTTCATCATGACCCGTACATCCTAGGATTTTGAGATAAGAGTGTTGGAAGAGAATCAAAATTTCTGTGTCTTTGTTACTAATCATATTTGTTGATACTAAATGAATGGTAATGAATAAATAAACGTGACTGAATCCAACCAAAATATAATATGCTAGAGAAAGAAAAACAAATTAACCTATTCTGAACAAAAAATTATGTTGGTCTGCCCTCTAACAGTGCAGAAAGTGCAAAATGTAAGCGTTACCATAAGCAGTAGCCTGACTAGGAAGAGAATCAGACTCTGCAGAGCACTCTTCAGTTCCTTGTTCTGCTATTAGAAACTCTATTGCGGCGTCAACATCACCATTTACCTGCTCTAGAACCTGGGACAAGAAAGATATGCTTTGAATATATGTCAAGTTAATTTCTAAAAGAGGCAGCAATTTGCAAGAGATCTCCCCTGAACTGAAATATTAGTCAGGCAAGACAAGAAGCATACAAACATAAACAAGGCCAAATCTTTCACCTGTTCTACTTTTTCAGTGTTTTCACATCCAGTTCCGGTCATAACCAACTTTATGGACCCTGGCTGAAAAGTTTCCCTACCAGCTCGCCCAGAGGATTTGTTAGCCATAACTTTTGTTTGATGTGATGGCGCTGAAAGATCAGCATCAGCCTTTCACAAACTAGAATTAATCAGGCAATAGCTACTACTCTTAGCATTAATTTGAGAGTTGGAAAACAGAATTCCAATAAGAACCTTAATTACAATTGACCTTGCAGGCCCATCACAAGGATCATCCTTTGATCGCACACTGTTATAATGCTCCCCATCATGATAAGACCTGGAAAAACATAATACACAAATAAACCATCAAAATTCATATGCAAGGTCAAGGAAATTGTTTTGCACTGATTTCCTATAGGAGCTATTGATATTGATACCTTAAATCTTAATTACATGCATACACAGATATATCGCACCCAGGACAATATTACAAGAGATTGTCTTCCCTAGAATGATAACATGTGATTCACCTGATAAGACTCTACTGATTACTCCAGTCACTCATGAATAATGAATGTATGTTTACTTGTGTGACTTACTTGTTAATAATTTAATACTGGAAAGCATAGGTCTCCAAATCTTAAAAAGAAGACCCAAAGTCTACCAGCAAGTTATAAACAATTTATTGTTTGCTTAGTCATAGATTTAGCATATAAAAAAGATCAATATAATTCTCAGACAAAATAGACAATGCAGTGCAAAATCACATCATAACAATAGAATCCATAGTACTTACAAATGGATCATACGAACTCCACGATCATCAAAATTTCTGATGTACCACCGAGGAGACATGTTCTGCATAAGCAGACACAAGTATGTGAATTTCAATTAACTTTAGGGAGTAACGATGCGCAAAATCTATCCAAGAAATTTTAGAAGCACTCGTGTGTGTGCACAAATTTGTCTTCCGTCTTGATATAATGAATGACGCTTACACAAATTCAAAAACAATATAGAATTAAATGGGACAAAGATGATATAATAAGAAATATCTCCACTATGGCATGTCCCACAATCTTCATTCAGGTAAAAGAATGAATAATCGAATCAATCATAAATGCATCATATAAAATGATGTGACATTAGAATATAAGGGGAAGGAATAAATTATTTTCAAGGATACAACTAACCCGATGGATGCATATATTACTGTGTGTTACAAGAGAAGCTGCCTGCAATTCCATATGTCCAGCCCATGTACCATCATTTTGCATGGACTGGCAATATTCATCAAATGGGACTTCATCTTCAATAAAGGGCTCAAACATCTCCCGGTTGTCCTGTTAATTACAGCTTCAAGACCAGACTATGTGCAGAAGTTTTCCAATAAAAGAGGGGGAAAACTGACATAGGAAAGCTAGCTGTGGTAATAGAGACTTTGCATGTACATCTACATAGCAAGAATTCATCCAGTTTGCAAATATTCATGGAAGTTAACAGCTTTACTCAACGGTTATGTACATGAACATAAACTATCACTGTCAAAAATTAGACAGTATGTAGGCAATCAGCAATCCTTATGATTGAGTATTTACTTTTATTTTGTTTTTCCAACTTTCCTTATATTTATTAGGTTAACTGTTAATATTCAGGTGATTAGCTAGCTAAAGGTTCTGATTTTATAATCTTTCAATTACTACAATCAATTTTCTTCCCACAGCTTTACATAAACAATAGTACAGTACTATACATTAACTAAATGTTTCAAGCCCCACATTTTTTTTTTGTTAACGAAAATTTGGGAAGGAGGGGGGATTGATTAATGACATCTATGATTATACAATGAATTTCAAAATCCATATGGATCAAAATCACTATATAAACGATTCATAAACTTGAAAATCAAAGAGTTATTAAGTTAACCAAGAATAGAAGAAAGAAACGAATAAATTGTTTCCATAAGATCATACCATTATGTGTTTCACTACCATGCTGCGATACTTTTGATGTTCCTCCTCATTGCCTTCCAACTGATCAGCAAGGGCTCTGCATAGAAGTGTTGATGTTAAAACTAAGATACAATGTTCTATACAAGATTGACTCATCATAGTGTAAACACCAAGTACTGCCATGACATACGTACACAGAAAGGGAAAAGGGGAGGGAATAAGGATCTAAATTAATAACTGATAATTCCAAGACCACAGGGTCTTTAACCTAACCTGAGTTTCAGCTCAAGGACAGAACATAACCACTTGCTGAAGAATGCTAGTACCTCACTATACAAAATAAAAATGATAGTAAGTGCAAGTGAATGTGAAGCATTAAAGCTGACCTGAAGAAACAATTACCATCTGCTGTCACTTCAACAATGCGTAAGCCCAGAGTATCCAACTGACTCCGGAATTGAGAAGCATCAGCTTGTTTTCCCTGCTTCTTAATCTGTCACCAAATAGATGACAAGTCACAAATGACAAGAGTATCCAAATAACACCTATCCCTAGAAGCATTCTAAACTATAATTAGTTTTGTTACATAACATATTGACATATGACGAATCACTATTTTTAATTTCCAGAACATTTAAATCAATAATAGATACAAGATGAGCTATTGTACTAACAGTTGTGGCCTTCAAAAGTTTCATGATACCTTCCTGAAGATAAAATGTCAAAATACAGGAAAACCAAGCTGACTTAACAGAGAGAAAAAAAAAATCTCTCTAAACCCACAAAAAAAAAAGATAAAACCTCATGATCAAGAGCCTAAGCTTAACCTTAATCAGCCATAAAGGACAGAAAGATTTGCAATATGCAGACGAAGACATACTTGACATTATCAGAGGCCACATTAACATCCGGAATATGCATGCCATATCATCATCTTTGCCTAAAATCCAGTAACTGTAAAGTAAACCAGCTCCAACACAGCATCGTGAATCAATTATATTAGAAGATGGAAAGGGATAATCCAAGTACTCCTCACACAAACTTTTCAAAGGACAAGCTTCACAAATTTGTCACTTTGGGCAACAGTGCAACATTTCAGTAGCACAACACTAATCTCACTATGTAAGATGCAACCCACACTAATCTCACCAAAAAAGAATTAAAAAACATTTTTTTTATTGGTCATAGCGTTTCTCTTGATCATTGCCTGCTGAAAAATAAGTAAAGCATTGGCAACAAAAGAAAGACAGTGGGAAATAACAGATTTGGAATCAAAATGCAAAGTGATCACTAAGCATAAATTATAGAACTACTGATTACTGAAGATTGAATGCAGAGAGAGAATTTAAAAAGAAAAAAGACCAAAATTTGCAGAAGCTGAAGCCTACTTGTGGGTGTTGTTGCTTCTTCTGGGGTTGCTTCTTCTGTTGCTTCGGCTTAACCATATCCTCGTCCTAAACCAATAATCCTGAGATTTCTGTTGCTTCTTCTGCCTCCCAGTCCCTGATTATGAAGGCTTAAAAAAAAAGAAAAGAAAAGAAACTGGTCGAAAAAAAAAAAAAAAGAGCAACTGATCATTAGATACAGACCCGACGGGAGTTGCTTTTGGAACCCCTTTTTGCTATTTGCACCCCCATAATATATCCCCTTCCCAAACTACCGCTACCCTCCACCCCCACTCCCACCCCCACCGCCAGCCACCCCTCCCCCTTCTCTCCCCCCTCCCCACTCTCCGGCCCTGTTCTGGTCCCTTCCCCCCTCCCCTTTATTTTTTTTCAATCACAAAACATTGAAAAAAAATAAAGGTTCTTTTACGGAACCTTCCGGAAATTAAGTTCCGGATGTCAATTTTGTTAACGAAATTTCCGGAACCTTCCGAATTCCGGACATGTCCGGAAGGTTCCGGAAATTAATGTCCGGAAGATTCCAAAATTTCTGTTAACAAAGTTGATATCCGGAAATTAATTTCCGGAAATTTTTTTTTAATGAGACGAGTTTAGTTCCGTCTCTAAACACAAAATATTGAAAAAAAATAAAGGGGAAGGGGGCAGGGACAGGAACAGGAACAGGAAGAGGATTGAGGGAGTAGGAAAGGGGGAGGGGAGGGGGAGAAGGTTGGGAGTGCCCGGCGGTGGGGGTACGGATAGTTTGAGAAGGAGATATATTATGGGGGTGTGAATAGAAAAAAGGAGGTTCCAAAAGCAACTCCCAGACCTGACTCAGGAGTTACGAGCCCATGGGCTTCATGAACACTCGTAAAAAATATTTGAATGGGCCCAAAAACTTGCCCCAAAGAGCACACGGCGACAATTATATATTCCACCAAAAAAAGAAAGAAATAAAAAATATAAATCTCAACATACACAAGACTTGTAATGTATATTTTATTGAGGGAAGAGAATTATTTCACACCTATTTCTTTTCTGTGCAAGAAAGAAAGATAAAAAGAAAAAAAGAAATAAAAAGAGATAAAGTGAAAAATGTAATAATTTTTTTAGTAATGTTAGTAAAAAAACAAGGGAAAAATATGTTTTCGTCCCTATAGTTTCGGTCAACTTTGGACTTCGTCCATGTATTTTAAATCCTGTGTTTTTTATCCCTACACTTTCTAAACCCCCAAACCGTGGTCCCTGACCGTCAGTGAGATCTGTTAACCTGATGAGTTGACTAATAAAAGTTACATGTCAGCCTCAATAGTGAGTCCCAAATAACTGACCGATCATCTAATTAACTTTTTTTATTAATTTTTAATTATTAAAATAATCCTAATGGCTAAATTAGAGTTTTCACCTGAGTAATTTTACTGATAAAAAACGTAATTTCATAATTATGGTTATTTTAATAATTAAAAAATTAATAAAAAAATATTAATTAGATGAGTCAGTTATTTGGGACCCACTATTGAGGCTAACATGTAACTTTTATTACCCGACTCATTAGGTTAACAGATCTCACTGACGGTCAGGGACAATGTTTTGGGGGTTTAGAAAGTTCAGGGACAAAAAACAAAGGATTTAAAGTACAGGGACGAAAACTAAAATTGACCGAAACTATAGGGACGAAAAACATATTTTTCCCAAACAACAAATAGCAAAAGAGGCTTAAAGTCTCATGTGCATGACACCCGCTACATCAACCTAAAGTAGGAAAACCAAATTAGAGGAGGAGACTCCACGATCTCCTAGCGATTACTACTACGAGCCCCTAGCTTTGTTTTCTTGTTATTTGCTGTCACATTGGATGGATGTGCTAGAAGAGATCTTATGTCATTAAATAAATCGTGGCTTGGGTCAAGGTAGCAATCTTGTATCAGGTTAAGCTGAATCATGGTTACGTTAAGAGTATTTATCTTTATTTCTTGAATCATGTATTCTTGAATATTCTTATTTGTATTGTATAAATAGAAAACTTTTTTATAGACAAATTTGGAATTTAGGTGTACTTGTTGAACTAATATTTTTTAAGTACTTTAAAAATTTTAACTCTGCAAAATGATAAACATGTACCTTTATTCTTTTGGGAAAAAAACTCATGTTTTCCTTAAACTTGTAGTTATAGGAGTAGGTATAGTTAAGTAACGTCTACCCAAGGGTGGGTGTTACATTTAATGGTATCAGAGCAGTGCGGTGCAACCAAACTATGTATAGGTCGGTAGAGTCAAATATGTCTAGCTAACATGATCCAACATAGGGTTGTCTAGTTGTTTTGGGGCCACTTGTTTAGTTGTGTACTTCTGACTCTCTTAATTGTGGATTATTGGGACTGGTCACCCCCAATAGTTTGCTCAAGGTGAGAAAGATGTGACAACTAAAATTCGGCATCAAAAAGGATGATGTCATAAACGTCGGAAGTTCAGAAAGTTCAGAAAGAAGCCATAACAAAAGTGAACTGGGTAGAAGAAAGAGATGGATGACAAAAATAGAAAGTAAGAAGATACTTCCCTTAGCCTTTAGAGAGTACAGCTAGACGTCCACAAGCTGAACATCTTCCTTGAGCCTAGACAATTAAAAAAAAGACCCATGAGTATTATTCCCAAGCATCCAAAGTGAAGGCTCATAACAAAAATACTTGGGAATCATAAAGATAGGCAGTAGAAAAGCATAGAATGTGAACAAGTGGTAGTTGAGATAAGGGTTATGAAACTCCCTCAATGAAGATTGAACCATCTTATTCTTTTACTTGAAGAGATTAGGTCCGAGATCAAAGACTATTCTCTCAAATCCATCCTTTGCAAGTAAAGAGGCTAGGAGGTTAAAACGAAATTGAAACAAGTGATAGGCAAGATTCAAGCCAACAAAATAATCCACAACATATTTCCAAATGAATGCGCAATTAAAACTATGTGGTATAAATTTCCTATCCACTTGAAATGAAATCCCAACACATTTTTTGAACATAACACATGCATCTTGAGTATGGTTATTAAAAGAATATCGCATAAGTTCATGCATTGAATCACAAGTTATCCCAATGAACTCACTCAAGTATGTTGGTGCCTTACTCAAATCAAAACTATCATTTTTTTGTAAACAAGGCAAAACAATTAAGGATTCACTTTGAGTAAGCATAACTTGAGGCATACTATAATGTGATTTAGGTGTCATACAAATGTTTTGACGTGTAATAGCTTTATCCCAATTTTTATCCTTTTCTTTTACTAGTTCAAGAGTATAATATACATCCTTATATGAAACAATCATCTTAGGTTCAGGATGTGTATGCACATTATATATACAAACCAAAGGTACATGCATATTCAATCCAACTTTGTTATCATCGTGTAATCCAAATTGATCAAAGGAATTGACTAAAGATGCATCTCTAGTAAGCTTGATGTTACTCTTAAACTTAGTTGATTCTCTAAAACATGCAATAGGTTTCAAAGCACTATGAAAATTATCTAGTTTAAACAGACTTGTAATGCTTTAAGACATATATTCATGCAGAGAGTAAGACATGTCATGCATAAAGAAAGGTAATTTAGGAAACTCCCTTTCAACATCTTGAGTTGTACTCTTTGCAATAATAGGCGTATTTGCCATCAACCTATACAAGTTTCCACTAGAAAAGTTAGCATTTAAATGATCACAAGATAAATTTGTATTTTTTTTCTCTTCTTGCACTCTTAATTTCTTTTCCTCACTTTCTCTTTTAAGTTTTTCTTCTTTCTCTTTTACTATTTGTTTTTATTTTTCTAATTTCTTTACTTCAATTTTCATTTTCAAAAGTTTGAGGACTTAACTCAATTCCCTTTCTTCCATAGGAGCAAAACTTTTCCTATAATGTCCCATATTTCTATCTATGTGCCACAGTTTCCCAAATATTATGTGAGCTTCAACCCCTAATGGAGCGACATCACATACTACTTCATCTACATATTTCCCAATGGTGATTTTGGGTTTGGCTTGCCTATCTACCATGACCCCTCCCTCATTCACTTGTTGTAATATATAAGGTCTTGGGTGTTTGGTAGTGGGCATTTTCAATTTTTCTATGACTCTATCACTCACCAAATTGCCACTATTCCCTTCATCCACCTTGATCACAATTACACTTCCTTTTGCTTCCTCTCAACAACCCTTTGTATAAAAACTCTTTTCTATTTTATCCCATGAATTTCCTAAATCTCTTCCCATTATTCTTTTCCTCCTTCCCTCCATTACTCCTAATTTGATTTTATGTGAAAGCTTTTAAGGTCCTTACCACTCACTAAGTGTTTACACTCAATGGAATGTATTCACTCGTGTATGTCACTCTTTTTGGTTTTTTCTACAATGAAACACTCTTGCCTCTTCTACTCGGGTAAGATTGCTTTGATCTTGTAAAGACCAAAAGCGAGACTCAAGCTAACTTTACCCAAATTAGGAAGCGCACGAGCAACGAAATTATTTAAAGGAAGCTAGAAGTTACCTTAGGATAAAACTAAGAATAGACAAGACAAGCAAGAAAAGTTGGCTATGAAAAACGCTTATACACAAGAGTAGAGTTTCAAACAAGACAAACAACACACACAGAAATTGCAAAGAGAATTGTTTTTGGTTTAAGTTTTGATTCAAAAAGTAGAGTTGCCAAAACAATTGTTTTTAGAAAAACAGCAGATTACAACTCAAAATGAACTGATACAAGGAAATGAAAGAAAATTTATAGTAAATTGAAAACTGTATTGTTGGGATTTTCTTTACTGTTTTTCTTTTCCTTTTTCTATTTTTCTATATTTTTTTTGTATCCTTTTGACTTTTCCTCTATTTCTTTGACTTTTGTACTTTTTTTTGGCTTTTTGCACCTCTTTTTGTATTTTTTTGCTATATATATATTTTTTAATATTATTCTCTTATTTTCTTTTTATTTGTCTCTTGCCTTAACAGAAAATTACAAAAATTTGTACAAAATTACAAGAAATTGAAATCTATCTAAAATAAAAATTTTCAAGAATTCTGCCTAAAAACGGATCAAAACGGTACCAAAAACTAAAAAGAATTGTCTGTTTTCTAAAATTTGTTTTGCAAAACGGAATGGCAACTTGAATCAAAATTTGCACCAAAAATTGCTTAGCATTCACCTTGGATTACACAAAAATTTTTCAGACAACAATTCAAGCGAGTTGGATTGATTTTAAGATTCAAACTGAGAAAACAGTAAAAAATTCAACAATTAATTTGGTGAACTTTCGACCTCTTTTCTGTGCTACAAACCCAGCCTATACTTATGCGTTTTGCGTAACAAACAAACGTATCCTAAGATTGTGATAGCGCTCAATCCGAATTTGCAATTAGAATAGAAGAATAACAGACAAAACAAGAGCAGAAAATTGAACAAAACATAGTAAAAAAAATGCGCATAAAATGGCAAATAAAGAGAAGAAAAATTGCGCAAAATTAAAGAGCAAGAATGTAAAGGGGATGAACTTAAATTAAAAGGATGGGGAGGACTAAACGTAAATTGCAGAAATGTAGAGGGGATGACAGAAATTAAAAGGATGGGAGAAGCGAAATTTAAATGACTGAAAATTAAAATCAGAATAGTAAAACGATGAATATGGATGAACAATTATATGGGGAGAATGAAATGAAAAGTGGATTGGGGAAGAAATGTAGGTGGACGATCTTTGGAAAATGAAGACAACAATGCCTCCACTTACCACTATCCACCACAAACAACAGTTATATCAAGAATAGTTCAAGAACAAGTATGAACAATTGAGCAAGCATTTCATCAAACACCTAGAGGGGTAGGATTAGCGGCCCAAAACAACCCCCAATACTAGCTCAAATTAAGCACAAAGACAGGAAAACAAGAGCTGCAGTGCAGCAGAAGAGCACCTCGGGCTCAAAACAATCCACAAGTCCAACAATTACATGGAAATTGAGCTTGAATACATGGAAATACTAAGTGAAAACATGAAAATTTTGCACCTTATGGGTGCAGCAACCCGCCGCCTCAAGGATGGAAAATGCCCCCAAACAGCTCCAAATTCAAAGAGCTCTGATTACCACTTGATAGCACCTCGTTTCTCGGATCCAGATTTGAAGCTAAGAAGCATAAAATGAGTTAGAATTCGGACTAATTGGGGCTGCAAGTGCAACGACCAAAATGAAAGAGAAAGGAAGAATTAAAGATAAAAATGGGTAAGAAAAGGAGTGGAGATGAACGCCACTGTAGTAGGCAACTCCCACAATAGATAAGTTTGGTGCTAGATGCCACTGATTCGGGGGAATCATATACGTCTGTGGTTGGTTTGAGCAATAACCAATAAGCATTCTCTCTCTACTCACAATGTTGAGTAGGAATTTTGGCATAATGCCTTTACTCATAAAATCAAAGTTACAAAGTGAAGAGAGGCCTCTCCTATTTATAACAAAAGGGGGCGACTAAAAGGAGAAGAAAAATAGAAGAAGACTAAAATCTACTCCTAATGGGATTTGAACCCATGACCTCCTACTCACTTAGCTAACCTATCTCCTAACCAATAAAGCTCACTAAAGTAGTGCCCCTATGTGGGCAAAATAAAGGAAAAATTACAAAATAAAAGAAAATACAAGAGAGTCCTACTCTAGGGTTGTGCATAGGACCATGTTTCTTATCCCAGGGTCAAGGGTGTCCTTCTGTAGGGTAGTGGTGTCCTTCTGTAGGGTAGTGTCCCTAAAAATGTAGGACACTTAGTCTCTTCATTTCTTTCTTGCTTGAAGATGGGTTAGGTATTGCAGGCCCAAGCTTCCTGCCAGCACTGGTAGTTGCCATCATTTCTAAGAGTGTAATACTTTGGGGGTAGAGTTAGAATCTTCACAAGTCTTAAGGTATATTTGAAAATGAGGTGAAGGATGTTATGTATTTTGAGCTAGGTTTAAGAATAAATAGAAAATAGTCTATGATGATTAAAAGAGTATAAGAGTGATAGTACATGATGTAAGGCAAATGAGGAGTTCCCAAATTAAGATTTATACCCATACATTTTATTACTAACATTAAGAGAAACTTTTTGTCAAAAAAATAAGTGGATTAGCTTTAAGTCTTTAGATAAACCATGCCATTATTTTAGAAACTATATGGATTTTAATTTAGAATATATTGAGCGATAAATTTTAAGTTATGGATATGTTGAAATGTGATTTCAAGATTTAGTTCATGAGAAAACTTGACAAAGGGATCAAACTATTTTTGAAGGTTTTAGTGGTTGTCTCATAGGATAAGGATTATATGAAGGGAAGTCCAATTTGGTAAAGGATATGGGACACTAGGATAATCCTATCAATGATCAATACATATTATAAATTGATGATAGTTTTGTGTACGATAATACCATAATGGTTTCTTATACTTAGACATATTATTAGAGCTGAAACTTTTTGATAGCAAGTCGATCTTTAGTGTTCTTTAAAGGGAAGTTTATGAAGAGATGATGATAGGTGGTTTATCCTTAGTTTTTATTAAGGAATGAATTTATGATTAACTTGATGATTTAATTTGAGGGCTACATCTTAGGTTTAAGGATAACTTGAACTTCAATTCAAGTTATACTTCAAGAGACATAGAAATAAGTTGAGAATTCTATTTTAGCCCTTATATGTACAATTGAATTCAAAATCTTCAAAAAGTGTTGTCTAGGTAACAAATAAAATGTGAGTACATTAACTATTGGAATTAGAATCAAGTATAGTGAACTACCCATAACTTTGATTGGTGGGTGAAACATTGGGACTTCCTGAGAACTCTCATAATACTTTTTTTATATGTAAACTGGTGGTGGATTGGCATAGGAAATTTATTATTTATGAGGTTTATTGTGTTGGATATCTAAGTTAAATTTTAGTTGTGTAGATATATTTAAATTGAACATAAGAGTTAATTTTATTCTTAAAGACTCATCTTACTAGTTGTAATCCAGTTGAGAAATTATGGAATCCCATACACAAGTGTTGGTATATCCTTAGAAAAGAACTAGGGGTTAACTATATAAGAAGATGGAAATGGATTTATGTTGAAAGAGACTTGATGATTTTGGTAATTTATTTCCTTAAAGGTTTTTAGTGTAGTATTATGTGTAGGTATTAGAAAAAGGTTTCAGGTGTAGTAGGAATTTAACATAGCTTTAGGGTTTAATTCTCTAAATAAATTCTTATGGGATTATGATAGTTGTATAAGATAAGACACCTTACAATTGGAATGACGTTGGTATTTATTCTAATTATGTACATTATACGGTTATGAGGATGCTTGAAATAGGCAAGAAGATTATGGTGTCTTGGATTGAAGATTGATTTTGAGAAAGTTGATGGGCATATCCTAGGTTGTGAATATTGTAGTCTAAATAGTGTTAGTAATTAAGTTAGTATGTTTAAGTATAATGTCACCTGTGTCTTTAGACCTTAGACGAAATTTTTATTTCTTCTAAGCTGTGTGTTATCCAATATTAAGTGAAAGGGTGATCCTGTATGAACAACATTGTGGATAGCGTTAAGATGGGGTGTAATATGATAAAAGTGATTTTCAAAGGTAAATCTTTTGACGTTTCTACATTAGATGATGCTATCATGATCAACATTTTTAAAGGTGAATCTAGGTAGTATATTATGCATAAAAGATTTAGAGAGTGGCTAAGGTTTAAGTGATGCGAGCAATGTTATAAAACTCGGACAGGTGATCGTCTTGGTGATGGTGCTTGGTTAATAAGTCATTATTTGAACAGTGAGTCATTGGTCAAACCGATTGAACTGATATTTATAAAATTCAATCAATTTAGGCTTAAATATGTTTCCGGTCCCTACATTTTAGCGATTTTTTTATTTTAGTCCCTATCCACTTTTTTTAAGCTTTCAGTCCCTACTTTATTTTCTATTTATGGAATAAGTCCTTTCCGTTAAGTTTGTTGTTAACTTTGCTGACTAGCACAAGAAAGTTAGAAAGTGACGTGGCAAACTCAGTGCCTGTAAGATCCATGAATCCCTTCGAGATGTGTTCATAACGACAAGATTATCAAAATATACTTACTATAATTCTGAGTATATGGACTAATGTTTCAAATTGAGTTGGTTTAAGAAGGAATAGGTAAAGTGAATAAAGAAGAACCACTGCAGAAATACATCAGAAGAAACAAAGAATTTGTAGATTCAATTTCAAGCAACTCAAGCAGGAAAAGCCAACCACTTAATAAATATCACCTTTCAATAAAGAAAGGAAAGAATTAAGTAAGGTGAAAGCAAGAAAGCTGTTGAGAAGAATCAGAAGAAGATATCTCTGATTAAACTTCAGAAGAAACAATCTGACAGGAAGCCATCAGAAGATACACTCAAAGCTTGCAAAAATCAAGTTCATAGAAATCTTCTTATCTTCCTAAAAGTCATTTCAGTGATAAGAATAAAGCTCTCTAATTAGGCAAAAAGCTAAAATTGTTGTTAAAGTAACAGTTCCAGAAGAATAATTCTTAACAGCATTCATCAGAAGAAGCAAAGACAGATTCAAGAAGATTGTCTTAAAGATATTACTGGGTGTGCTCCTCATCATACATAATTACATGAAGAACCAATAATCATTTCACAAATCAAAAAGGAAACAAAATATTGGATGTGTTTCCTACTGGAGAAGAAACAAGCTTCAGAAGATACAATCATCAGGAGATAAGACCAGTCAAACCAAGGAAAGAGAAAAAGCTGCATATGACAGTGACAGCTGCTGCACTTCCAGCTGGTTGTTTGACTTGCTCTCCAAGGATTTTCCAACGGCTATATTTAATTTTCCTTGGCTATAAAAAGGAGCTTTCTCCGCAAAATTTTACACACAACTGAACAAGCAGAAGAAGCATCAGAAATCTGTGAAATTACAATTATACCTTCTGCAGAATTTTCACTTTCTGCAAATCACTTCATTCTAAGATAATCTAGTTAGGAAAGTGAGAAAAGTGTGTGTTGGCTCAAGAGTCTCATATGTATACTAATTTTTGTAAACCTTGAGCCTTTATTCTTTGTATTTAAATCACAAAAGTCTGTAACTCTTAGAAGGAGGTGATTTCTTTTGAGAGATAGATAGGTTAAGCCTGCAAGAGTGAGGTGTGCCCTGCTGTTTTCAGAAATCAGTTGTAATAGCCTGCAAAAGAATACTGGGTGAGCCTGCAGAGGCTGCAAAATAATACTGGTTGAGCCTGCAGAGGTTGCAGAAGAATACTGGGTGAGCCTGAAGAGGCTGCAGAAGAATAATAGTAGTGAGGAGCACCCAATAAGTCATTGTATAAAGGTTGATATAGAGGAAAATCCTACTGGGAGTAGGGACTGGACGTAGCATCAAGGTTAAGAGGTGAACCAGTATAAATATTGTGTGCAATCTTCTTATCCCTTAAACTCTTTATTTCAGCTGGTGCATTTGCATTATAACTGTCATAACATTTGCATGAAAAGCTTTTAAATCTATCTAATTCCTAAGTAAGTTCTACAACAAGGTTCAAGATAAAAGCAACCATATTTTTTGCATAGTATAAACATAATTCATATTGTGAGAATTAACCCTTAAACTTATAATGTCAGCCATGTATTTAACTTGAGCAAAATTAAATATTAGAAGAAAATTGCAAAAATTTAAAGAGATCACAATTCAACCCCCCTTCTTGTGATTATAATATTTACTTCAGTTGGTACCATAGCTTACCTCTAGGGTTGAACACACTCAATAGTGTGAGAGGAAAAGATCAAGGGAAGATGGTGAACAATGGAGAATGTCTACTCCAGAAGGATCTTCCACAAACAGACCCCCTGCATTTGATGGAAAAGACTACTACTATTAGAAAGACAAAATGAAATTACTCCTTGAATCTCAAGATATTGGTCTATGGGAAATCATTGAGAAAGGGAATTTCATTCCTACACTAGGGAGAACCAGAATATTGGCTCAACCAAAGGAAGGAGAATAAGAAGTTCATGAAGAACGTCCATAGCCAAAATCAAGAGAAGAATGGACTCCAGAAGATGAGCAAAGATATCTTCTGAACTCCAAAGCTAAGTTTTATCTCCTATGTGCTCTTAGCAAAAGTGAATATGATAAAGTAGCAAGATGTGCCACTGCCAAAGAAATTTGGGGTACTCTTAAAATAGCACATGAAGGTACAGACCAAGTGAAAGAATCAATGATCAACATACTAATTCATCAATATGAAATGTTCAACAAATTTATAGTCATCATAAATGACTTAAAATCTCTAGGAAAAAGCTACACCTGTAGGAACACAGGGAAACACTAGAAGGGGGGTTGAATAGTGTTTCCGAATATTTTTGAAAGCTTTTCGCAAACAGGTGTTAAAGACACGATTTCAGACAGACTCTTAACGGACTGTCTGAAGTTTTCAGACGGTATAAAAATACTGATTTGAAACAATGTTTTATGCCTTTATAACAAATCAGATTAATTACTCTAACCCCTTGATTAGTGTAAAAAGAATTGACAAGAGATAAGGGTAAGAAAACTTAGCCAAGAAATTTATCCTGGTTCACTCACTACCACTGTGAGCTACGTCCAGTCCCAATGGCAAACAACCACTGGATTTCCACTATATGAATATTCAGATTACAAGCTTGAGTGTGAGTACAGTCTCTCCAGACACAACGAGTACAGTCTCTCCAGACACAACGAGTACAGTCTCTCCAGACACAACGAGTACAGTCTCTCCAGACACAACGAGTACAGTCTCTCCAGACACCACGAGTACAGTCTCTCCAGACACCACGAGTACAGTCTCTCCAGACACAACAAGTACAGTCTCTCCAGACACAAACAAGTATTCTTTTCTGTCAAGCCTCTTCAGGCTCTACCACAAGTATTCTTTTCTGTCAAGCCTCTTCAGGCTCTACCACAAGTATTCTTTTCTGTCAAGCCTCTTCAGGCTCTACCAAGGTTTACAAAGAAAGGAGTTTAAGCTTTTAAACTATCCAAGTTTGAAGCTCAAACCAATACAATGTACAATAAAAACTGAGGTATACTCAGGATATACAAATGTGTACAAAGAATTCTATCAGAGAGTTTTTACGGAGTAAAAACTTGCAGCGTGATGTTTCTCTTGGCTTTCTTGTATATTGATTTTCTTTCTTTCTCTTTCGTCTACTACTTTTGATGGTCTTCATAGAGGGGTATTTATACCCAAACTTTAATCCGTTGAAATACCACCGTTTAGAGATAGCATTAAATGCTATTTAATCCGTTGTGAGATATGCTTCTGAGAGCTCTGATATCTCTGACACGATACAAGGTTTCTTTTTGCATTAAGGCTGCTACAAATGTTGTTGCAGAGGCTGCGTTGCAGAGATTTCCTCAGTGGTGTATGAAATTCAAAATCGCCAGGAAAGGTCTCTGTGATCCTTTCCATAATCGTGTTTGAAAAGGTACGTGCAGCAGAGGTTCAGAAAAGTCTTCACAAGCTTCAGCAGAGAGTGCCACGTCATAAGTGAGACTTCAGACGGCATTGATACTTCAGACGGGTTGAGCTACTTCAGACAGCTTCAACTCTTCAGACGAGTTCTGCTTCTTCAGACAGCTTCAACACTTAGTCTTTCTATGTAGGCTCATAGTGACTCTTGCTGAAATCATAGATAAATCATTAAAGCATATATGTATCTATGATAAATATTTTAACTCAAATTTGTTAAGCATTAAAACTTGGGAGTTGAGTTGTCTTAAACATCATATTTTCTTTTATGATATTTTTGAGACTCAACAACACCAACCAAGAGTTAATCAGAAAAATACTTAGAAGTCTTCCAAAAATTTGGAGACCTAAAGTAACAGCAATTCAAGAAGAAAAGGACCTTGCTGTCTTGAAATTAGATGAACTTCTTGGATCTCTGAAAGTTCATGAGTAAGAACTCATGGATAAAATACTTCCAAGAAAAGGAAAAACAATTGCACTAAAAGCTAGTTCATCTAAAAGAACAAGCTCAAGTGTTAACTCCTCAGAAGATAATGAGCCAAAAGAAGAAGAATCCACTTCTGGAAATGATGATGAACTTGCATTCATTTCCAAAAGAATTTAGAGAATGCTCAGAAAAAGAGCAAAAGGAAAAATAAGTCCGCCCTTCAAGAAGGAAGGCAAAAAAAATGAAGCAACACAAATAATTTGCTTTGAATTCAACAAGCCAGGACACTTGAAAGCAGATTATCCTCAACTCAAGAAAGATTAAAAGAACTTTCTGAGAAAAAAGAAAGCTATGATGGCCACCTGGGATGATACAAAAAGTTCATCAGAAGATAATCCAGAAGAAGAAACTGCAAATCTATGTCTCATGGCAGGAAAAAAAGATGATGAGGTAATTGATTCAAACTCTCCCTCTTATAAAGAATTAGAAGATGCTTTTGAAAATTTATTATCTGATTCTCACACACTTGCACAAAAATGTGGCTTATTAAAAGTACAACTTACAGAAGCACAAGAAGAAAATAAGAAACTAAAAAGCTTCAATGAGAGACTGTTCAAGACAAATCAATGTCTGCAACAATCTCACTTCAAACTTTCTGAACAGATGAAATCTTTGAGATTAAAATCCTCAGAAGAAGCCAGCAGCAGTAATCACTTTATGCAAAATTAGAATAACAAGTTAAAAGAAGAAATCAGTAAATTAAATCAGGATTTAGCAAAATTTGTTCAAGGAACAAATAATCTGGAAATACTGATAGGAACCCAAAGGGAATTTACTGATAAAAGTGGATTAGGATATAATAAAGACCAAAAGATAATTAAGACTTATTTTGTTCTAGCCAAAAGGCAGCCTTCAAAATGTTCTTGGTGCAACAAGTTTGGACACATAGTCTATAATTGTTTCAAGAAGAAAAGAAACACCAAAAGAAAGGTATCTAACCAGAAAGGATCCAATAGAATTTGGGTACCTAAATCCTTCTTTACTGATGCAGGGAACAACAAAAGGCTCCAAAAGGAAAGAGCAATGGTTCTTGGACAGTGGCTACTCCAGACATATGACAGGGGACAAATCAAAGTTCATCGAACTTCACAAAATAGAAGGTGGAACAATCACTTTTGGAGACAACAACAATGCCCATATCAAAGGTATTGGGAAGGTAGGTATGACAGATTCTGCCCAAATTAATAATGTTTATTATGTGAAAAGTTTAAAGCATAATCTTCTTAGCATAAGTCAACTATGTGATAGTGGCTATGAAGTTATGTTTAAACCTACATTATGCGTGATTAGAGAATCATCCACTAAGAAAGTTCTATTTTCTGGAATTGGGAATAAAAATCTCTATAGCATTAAGTTAGAAGAATTATCTGATCTTACATGTTTTGCCTCTTTTGAAAATGACAAATGGACTTGGCATAGAAAAGTAGGATATTTTAATATGAAAACTATTTCAAAACTACTAAGATTAGATCTGGTCAGGGGACTGCCTAAAATCAAGTTTGATAAAGACAAATCATGTGAAGCATGTGTTAAGGGAAAACAAACTCACTCTAGTTTTCATCCTAAAAATGTTATAACCACCAAAAGACCACTAGAACTTTCACATATTGACTTATTTGGTCCTACCAAGACTCCTAGTATTGGTGGAAAAAGATATGGACTTGTCATTGTGGATGATTATTCTAGATTCACATGGGTATTATTCCTCACCACTAAGGATGAGTCTTTTGATGCTTTCAGAATCTTCTCTAAGAAGATACAAACTGAAAGCAGTCAACAAATTGCTTCTGTTAGGAGTGACCATGGGGCTGAATTTGAAAATTTCTCTTTCAAAATGTTTTTTTTTATGAAAATGGGATTTCTCACAACTTTTCTTGTCCTAGAACTCCTCAACAAAATGGAGTTGTAGAAAGAAAAAATATAACTCTTCAAGAAATGGCAAGAACTCTTTTAAATGATAGTGGTATTCAAAAGTATTTTTGGGTTGAGGCAGTTGCCACTTCATGCTATATTCTAAATAGAGTTTCTATCAGAAGCATATTTAACATGTATTTGGATGTGACTGTTATATCTTGAATAATAAAGAAAATCTTGATAAATTTGATTCCAAATCTGAAAAGGCTATCTTTCATGGCTATTCAACCACATCAAAAGCTTATAGGGTTTAAAATATAAGAAATCAAACCTTAAAGGAAAGTATGCATGTTATTTTCAATGATTTTAACCTATCTTCTGAAGGAAAAGCCAAAACTGATTCAAATGATGAATATGAAGAAGCCATCTTACATAAGAAGATATCTTCTAAGACAGAACTTCCAGCAGATGAACCATGTGAAGAGGAAAATTCCTCTCATGATCCGGAAAATCCAAATAGAGAAGAACTTCCAAAAAGCTGGAGATTAGTCTCATCACATCCTCATGACCAAATCATTGGTAGCACATCAAAAGGTGTAAGAACTAGGTCTCAGGTCAGAAGAAATGAAACTGCTACAACACTGCTATCTCAAATTGAACCTAAAAACATCAATGAAGCCCTTGATGATGATTCATGGGTAAATGCCATGAAAGAAAAACTAGATCAAATTAAGAAAAATGAAGTTTGGACCCTTGTTCCTGCACCAGAAGATCATTCAATCATAGGAACCAAATGGGTTTTCAGAAACAAAATGAATGAAGAAGGTAAAGTATTAAGAAACAAAGCAAGGTTAGTTGCACAAGGTTACAACCAGCAAGAAGGTATAGATTTTGATGAAACCTTTGCACCTGTAGCTAGATTAGAAGCTATTAGAATTCTTCTTGCATTTGCAGCCTATCAAAACTTTAAACTTTACCATATGGATGTTAAAAGTGCTTTTCTAAATGGATTCATAAATGAGGAAGTGTATGTACACCAACCTCCTGGTTTCGCTGATCAAAAACATCCAAGTCATGTTTTCAAACTCACCAAAGCTCTATATGGGCTTAAACAAGCTCTTAGAGCTTGGTATGAAAGGTTAAGTAATTTCTACTGAAAAATAATTTCTCAAGAGGAAAAATTGACACAACTATGTTCAAAAAGACTTCAAAGAAGGATCTTCTAATTGTTCAAATTTATGTTGATGATATCATTTTTGGATCCTCAAATGAAAAAATGTGTCAAGAATTTTCTGACATAATGAAAGGGGAGTTTGAAATGAGTCTAATGAGGGAGCTTAAGTTTTTCTTAGGATTGCAGATTAAGTAAGAAGATACAGGAATTTTCATTTGTCAAGAAAAATACACCAAGGATCTTCTAAAAAGATTTAAAATGGAAGGTGCAAGATCCATGGCAACTCCCATGCATCCTTCTGCAGTACTAGAAACTGATGAAAATGGAAAATCAGTTCCTGAGAAAGAATATAGAGGAATGATAGGATCCCTTCTATATTTGACAGCTAGTAGAACTGACATATTATATTCTGTAGGACTATATGCTAGGTTTCAAGCTAATCCTAAAGAATCTCATGTTACTGATGTCAAAAGAATCCTCAGATATCTTGTTGGAACCACTGACCTTAGACTTTGGTTCAAGAAAGGTACAAGTTTTCATCTTGTAGGATATTGTGATGTTGATTATGTTGGGGATAGAGTTGATAGAAGAAGCACAAGTGGTGGATGCCAATTTCTTGGAGAATCTCTCATATCCTGGTCTTGCAAAAAGCAGCCAATAATTGCTCTGTCAACTGCATAAGCTGAATATGTGTCAGCTGCAAGTTGCTGCTCTCAAATTCTTTGGATTAAGCACCAAATGGAAGACTATGACATGAGGTACTCCAAAATCCCTACATTCTATGATAACACTAGTGCTATCAATCTGTCCAAGAATCCTATTCACCATTCTAGGTCAAAACATATTGATATAAAAAATCATTTTATAAGGGATCATGTTTAGAAGAATGATGTTGAGCTAAAATTCATTGAAACCAAATTGCATGTTGCTGATATCTTTACAAAACCTCTTGTAAAAGATAGATTTAATTTTATTAAAGAAAAACCGTACATGTGCAGAATGATATAAATTGAATGATATATGTGTGTATGGTATCCTCTAAGAAACAACCTTCAGACTTCTTCTGAAGAAGATAAAAAATTCCTTCTTCTTCTCTGACTAAGAAGAAAGGAATCTGATATCTTCTGGTCTTTTATCTGATCTGAAAAGTCTTTCTCTAAGTCTTAAACTTCTTGAACAATCTTCTAAAAATTAGAAGATTCAGTAACATTCTCCTCCTAAGAAGATTAGTCAGAACAATCTTCACAAAAAAAGGGAAAGAGGGTGTTTCTTCTTATCAAAAGAAGAAAAACTTAGAATTATTCTGAAAAATTGGTCAGACTCAACAGACTCTCTGATCTCTCGTTCTCTATAACTTAGGAAGAGTCATTCTCATTCTAGACTCCCTAGGAATCATTTTTTAGGAAAATAGCTTTCCTATCCCTAAGTCAACTTAGGAGACTGACCCTTGCTTAGGAAGTCCTGGCAGTACAGAGCTAACAGAAAGAACCTTTATGTCTCCTAAATAGAGGAAACATAAACTATCACTAATAAGGAAATAAGAGTTTTTGCCCGTAAAAGAAAGAAATTGAAAATTCTTAGAAAACTGCGCACACGTGAATAGGCTCTCTTACTCTCTCTATTTCTCAAACGACTAGTTGTAGTAGAAAAGAGAAAGCTCCCACTGCATCTAGAACCCATTCCATTCCTTCTTGAACACCTCAAGTAAACTCAAGACTCTCTATCCCTCTATTTCTAAGTGCCATTTCTCTGGTAAAACTTCGTGCTCTGTTTTACTGATTCCTTTCAAAACCAGAAAAATTAGAATTAAACAAACCTCAAGAAGAAAGAATGCAACATCTCCTAGCCCTTCTGGCTGCTCCTATAGCAGTCATGAAGAAGAAAACCCCTAGCCATTGTTGAGGCAACAGAGGTTTTGGATATTCCTCCTATTTCAGCTAGACCTCCTTCACCTATACCCGTCTCACCCAAATCTTCAGCACCACTACCTCCCTCTCCAAAATCTCATTCCTCAAAACCCTCTTCATCTAAACCTCACTTTAATATCTCTTCTGTATATCTCAGAAAGTCTAGAAGGATTCGTTCAGGAGTTGTTAAGATGAAGCAAACTGAAGGAAATAAGGAAGAGAAACCAATCAAAATTGATGAATCAAGCACCAACACTTTAGAGAAGGAACTTTCAGCTAAAGAAAGTAAAGGAACTTCATCTGAAATTCACTCCTCTGAAGAAGAAGAAGAAGAGGAAGTAGAGACAGACCCTTCAGAAGATGCAGAAGAAGAGTCTGTAGAAAAGTTATTTGGTGATAAGGAGCTAATAAAATCTTTCTATGAGAAATGGGAATGGAAGGTGGTGATCCCTGGGAAAATATTCTTGTTAAATTAGATTAAGAAAGAAGGTTGGGTAGCTGACCATTTCATAAGAAGGCAAGGTTGGGATAGCTTTCATCTGACCAAAGAGTCTGTGTATCCAAGAATGGTCAAAGCCTTTTACACAGCTTCCAGCAACTATAGGAGTGATGGAAACTCCTTAGCAGTTGATTTGAAGGGATCTACCATGATTCTGACACCAGAATCAATTGAAGAAGCTCTTGGTCTACCCCACTGTGAGAACAAGCTATATGAAGAACAATGGTATACAACTGCTGGGGTAACCAAAGAATTTGTCATAAGCAAAGTTCTCAGTCCATCCATCCCTAGACTCACAGCCAACAAACTGACCCTATTTTGCAGAATTCTTCACAAAATCTGTTGTTATTCAATACTTCCAAGAGGAGGAACTCTAAAGAAGGTAACTGATCAAGATCTTCTGATCTTGTATCATCTCCTAGAAAGTAAACCTCTCTCTCTAGCTTATCTAATTCTTAGAAATACGATTCACGCTGCTAACCCTCTCAAAATAAACACTAGCCTCCCATATGGCATGTTCCTCAGCCTACTGTTTAAATATCACAATGTGCCTTTAGAGGGAGAACAGAAAATAGAGGACTACACCTATTTTGATAGATCTAATATTAGGAATATGCATATTAGAAAACCAGACCCCTCTCTGTATATGGAAAGTGATACAAAAGAAGAAGAACCCTTAGAGTCTTCACCTCAAAGGGATGGAATTTTTAATGATAATGCCAGAGATGAACTAGAGATGGAAAGTTTGTATAATTTTTAATGATATATGGAAAGTTTGTATATGGAATTTTTTAATGATAATTCCATAGATGAACCCTTAGATTCTTCACCTCAAAGGGATGCCTCTAAGAATCTCCTAAGTGCAGAAGAAGGTTCAAAAGATGCTTCTAAGGAGGTCACTGCCATAGAAGAAGTTACTGGTGCCAGAAATCTTGCAGAAGATATGGCAGTGAATGCTTTGGCTATGTTGGCCAGAAGCTACTCTGAACCATCTCTTTTTGACACCTCCCTACCACTCCTTCAACCAGAAAATCAAAGCTTAGAGCGTCATCAGCCTTCCCCCACCAGAGTACAAGAAGTGGAACAAAGAAGTGATTCTCCTGCTAGGATAGAGGAGCTTCACATCTCAGAAGAAGAAGAAGAAGAAGAAGAAGAAGAATAAGAAGAAGAAGAAGAAGAAGAAGAATAAGAAGAATAAGAAGACCCCAAGGGAGATGCACAATCTGTTCCTTCAATAGGAACATTCACCACTGACATGGTGAACCAATTCTTAGCCACTCCAATTCTTGACTCCAAGCTTCCTTCTACTGCACCTTTAAAGGAAGATATTCCTAACATTTCTGCATCTTTATCCTCAATGAATACCTTCTTGCAACAGATGAGCCATGAAAATGAGTCTACTGATCCTTCTCAACCTGAGAAGATAACTGTTGCTGAGAAAAGAGTAGAACCTTCTCATGCTTCTCAAGGTCCATATGTTACTTTTGTTGAGAAGCAAGTTAGGAAAATAAAAGCAAATATGGAGAAGCTCTTTACTAATGTCAACACCCTCCAAAACACAGTAAATGAGATGATTGAGAGGTTCACACATCACCAATTCTGGTTTAACACCTTTATGTTACTAGTTATTGCCTCTCAAGCTCCACCAATGCCCTTTGCACCTTTCCAGCCTCCAACTGACATACTGCAGCATACTACTTCATCATCCTCTGATCATTCCTCTCCTTCCAAATATAAGATGATGATTCTGCTTCTCCTTTGTGCCTAATTGTAATGTTTTGTTGTTTTCTAATGATGCTAAAGGGGGAGAAGTAGTATAGAGTAGCTCAGTAGCATAATTTGTTATTTTGTAGCTGCAGCAAGCTTATAATTCTATAACTATTTGTGGATGTAACATTGTTAGTGGCTGTAACAATTATTTGTGTAATTAATGAATCATGATTTCTGCTACTGAAATATCTGATTATTGCTCACTACTATCTATTCTAAATCTATTTGCATTAATCATCTAAAAAGGAAATAAAGCACAAATTCAGGGGGAGATTATTTTTAAAGATCTCAGAATTATGTAACTATATTTTGAAATGTTGTCATCATAAAAAATGGAGATTGTAATATCCATGAATCCCTTTGAAATGTTTTCATAATGACAAAATTATCAAAATATACTTACTATAATTCTGAGTATATGGACTAATGTTTCAAATTGAGTTGGTTTAAGAAGGAACGGGTAAAGTGAATAAAGAAGAACCACTGTAGTAACACATCAGAAGAAACAAAGAAGTTGCAGATTCAATTTCAAGCAACTCAAGCAGGAAAAGCCAACCACTTAATAAATATCACCTTTCAATAAAGAAAAGAAAGAATTAAGTAAGGTGAAAGCAAGAAAGTTGTTGAGAAGAATTAGAAGAAGATATCTCTGATTAAACTTCAGAAGAAATAATCTGACAGGAAGCCATCAGAAGATACACTCAAAGCTTGCAAAAATCAAGTTCACAAAACATCTTCTTATCTTCCTAAAAGTCATTTCAGTGATAAGAAGAAAGCTCTCTAATTAGGCAAAAAACTAAAATTGTTGTTACAGTAACAGTTCCAGAAGAATAATTCTTAACAACATTCATCAGAAGAAGCAGAGACAGATTCAAGAAGATTATCTTAAAGATATTACTGGGTGTCCTCCTCATCATACATAATTACATGAAGAACCAGTAATCATTTCACAAATAAAAAAGGAAACAAAATACTGGATGTGTTTCCTGCTGGAGAAGAAACAAGCTTAAGAAGATATTGTCATCAGAAGATAGGACCGGTCAAACCAAGGAAAGAGAGAAAGTTGCACATGACAGTGACAGCTGCTGCACTTCCAACTGGTTGTTTGACTTGCTCTCCAAGGCTTTTCCAACAGTTATATTCAATTTTCCTTGGCTATAAAAGGAGCTTTCTCATCCAAATTTTACACACAGCTGAACAAGCAGAAGAAGCATAAGAAATCTGTGAAATTACAATTATACCTTCTGCAGAATTTTCACTTTCTACAAATTACTTCATTCTGAGATAATCTAGTTAGGAAAGTGAGAACAATGTGTGTTGGCTCAAGAATCTCAGTTGTATACTAATTTTTGTAATCCTTGAGCCTTTATTCTTTGTATTTAAATCACACAAGTCTGTAACTCTCAAAAGGATGTGATTTCTTTTGAGAGATAGATCGATTAAGTCTGCATGAGTGAGGTGTGCCCTGCTGTTTTGCAGAAATCAGTTGTAAGAGCCTGCAAAGGCTACGGAAGAATACTGGGTAAGCCTGTAGAGGCCGTAGAAGAATACCGGTTGAGCCTACAGAGGCCGCGGAAGAATACTGGGTGAGCCTGAAGATGCTGCGGAAGAATACTGGTTAAGCCTACAGAGGTTGCGGAAGAATACTGGTTGAGCCTACAGAGGCTGCGGAAGAATACTGGCTAAGCCTACAGAGGCTACTAGCTCAATTGGTAGTGAGTTTGAGGAATCTAAGACTATATCCCTGAGGTCTTGGGTTCGAAACCCATAGAAGTTCCCTGATAGGGGAATAAGGCACTTCAGGGGGTGCCAAAGCTAAGTGTGGTAACATGCTCAGTGAAGTCCTGGGCCCTAAGAGGGGGTGCCAGGAGAGGGATGGGGTGTTATTGGTAACATACTCAGTGAAGTCCTGGGCCCTAAGAGGGGGTGCCAGGAGAGGACTGGGGTGTTACAAGGAGCACCCAAGAAGTCATTGTATCAAGGTTGATATAGTGGAAAATCCTACTGGGAGTAGGGACGGGACGTAGCCTCAAGGTTAAGAGGTGAACGAGTATAAATATTGTGTGCAATCTTCTTATCCCTTAAACTCTTTATTTCAGCTGGTGCATTTGCATTATAACTGTCATAACATTTGCATGAAAAACTTTTAAATCTATCTAATACCTAAGTAAGTTGTACTACAACAAGGTTCAAGACAAAATGAACCATATTTTCTGCATAATATAAACATAATTCATATTGTGAGAATTAACCCTTAAACTTATAATATCAGCCATGTATTTAACTTGAGTAGAATTAAATATTAGAAGAAAATTGCAGAAATTTAAAGAGATCACAATTTAACCCCCCTTCTTGTGATTACAATATTTACTTCAGTGCCAACTCAGCACCATGTAATTATAGAGTGCCACGACAATTTTTTTTAAAATCACATAATCATTTTAAGGCACCCGACCCTTTTCTTTTGTAATCTTTCTTTCTTACTCTTCTTCTTTAAACTTCCAACAGCCACTGTATAGGTAGGATTTGCAATATTATAGGGAAAGATACCAGAATTTCCAAGCAAATAGCAACTAGAAGAAATGAGAAATGTCGGTAGGGAGGAGGGTGAATGAAGGTGCGTGTGAAATTAATTAATTTTTCCCAGTTCATTCAATGAAACACAAAGCAAGGATCACTGGTCAACTGAGCGCGTGTGAAATTAATTAATTTTTCCCAGTTGTTACGTCCGTTGTAACTGATACTAGTATACTCTGTTTGAAGGGTGAAGGAAGATAGTTTCATGTTCCCAATGGATTATACGTCCAAAGGCAATGGCACTTGTATACAAAAGGGTTGCACTCTGATGTTGACAATGGTGGAAGAAAAATGTGATTGGGCTGGTTTAGGGCTGTTGGTTTTTAGGTTTGTATTATGCATTGAATTTGCCTCATTTCAACTGGCAATTAAATTTGTTATGGATACAAGGGTTATATCAAAATGAAAGTTATTACCCTATCTCCCCAAATATATAGTTAACTGGAAGATTTTTCAGTGAGTGCTCAGAAGGGAAAAAAAATATTGGACTTACATCACAATCGATCGTTTGCATTTACTCTCGGTCTCAGATGTCTAAATAATCTACCAAAACCTACTAGGAAAGTGCAGAAAAAACCAGAATTAATTCCAACCGCTACTTAACACTCTTCAAAAGCTGAGCAGAGTACTTGGTGAATAAAACCATCTAAAAGAGAATTTCTGATCTCAAATAAATAAATAAATCTATCATTACCAAGACACGTTAAAAACTTCAAGCCCCAGCCTTGGGTTTTGATTTTTGTTTCTTAGCATCCAATGATGACAAGCACTTGCGAGTGCAACTAGAGCCTGTTCTTGCAGAGGCATTGATTGGCCTTTTGTGTCGTCAGTTGAAGGAAGGTCATTTGCTTACTTGTTGGCTGTATCAGCATTCCCATTGTCCGTGGCATCATGAGTCATACCCGAATTTATGATATTGAGAAGTTGGGTAAGGGGTGGCAAGGCCTGTACTGGTACACCATGGGGACGTACCACCACCACCCTCCTCTTCTTCTTCTGTAGCAGCAACCTAAATACAAAGGCACTTGTATGCTCAACAGAGGGTTGCAGGCTTCATGAAGGAGAATGCCATGCGAGGAAGAAGATGAAGAAAAACGTGATGTTGATGTTGGTGAGGTTATGGCGGTCTATATAATTTTCTTGCGGTTTATGACCGCCAGAAATAACAAGAATTGACAACTAGGATGCCACATCAGCATGTGACACACGCCATTTGAGAGCAGGGACTAATTGAAAAAAAAATTGGAAGGATGCTTTAACAAAAAAAAATTATAGGGACTAAATACAAATGTCGCTAATTTTACAGGGACCAAAAACATATTTTACCCAAAAGAAATTGATGTGGCACTCTATAATGACGTGGCGCTGAGTTGGCATTGACTTTGCCACGTCATTTTCTAACTTTCTTGTCATAGTCAGCAAAGTTAACGGCAAATGTAACGGCAGGGACCTATTCCATTAACAAAAAATAAATTGGGGAATGAAAGCTTGAAAGCTTAAAAAAAAGTGGATAAGGACTAAAATCAAAAACTCGCTAAAATGTAGAGACCGAAAACATATTTAAGCCTTAAATTTATATATACTTATATATATTTATATAATAGTTTTAAAAATAGAAGTTATTATTTTAAGATATACAAATATTTTTAAAATATGAGTTTGATATAAAAAATAGAACAATTAGTATAATTAAATAATGTATGATATGAAGTTCTCTTAAAACATTTTTATTAACTTTATATTTCATGTATTTTACATTGATTAATTAATTAATTAAAGAACATGTTAAATTAAAATATTAAAAATAAATCAAACAGTATTAAATAAAATTATGAGAGTCATAGCCTTTTAATCCAACTACTGAAGGCCCATTCATAAAAAAAAGTAGTGAAAGCCCATAGTCAATTTTTGTCATTAATTTGGCAAGCAAAAGAACCAAATGGAATATATATACATACATACATATATATATATATATATATAATTTAGCACATTTCTAATGTAAAGTGGAATTGGCCAAGTGGTTGAGGCTCCCATTATGCATAGCGTGAATGCATGTTCGATTCTTACCTGTGTCATTCTGAACATTTTTTTAAGTAAGGGCATCTACAGCGCGCGGGACATGGGACGAAGTTAACTCGGAACCGGTCCGGATTCTACCGGTTTCATGCCGATCTAACTGGTTTAGAGTCGAGTTAATTGCTGAAACGGTCTAGCACTGTGACCAGATCGGTTGCAGGTCCGGTTTTCGGTTCAACCGGTTGGACCGGTCGGTCCAATCCAGTTTTAATAACACAGGATGTGAGACTATATCCGAGAAGTTAGAGTTAGGTTCAATTTCAAATATTATAAGGACAATGATACAAATGGGATGGTTGGAAGTGTTTGCAAGCTTTCTCTCATAATAATGGATTGAGGCCCTTAGTTCACATCTGAAATTTTAGAATGTTGTCTAGGATCATAGAATAAGTATAAGTAATTTTAGAATGTTGTCTAGGATCATAGAATAAGTATAAGTTTAGTATTTTCACTTCATTCTCAAACTCATAGACGTTCAGGGGGATTTGAAGTGAGACATTCTACGTGAACATTAAGGATCAGGGGAGTAAGACAACTAATGGAAATCCCTAGTTGGGAGAAGAGGGCTGGCATGGGAAGTCCTACCCTCATTGTTTCCAATAAGACAATGTAAATTTCAAGGACAAAATTTCTTAAAAGTAGGGGAGTAATGTAATATCTATTTTTCCCCGTAATGGGAAATCGTAAAGACGATATACCCGTTTAAAATAATGAATAAATATTTGATATAGAATTTAAGGAAAAAATCATAATTAGTCTTAGAATAATTTTTGTGGTTTTTAGGAATTTTTCAGATATTTCTGAGATCATTTTAGTATAATTACCAAAATACCACTAGCTTTGGGTACTTGACAAAAAAAAATATTAATTAAAGGAAAAATTGAAAAATTTAACAAAATATGTTTTGAGCAAATGAATCAAACATATTTATTTATATATAAGTCAGTAAAAATGGGTTAGTGATAGGAAATTACCATACTATAACTGCATATAAAAGGAAAAAAAAAAGAAAATTTAAGACCATTTGATGCTCCCTATTTTACAATAACTTATAGAACTTTTCATATATTGCAAAGGCACTTCAATTATGGTTGAACAAGAAGTAACCAAGACACAAAGTAGAAGCTCCCATGATCATGCAAGGAATAAAAAACACCAGCAGACCAAGAAGACCATAACCATTATGACTCTCTAATTTATTACCCTAAATTTTGCATGCAAGCTGTCTCAGCAAAACATCTGCAAATGTCAAAAACTTCATTACAGACTCTGCCTAAGACACCACAACATTACCTAAATTACAAAAACAAAGATACACATAGTGAATCTAAATAACTACACAGAGATAACGATTGATTCACTACTCAACATCCTTTCAATCGAATGTGCATAATATCAGAAAACCAACCTGTGATTTACGCCGAGCGAGGACTGTAACCGGAAACGGAGAGCGATGAATGACGTCGGAGAACGGTGGCTAGAGACAGAGATCCGGACGATCGACCTTAAGGAAAGGGAGGATGGTCGCGGTCAGCAGTGGACGGGCGGGACGGCAGCGCCGCAACAAAGAATCGAGTTTGTTGAGAGAGAGAGAGGCAACAGAGAAAGAAAAGTATGGAACCCTAAAGTCCTAAGGCTAAACGTGTAAGTGAAAAGAAAGTAAGGAACCTAAACGCATAAGTGAGTTAGAGTTTTTTTTTTCAGCGTTTTTTTATATAGATGTTTGGTTCGGTTCGGGTAACGGGTCCAGATTTCCCAACCCGTTACCCGAACCAATAGCCTTCGGTTCTCATTGGTTCGATTCGGTTTGGATCCAAATGAGTAAAAAAAACCCGAACCAATTTGAATGGTTTGGTTGATTCGTCGAGTTCGTCGGGTCTATCCGAACCAATGAACATCCCTAGCGAGCAAGGGCTCGCTCGAGCGAGGACCCCTGCAGCATCAGGGGTGCTCTCTGAGTTGAAGCTTGCTCAAGCGAGCAAAGAGGGCTCTCAGGCCCGCTCGAGCGAGGACCCTGCAGTATCCGGATACTCGCAAGTGCGCTCAAGTGGTGTCTTAGGCTTTGGGTACTTGACAAAAAAAAATATTACCAAAATACCAAAATACCACTAGCTTTGGGTACTTGACAAAAAAAAATATTAATTAAAGGAAAAATTGAAAAATTTAACAAAATATGTTTTGAGCAAATGAATCAAACATATTTATTTATATATAAGTCAGTAAAAATGGGTTAGTGATAGGAAATTACCATACTATAACTGCATATAAAAGGAAAAAAAAAAGAAAATTTAAGACCATTTGATGCTCCCTATTTTACAATAACTTATAGAACTTTTCATATATTGCAAAGGCACTTCAATTATGGTTGAACAAGAAGTAACCAAGACACAAAGTAGAAGCTCCCATGATCATGCAAGGAATAAAAAACACCAGCAGACCAAGAAGACCATAACCATTATGACTCTCTAATTTATTACCCTAAATTTTGCATGCAAGCTGTCTCAGCAAAACATCTGCAAATGTCAAAAACTTCATTACAGACTCTGCCTAAGACACCACAACATTACCTAAATTACAAAAACAAAGATACACATAGTGAATCTAAATAACTACACAGAGATAACGATTGATTCACTACTCAACATCCTTTCAATCGAATGTGCATAATATCAGAAAACCAACCTGTGATTTACGCCGAGCGAGGACTGTAACCGGAAACGGAGAGCGATGAATGACGTCGGAGAACGGTGGCTAGAGACAGAGATCCGGACGATCGACCTTAAGGAAAGGGAGGATGGTCGCGGTCAGCAGTGGACGGGCGGGACGGCAGCGCCGCAACAAAGAATCGAGTTTGTTGAGAGAGAGAGAGGCAACAGAGAAAGAAAAGTATGGAACCCTAAAGTCCTAAGGCTAAACGTGTAAGTGAAAAGAAAGTAAGGAACCTAAACGCATAAGTGAGTTAGAGTTTTTTTTTTCAGCGTTTTTTTATATAGATGTTTGGTTCGGTTCGGGTAACGGGTCCAGATTTCCCAACCCGTTACCCGAACCAATAGCCTTCGGTTCTCATTGGTTCGATTCGGTTTGGATCCAAATGAGTAAAAAAAACCCGAACCAATTTGAATGGTTTGGTTGATTCGTCGAGTTCGTCGGGTCTATCCGAACCAATGAACATCCCTAGCGAGCAAGGGCTCGCTCGAGCGAGGACCCCTGCAGCATCAGGGGTGCTCTCTGAGTTGAAGCTTGCTCAAGCGAGCAAAGAGGGCTCTCAGGCCCGCTCGAGCGAGGACCCTGCAGTATCCGGATACTCGCAAGTGCGCTCAAGTGAGCAAGGGCTCGCTCGAGCAAGGACCCCCTGCAGCATCAGGGGTGCCTCATTAGTTGGGGCTCACTCAAGCGAGGAATCCCTCGCTTAAGCGAGGGCGCGCGATTTCAGTTTCTTAAAACACTGAACCCTAGCCTCCCCCATCATTTTATTACCTTAATTTATGGTTTTTAGAGAGAGAGGGAGAAAAGCTTAGAGAGAGAAGGAGCTAGAAGAGGAAGAAGAGCTAGCTTGAAGGTTTCTCCACCACCCTTGGGGCTTGGATTCATCACCCTCCTCCTTCCATTTCTCCTATGCATTCCCCATTTGAGGTGACTGTGGTTCTCCACTCACTTTCATTCTTGAATGGTTACCTATGTATGCTCCCTATTCTTACTTCCCTTGCTATTATTATTGATGAGATTCTGGCAAGCGTACCAAAATTCCAGCAGTATAATAGTAAGTAAAGAGTATCGTATCCACAGGAAACAATTCAATTTATAAAGATTAGTGGTCACAACTATCAAGTGAGAATACGGTTGTTGGTTGTTGAATTGCGAAAGTAAATAAAAATTGAACTTAAATGAGAGAAATAGAAACAGTTATTGGACTAGGATTGAACTTCGTCTCATCGCACCCCTTTCGTATGTGAACCCCAATAATATTTATGAATATGCAATTATAACATCTTAGCACAAATTAAAGTTATTTCACAAAGGTTCCCACAAATATGAAATACTCAGAAATAATCTACCCTGGTTCCCACAATGATAAATTACCCTGGATTAAAGATCTATTTGTTTACGCTATCAATTCGCCCTGGTTCCCACAGTGACTACTATGAGCATTTTTACCCAATCAGAATTCAAGTTTCCTATTCCTAGGTTTCCCCAAACTCGCTATTGATTTTATAGAACCACCTTCCGAATGCGCCCCATAAAACCAACCTATAACTCCGACACACAGGCGGAAGCTAAGCATTAAGCACAGAATACACACACTGATATTATAAAAACAGGGATTCATAAATAATAAAGAGAATTCACATACAATTGGGGATTGAATCAACTACATTCAATCCTATTGGAGAGTTTAGCTACGCATGGTAGCCATTACAAACCAATGGAGAAACTGTCACTTTCTCCAGCCCTTGCTTCTGCTCTGTCGTCTCTCCAAAAGCTCCCTTTAGATCTATGCAAAAGGTACTATTTATAGACTAAGGAAAACCATAATTTAAATCTGGAAGAGATCAATCTGTATTTGAATTTAAAAAGCTGGTGCGTGACTTGCGCTTCACCTGCGCTAAGCGCAGATGAAGCGTGTCCCTCTGTAAGTTGCGCTCCTCCTGCGCTAAGCGCAGGTGAAGCGTGAAACACGTTGTAGACTTTCTTCAATTCCTCATTTATCCACTTGATCTCTTTATGATCTTGCCTTTGCTTGATTGGTTTTCCTTGTTTCCCTTTTCTGGCTTGATTTTGTATTTATTTGAACTTGAATTCAAATTGGGGAAAGTTATCCACAGGATCCTTTGTTTAAATGGCTGCTGATCTCATCTTTATTTTGTCCTCATTTAAACTTCAAATCTGCAAACAATCTCCCCATTTAATGATATTTTCTCTTCTATTTCAAATCTTCCATAAATCTGCACAAAATAACATATTTCTAATCAAAATAGCATCAAATTCAAATTCAAACCAAATAATTACAATTATTACAATTATTCATAAAAAAGGATTATTTTGGGGCATAAATCATTATTTTAGCTTTGATAAATGTAATAAAAACATAGGAAAATATCACATAATTTACACTTATCAAATACCCCCCAACTTAACTTCTTGCTTGTCCTCAAGCAAGAAACCTTTTGCAATCAAAATCAAATCACCCTCATGTAAAATTCTCATAATCAACTACAAGGAAAAATTTACATCATCTCTTTGTTAGGCATAAGTCACTTTCCAAATATCAGAAAAAATCATAATCAAGAGATGTTACCAATCCTCAATGAAAAATAGAACATAATCAGCAATTGAACTTTTTCAAAAGTAGCAATTAAAGCAATAAATGATAAACCAAGGAATTTCACTCATGCTCACGGGTACTGTTTCCCTCAATGTTTTCACCACAGTTGAACAACTAAGATTGATAGTCGTTTCTAGTTCCTAAACATGTTCATGGTCAATATGGATCAAAAGGTCTTTCTTTGGTTGTAATGAGGCTGGGCTATCAAGGAATCATGGTTTTTCTGGATAAACAATGAACACCTGGAATAGAGAGCATCTTTTGATGTTGCTTGACTTGAATTTCTCTCCTTCCACCATTTCCTTCTTGATTTATTTCAATTCTTTCCAGGCCTCTTTCTTTGTTTGAAAATGCACTCCCCCCAACTTATTCAATTTATTCACTTTTTTTTGGGAGTGATCTTCTTTATGCTTTCATGTACCTGGTTTTTGAATTTTAATTCACCAACCTTTTCTTCCCACTGTCTCCACTTGCACCTTGCTCTCTATCCCAAATGTGTAAGGGACAGGATATAAATATAAATTTTAGCTTGGGTGCACAAGAATAATCATTAAGGCTCAAATGGGTTACCAAAAATTGGAAAAATTATATCAAGGGTTGGCTTTTTGGCACTGAGCAAATATATTGAAAACAAAAAATTGCCTTTGTCACTTCCATATTTTCCATAAACAGAATAAGATCCAAAAACTCAATCAATAAAAATTGACAAGCAGCGGTGAAAAACTCTCAATTCAAGTGTTTGGGCTCTCAACTCATCGGTTTCTTGGCTAAATTCCTTGATAAAGCACTTACTGGTTTTAATTAACTACCCTGATAGGTTCTCCTGTGAAGCATCCTAATTTTAACTAATTATGGAATTAATCACAAAACCCTTTCTTCTTCCCTAATCTGGTTAGTTAAACTGCCTAATTTCAGGAATTTTGAAAAATTTTCCCTTTATTTCCTAATTCCTAAATCCTAAAAATTCTAAAAATCCTAAAAATTGAAATGAAAAATAAACAAAAATCCTAATTAACTAAAAAAAATTTAATCCTATAAAAGAAAATAGAAAATAAAAGAACGAAAAGAAAGAATAACACCAGTGTCAATCTTCATCCTCTGTATCCTGTAAGTCCTTGTCCTTTTCTCCAGCTACTGCTGCTTCACCTCCCCAGGAAGAATAGGCCTGTCCCCAGGCTACTGCTAGAATATCCAGAACTCTTCAAGCAGCAAGCATGGGTATGGGTCTGTTACAGATGCTTCAAAAGGTGGAAAATCCCTCTTTTCTTCGTGAGCTAGAGCCACGAGAAAAGCCAGCAGTGTATTTGATCCTAGGCATCTGAAAAGTCAAATAACAACAGTTAGTTGCCAAAAACACATTCTTTTCAATGATGCCTTATTGAAAACACTAAATTATGAAGAACATGGAAGCCTATCATTAACCAATTTGTATGCAAAATTCAGAATCAATCTCTTCACAACAAAATTTCAGTTGCACTTGGTAATGGCTTCCTAAAAACAGAATATACTCATTTGTTTTGGTAAGCATTCAATCAATCCATGGAAAGTGAAAGTTTAAAATTTTTGAAAGAAACAGAGCATAACACTTTCAAATTCAATAACTCACAAAACAAAGAGTATTCCAATCAAACAAATTGTTCTTCATGTTCCACACAGCCAAATTCACATTCAAGATAGCAATTATCAACAATATACACATACACACTCCTAAGGTTGCTATCCTAAAGTTCAAACTATAAAAATAGAGGGAGTGAAGATTTCAAATGGTTAAAACTAAAACATAATTTGATAGATTCAAAATTGATGGAGGTTTGTGAGTGGAAAAAGTGAAAGAAAGAGCTTAGGAGGTAGAGAAACAATACATGAGAAAATCAAAGATTTTTAAAATTTCATACTGCTGCGTTTCACCTGCGCTCAGTGCAAGTGAAGCACAGAAAACAGTGACTAAAATTGCATTCCTGCGCTCAGCGCAGAAAACAGATTGAAATTTTGCAATTTTAAGTCAAGTTTTCTGCTACTTCCAACTGTTAAAAAATTTAATTTTCCAAAAACTCATTCCAATCAATTTTGAAAATTTCCTAAATCCTAAAAAATATCCTAATTAACAAAAAAGAACAAAAGAAAACAAAAATAATTAAAAACTTAAAAATCTCTGGGTTGCCTCCCAGGAAGCGCTTGTTTAACGTCTTCTAGCTCGACGCCTGTTCTATCAAGGTGGTTGAAACTGAAATCTTTTGGTGAGCTTGTGTGCTGCACCCTTCCTTTCTTTGGCCAATAAAGCTCCCCATAATCTTGCCTTGGAACAATCTGTAGTGCGAAATGACTTTAACCATTTGTGCTTCTTTCTGGAATTAGACCATGCCTCTGACTCCCTTGGCTTGACTTTCCTTTTCTTTATTATCTTGCTCTGATGTGCATCAGTCTTCTTCTCCTGAAGCTTTTAAATGATTCACAGTTGATTGTTCTCCATTTCTTTGCTTCACAGGGGTCTTTGCTATGAAACACTCCTGACCATTTTGTCTTCAATCTGGCTCTAGGCTTTGAATTTGATTCTACTTTTCTTCTCTTTGTCTTGTTCTGGTCAGTATGTTGGCAGACCTATCTTTTGTGGGGTTTGGAAGGTTGAACACTTGCACCATTCCTTTCTTGATCTTCCTTTGGAGGACTGTATGGATATGGCAAGGTTTTTGGTCTTGGTACCACCTCCCTTCCTTCCTCGGGCTTTGATTCACCATCTCCCTGTTCACTCATTTTCATGATCTCTTTCATCATGTACACCCTCATATGTGTTGTTCTATTTCTCCTATTCACAGTCAATTTCTTCTTTAAGCACAATCTCTTCTGTTTCATCTTCTCCTTTTTCTTCTTCTACTTCTACTGCACCTTCTTCTTCTTTCTTTTCTTCATCAGCTTCTTCCGATTCTCTTTCTTCAGATTCTCTTTCTTGTTTTTCTTCAGTTTCCTCTTCTTCTTCTTCTACTTCACCTTCTTCTTTTTCTTCTTTTTCATCAGCCAGATTGTCATTGGTTTCTTCCCCTATCAGCTGAACAATGTCATCGCACTGCTCTTCGGGGTTGGGTAATGCATTTGCTGAGATTTGTTTTGACAGACATTTGGTCATATTTTCTACTATCTCAGCTAGTATGGGGTCAGCAGGTAATTCTGCTTCTTCACAAGCCTTCTGAAACCGTACCAATTCTTGCAACTTTTTTTCAATAAGATTGTCCCCATCTGAATGCCTTGGTTGAACTGAAGAGAAGCTTTGCTGCTGTTGGGTAGAAGGTTGCACATGGAATAAAACATTATCTTGGTGCCACCTACAATCTTGATTCTGGCTATTTCTCCATCGTTGTGAATTATTTACAAAATTGTTGTTGTTGGAGAAGTTGCCCGGTTTTTCTTGGTTGCCCATGTAAGTAACTTTCTCTTCTTGAGTGCATGGGTAAGAGCAGTAACCATTGAGATGGTTACCTCCGCAAAAATCACAAATTAATTGTGGTGACTGACCAGGATAAGAGTGAACTGGCTGCGGTGGCTGAGAAAGTTTAGCTCTCTTCTTTTGAGTGCTTCTATTTGCTGCATTATAATCTTACGATCTGCCCTGAGTTCATCTTCAGAAGTCTGCTTATGCGACGAAACAACATCTTGTTGCCACCCAAAATTTTGATTCTGGTAACTTCCCCAATCCTGTTAAAAATTGTTAGAATAATTGTTGTAACTAGAGAAGTTACCTTGAATTGGTGTGTGGGAGAAATATTTTGGCTCTTGCTGCCTAACATAATCTCCAAGGGTTCTTCTTGGTGGATTTTGATAATCTCCAAGTATTTTTCTTGGTGGATTTTGCCATTTAGAAGCCATTTAACATTTACTTCACTTGGGGTGATTGAACAGAGAGTGTTGGGATTGTCTCCTTAAGCTTATCCTTGCCCTTTTTTTTATTTTTGTTCCTTCTACACCTATCCTCACAAGAAAAATAATCAAGAAGCTCAAACAAATGTTAGCTCAGATGAGAAGCACAAAATATCAAAAAATAAAATTTAAAATATTTTTTATAAAAAAATAATAATAATAATAATTTTTTTAAAATAATAATAATAAAAAATTTATCCTAAATAAAAAGAAAAGAATTAAAATAAATTAATAAAATATTTTTGTTTTCTTCTTGACTTCTCCCTCGTCTCCTTCTTTTGTTTCTACTTCTGTTCTTCCTTGATATCTTTTCTATTTCTGGATAAAATTGTAGTTGATTTGGGGACACCTGGCCTCTCAAAAGCATAAACAAGAAAACTTGAAAAGGGTAAGTGTGGAAGAGAATTTTTATAATAAAAAGAATAAAAATAAATAGAGAAATTCCTAAAAGAAATCCTAAAAAAATAAAATAAAAATAAAATAAAAATCTAATCCTAAGATAGAGTATATACAACTTCATAATTAGACCTCCCAAGTCTATACGAATTAATACATCGTTCCCCGGCAACGGCGCCAAAAATACTTGATGAGATTCTGGCAAGCGTACCAAAATTCCAGCAGTATAATAGTAAGTAAAGAGTATCGTATCCACAAGGAACGGTTCAATTTATAAAGATTAGTGGTCCCAACTATCAAGTGAAAATACGGTTGTTGGTTGTTGAATTGTGAAAGTAAATAAAAATTGAACTTAAATGAGAGAAATAGAAACAGTTACTTGGACTAGGATTGAACTTCGTCTCATCGCACCCCTTTCATATGTGAACCCCAATAATATTTATGAATATGCAATTATAACATCTTAGCTCAAATTAAAGTTATTTCACAAAGGTTCCCACAAATATGAAATACTCAGAAATAATCTACCCTGGTTCCCACAGTGATAAATTACCCTAGATTAAAGATCTATTTTTTTACGCTATCAATTCGCCCTGGTTCCCACAGTGACTACTATGAGCGTTTTTACCCAATCAGAATTCAAGTTTCCTATTCCTAGGTTCCCCCAAACTCGCTATTGATTTGATAGAACCACCTTCCGAATGCGTCCCATAAAACCAACCTATAACTCTGACGCACAGACGGAAGCTAAGCATTAAGCACAGAATACACACACCGATATTATAAAATCAGGGATTCATAAATAATAAAGAGAATTCACATACAATTGGGGATTGAATCAACTACATTCAATCCTATTGGAGAGTTTAGCTACGCATGGTAGCCATTACAAACCAACGGAGAAACTGTCACTTTCTCCAGTCCTTGCTTCTGCTTTGTCGTCTCTCCAAAAGCTCCCTTTAGATTTGTGCAAAAGGTACTATTTATAGACTAAGGAAAACCCTAATTTAAATCTGGAAGAGATCAATCTGTATTTGAATTTAAAAAGTTGGTGTGTGACTTGCGTTTCACCTGCGCTAAGCGCAGATGAAGCGTGTCCCTCTGTAAGTTGCGCTCCTCCTGCGCTAAGCGCAGGTGAAGCGTGAAACACGCTGTAGACTTTCTTCAATTCCTCATTTATCCACTTGATCTCTTTCTGATCTTGCCTTTGCTTAATTGGTTTTCCTTGTTTCCCTTTTCTGGCTTGATTTTGTATTTATTTGAACTTGAATTCAAATTGGGAAAAGTTATCCACAAGATCCTTTGTTTAAATAGCTACTGATCTCATCTTTATTTTATCCTCATTTAAACTTCAAATCTGCAAACAATCTCCCCATTTAATGTTATTTTCTCTTCTATTTCAAATCTTCCATAAATCTGCACAAAATAACAGATTTCTAATCAAAATAGCATCAAATTCAAATTCAAACCAAATAATTACAATTATTACAATTATTCATAAAAAAGGATTATTTTGGGGCATAAATCATTATTTTAGCTTTGATAAGTGTAATAAAAACATAGGAAAATATCACATAATTTACACTTATCAATTGTTGACTGTGAATGATTAGAGACAAACCTAGGGTGGATTGTTGAGTTGAATGGTTGTATGCTCTTGTATTCTAAACTCTAGGGTAGGTGATTTGGGGGTTTTGTAATGGTGAATGCATTGATTGTATTATTAAGCATTCATGGGCCATTGGCCATCATTGAACATGTTACAAGGGTCCCTGGACTATCATAGAGCCTCTAGGCTATCATAGGGTCTCTGGATAATCATAGGCCTCCAGGAAATTACTTGTAATAACGACGAGGTAACCACATCAAACTCTTGGCCAAGAGGGATATGGAGGTCCTCAATTTTAAAAATGACTCATGCATGATTATTCATGGTTAATAAGCTTTAATCATAGGTGGCCCTGGACGACGGTCCTTGGTCACACGTAGAGCTGTCAAAACGGGCCAACCCGGCTCACCCGGGTTGGCTCACCACGGGTTGGAGGAAAAGTGAGCCGAGCCGGGATGGCTCACTTTTTTAGTGATCTAGAAAAATACCAACCCGGCTCGACCCATCACGGGTTGGTGGGTTAAACGGGTTGGCTCACTAATTTATTAAAAAAACTAAAAAATGAAATAAAAATAAAAAACCAAGGCACATATGTACAAAATTTATTGAGACCAAATTTATCAATATATCTTTTGAAACTAACTTTGAGGTATTAAGAAATACATATACTTTCTCAATTGCAGTGTTCTGCACTATCCAAATAGAAAGACCAAGCAGTTCTTGCTTCAATCCACAGTTTCAAATACCCTTTCTTTTTTTTCCATTTCTCAAGTCTGTTTCTACATAGAAGAAACATCCTTAGTCCTTATTGCTTGAGTTGTGAGCATCCAATTAGGGACCTTGGACTCCATCTCATTGATGATTACAGAGCTAAAATACTGCAGCTCAACTAGTTGTAAGTCCAATTAACAGCAAAACAAACACACATAGGAGCAACCATACCTTCTTGTTGAAGTCGAGCAGAACGAACACACAGAGGAAACACACAAAGGCACCACAGACCGCAGCAGCTGAACGAACACACAGAGGGAAAGCTCAAAGGTACTGTAGCAACAGAACTAATGGGAGGAGGCGAGGAACGAACACGCAGAAGGGGTTAGCAACTCAGATCGAACACGCGTTGAAGCCGAACGAACTCGCATAACAAACTAGCAACACCATGAACTCACAGATCGAACACGAAAGGGGACGAACACACATTGAAGGTTGAAGCAGAACTAATGAACGAACTCGCGGATGCAGCAGGAGCACGAACGAACACGCAAACTCAGTGACTCACGGACGCAATAGTATTAGCGGTGGTCCGGTGGTGGGCGGTGGCCAGGGAAGACTGGAAGAGAAGAATGAAAGGGAAAATGATGCTGATAGAGGTGCTGATGAGGCCTTAGGGTTTAGTTTTGATTTGATTTTGTGAATTGTGAATGAACTGGACCTAACCCACTGATGGGATTTAGGCAAGCGTACCAAAATTCCAGCAGTATAATAGTAAGTAAAGAGTATCGTATCCACAGGGAACAGTTCAACTCGTAATGATTAGTGATCAGACTATCAAGTAGGAAACGATATTTGATGATTGTTGTGCGGAAAGTAAATTGCATAAAGTAAAAGGGATAGTAGAGATAGAGTAAGATAATGTTACTTGGATCAGGATTGAACTTCATATCATCGCACCCCTTACACATGTGAACCTCAATGTTAATTAAGAATATATTTCTATGATATCCTAGCCAAACTATATTATTTTACCCCGAGTTACCAGATAGTAAAATACTCAAAGATAATCCATGCGGATTCTCCCAGGCGACAAATTACCCCGGCTTGATTGTTCTAATTTTTCGTTCGTTAACACTATCAAATCACCGTATATTCCTATAGGGACTACTATGAAGAGGCTGTCACATTCCAATTCTTCAATCGTCGATTCCCCTTATATTCCTATAGCGATTACTATGAGTACTTTTACCAATTAGAATTTAAGTTTCCTAAGTATCGGCTCCCTCAAACTCGCTGTTAATCTTATAGAACCATTTGTCACACATGCATCCTATAAAACTAACCTATAACTCCGGAACAAAGGCGGAAGCTACGCATTAAGTGAAGTATAAAAGTACCGATATCATGGAATAGGGATTCATAATTAATAAAGAGAATTCACATACATGTGGGGATTGAATCAACTACATTCAACCCTATTGGAGAGTTTAGCTATGCAAGGTAGCCACATAGACCAATGAAGAAACTGTCACGCTTTTCTTCAATCCTAGCGTTGCTATCTCGGCAGCCCTTCGGGGTCTCCTCTGGAACTTAAGCCCTAAACTCTAACTCTGCTCTCCTACCGCTATTGCTCTACAAAAGGTCCTATTTATAGACCAAGGAAAGCTATCTTAAATCTGGAAGGAATCTATTTTGAAAACAAATCTAAAAAGCAAATTCGCGCAGCTGCGCTTCACCTGCGCTCAGCGCAAGTGAAGCGCATGTTACAGAATGATGCGCTCCAATCTGCGCTCAGCGCAGATGGAGCGTGGAGCGCGTAACGGATTATTTTATTTCCTCTTTTAACAGCTTGATTTCTTCCTGATCTTATCCTTATTTGCTTGGCTTTCCCTGTTTCCCTCTTTTTGAATTGATTTTGTGTTTATCTTGTCTTTGAATTTAAATTGAGGAAGTTATCCGCAGAATCCTTGTTTAAATGGCTGTTGATCTTATCTTTATTTGCTCTTATTCAAACTTCAAATCTGCAGATCTTATCCTCAAATGATGCTATCTTCTTTCCTTGTTCAAATCTCTCTCATAATTTTGCAAAATCAACAGATTTTATATTAAAATAGCATCAAATTCAAATTCAAATTAAATAAACACAATTATTACAATAATTAATAAAAAGAGATTATTTTGGGGCATAAATTACTATTTTACCCTTGATAAGTGCAGTAAAAATACAAGAATATATCATATAATTGACACTTATCAAATACCCCCCAACTTAACTTCTTTATTGTCATCAAGCAATAGACCTTTTTGCAATAAAAAATGGATTAACTCCCCTGTACAATTCTCAGAAATAAGGACGAATTTTTCATCATCTCTTTATTGGGCAGAAATCACTTCCCAAATATCAGAAAAAATCAGAATTAAGAGATGTTACCTATGCTCAATCAGAATACGATACAACAATTCAGTCAAACTTTCTCAGAAATAGTAATTAAAGCAGTAAATGATAAACCAAGGAATTCTCTTATGCTCACGGGTAAGCGTTTCCCTCAATTTTTCCACCACAGTTGAACAACTAGAATTGATAGTCGTTTCTAGTTTCTAATCATGCACATGGTTAATATGGATCAAAAGGTCTTTTCTTGGTTGTAATGAGGCTGGGTTATCAAGAAATCATGGTTTTTCTGGATAAGCAAAGAACACTTAGAATAGAGAGCATCTTTTGATTTTTCTTGAACTTGGAACTTCTCTCCATTCTCCATCTCATTCTTGATTTGTCTCATTCAGTTGGCCTCTTTCTTTATTTGAAGATGCACTCCCCCCAACTTATTCAATTGATTCACTTTTTCTTTTTGATTTTTGAGGGAGTGATCTTCTTTTGCTTTCTAGTGCCTGCTCTTTGGATTTCTTGACTTTCAAACCACCAACATTTTCTTCCCATTATATCAAGTTGCACCTTGCTCTCTATCCCAAATGTGTCGGGGACATGATATAGATCTCAATTATGGCTGGGGTGCATAAGAAGAAACATCAAAGCTCAAATGGGTTACCAAAAAAATTGGAAAATTTTTCTCAAGGGTTGGCTTTTTGGCACTGAGCAAATAATGTAAAAACAAAAATTGCCTTTATCACTTCCATATTTTCCATGAACAGAGTAAAATCCAAAAACTCAATCAATAACAATTGACAAGTAGCGGTGAAAACTCTCAATTTAAGTGTTTGGACTCACAACTCACCGGCTTTTTGGCTAAATTCCTTGATAAAGCACTTACTGGTTTTAATTAACTACCCTAATAGGTTCTCATAAGAAATATCCTAATCCTAACTGATTGTGGAATTAAATCACAAAACCCTTTCTTCTTTCCTAATCTGGTTAGTTAAACTACCTAATTTCGGAGAATTTTGAAAAAATTTCCTTAAATCCTTAATTCCTAAAATCCTAAAATTTTAAAAATCCTAAAAGAAAGAAAATGTTGAAAATGCACTGCATAGCAATATAATGTATCAGTGAGGTATAAATACAGTACATATCCAGAATAATTAAAAGAAAATAAAAAGAAAATAAAAAAATGAAAAGAAAAAGAAAAGAAAAATAAAAGCACCAAATCAAAATATCAGTCTGCTTCATCTCCATCAGCTGCTCCATGTCCAGCTGCTCCTCCCTCTCCTGGAAAAACAGGCCTGTCCCCAGGCCACTGCATGTGTGCATGAAACTCCTCCGGAGTCATGCCAAAATTTGGATCATGCCTGCAGCGGTACTGGAACTCCTGGATATGGGATAAACCTCTGGCAATGGATGCATTCTGGGTAAAAATGTGTTGTGCCTAGAATGGGATAGAGGTGTCTGCTGGTGGTGGTGCTGGTGGTGATTCCATTGGTGGTGGTGGTGGTGGTGGTTGTTGCTGCTGCTCATCCTCATCATCATCCTCCTCCGGAATGCAGTTGGCTTCTATATACCCTCTGGTCATGGGGTTCAAGATGCGAACCGAAGGGAACACCTCAACACCCCTAGAACTGCAGAGGGCTATGATAAGTGAAGGAAAGCCCAAACTGATCCTAGAGTTGGCGCTGCGGCGCCCCACAGAAGATACAAAGTCTGCTATCTTCTGTGCGATGATACTGGCAATATTTATGTTTGCGCCAGTGATGATGTTGTAGATGAGGTGGGCTACTGGCATGGTGACGTCTTATACATGGTTGGTGGGCTGGATGTTAGCCAACACCAACACTGTCCACATCTGCACGATGTCCTTCATGTCTCGCCTATAAATGCGAGCAGCATGTCCATAAACATTCCTCTCGAAGGAACGTCCCCGCAGGCATAGGCTCTCTGCGGTCTGAGTATCTAGGGGATCATTCCCATAGATCCCCACAGCCCTCATCCTCTCATGGTACTGACACTCCATGAGTCTTCTATCCTCAGGTCCTGGAAATAATAAAAGTCTGTTGATCGCATTGCGATCATAAGAAATCACATATCCTCGGACATAAGACTGCCGCCTCACATCAATGCCATGGTCTCCAATGGCATTGGCATAGAACTCCCTAACAATGTCAGGGTCAAAATGTGAATCTGGGCGGCTGAGGCGGACCCAGTTCCTCCTGTGTATCTTAGCTCTGAATTCCTCATATTCTCCAGGATGCAATGACACTGGCCTCTCTTTGATGAAGTTACAGTCCATCAGTGAACTGTAAGCCTCTGAGGATTTAATGTCCTTGAATCTGTGAGCATCAAACTCTGGGTCCTCTTGAGGTGCCTCTATAGCTCTCTTGGCACCTTTGCCTTTCCTTGAGGTACTAGCATAGTTAACTTCCTTAAAGTGAGCCATATGCAAATTAAAAATTTAAACCAAGATTATTCATGCAATTGAAATAATAGATTACTAATAATTAATGAAATAAATGTCCAATTTAATTCAAAAACCAAAGCAATCAAGCACTTGCACAAAAATCTTGATTTTAAAGTTACCCAATGCCAATTAATTAATTTATTAAGAACATGCTAAAGTGATCAATTAAAGCAAGTCCTAATTAATTTTTAAACATGGCAAAAATTGGTAACAATTATCAGGCTCTAAAATCATGTTATCAGTAACATGCAATAAAGCACAATTATTCAAGTATGGTCATGCAAAAATAGTATGGCATAAACTGAGCATACATGCACCAAAAAGAATAATTTGCAATAATTTATTGAGCACTTTAAAAACTACCACCTAAACATATTAAAACACACCATAAAAACATACCACAATAGCAAACATACTAAACTAAGACTCTATTGACAAATTTTTCCTAATCTAAAGGGTCCTACGAGCCTAAGTTCTCTATCCTAAGGTTTTGCTCAAATAAATGAAAAACTGAAAATTTTAATCGGTACAAAATGAATAAAACTATAAAAACATACCCGGTGTAGCTTCAAAAATTGAAAGGAAGGAGGTTTTGAAGTAAAAAGGGTCGAAAGAAAGGATGATTTCTCAGAGAAAATGGAGGTTAGGAGTTGAGAGAAGGTTTGGAATGTCCTTCCCTCGCTCCAAGATTCAAATAAATCCTGGAGCGTGCATGTGCACTCCACTTTCGCTCAGCGAAGGTGCAACGCGTGCTTCATAGAATATAAAGCGTGCCGCTTCGCTTCACCTACGCTCAGCATAGGTTAAGCGCAGAAAACAAAGAGTAAATTTATAATCCTGCTCTTCACCTACACTTAGCGTAAGTGAAGCGCAGAAAACAGAGACAAATTATCAAATCTGCGCTTCACCTGTGCTATGCGCAAGTGAAGCGCAGAAAATAGAACTGAAATTCCATTTGCTGTTTTCTGCTGCTTCTTAACTTTAACTGTTTTTCATCCATTCCTTATTAAATCTAATCCTTTACTTAACAACTTCTTATTCTGCACAGGTATAGACTCTAACACACAAAATCAAAAACAAAAATCAAAGAAAAATTAAAAACAAAAAATGTTGGGTTGCCTCCCAGGAAGCGCTTGTTTAACGTCTGATAGCTCGATGCCTGGTTCAATCATGGTGGCCTCAATTGGAGGATGATGGTTGACTCTGTTCCTGTCCTTCCTTTTAGTTCCTATCCTCCATGCCAATTTCTTAGTTTCTCATCATCACTGTCTTCACTCATTTCTTCCTCTGATGCTGCTCTTTTTCTCTTTTTAAATCTGAACTCCATGATTGACTATGGCTGCTTTACTCTCATTCTTGGTTTCCTCAGAAATCCAGAAACCTTTTTCTTCTTTTGCTCCACAATGTCTGGAGGAGCTTCTTTCTTTCTTACCTTTGGCAGATGAGATTTAGATTTAAATTGATAGATCCCATCAGTAGGATCCATTTTTAATTTTTTGGAGTTTTCTGCACTTTGGGGATTTCTCTGTCAATATGGAACACAATGCTCTCATCCTTAGAGCTTAACTAGTATTTTCCCCTATCAACATCCACTATTGCCTTGGCAGCTTTCATGAAGGGTCTTCCTAAAATTAGGGGGACATCAGTATCCTCCTCTTCCATCTCTGCAATGTAGAAGTCAACAACATATACAAACTTATCCACTTTGATTGGTAAGTCTTCAATTATCCCATACGGGCTGTGAGTGGATTTGTTTGCAAGTAGTAACTTCACTTTGGCAGGCTTGACCTTCAAAATTCCCAGCTTATTAAAATATGATAGCGGCATCAAATTGATGCTCGCCCCAAGATCCAATAAAGCATGTGTAGCTGGTTGATTACCAATAGAAAGTGGTACAGTGAACTTACCTGTGGTGTAGACCTCTTCTGGTTCTTCCTCTTCTTCTTGCACTGCCTCTGGCTTTTCCTCTTGTTGAACACTCTTCTGGACAATCTCTTTTATGGGCACTTGCTCTTCAAAGGTGATATTTTCTTCTATATCACTTTCCTCTGTCTTGTTGCCATTAGTAGCAATCAAGTTGCAGTGCTCCTTTGGATTGGTCTGAGTGTTTGTTGTGAAGTGGCCATTCTTGTGTTCTACCATCTCTTTTGCTAACTGGCCCACTTGACTTTCTAATGATTTGATTGATGCTTCTGTGTTCTTCCTGAATCCATCAAATCCTTGTAAGAAAGCATCAATCTTCTCTTCCAACCTGTTCAATCTGTCATACGTAGATGGTTGTTGATGCTGATATGGTGTCTGTCTGTTTCCTCCATTCTGCCCCCATCCAGAGTTGTTTTGGTTATTTCTCCATCCTTGAGAGTACTGATTGTTGTTATTGGAGAAATTTCCTTGCCTCCCCTGGATACCCATGAAATTGACTTGTTCAGCTTGATTTTCTTGAAAAGAGCATTGACCATTGGGATGGTCACCTCCACAAAAGTCACAGATCAAAGGTTGGGCTTGAATAGGTTGGGATTGGACAGCTTTTAATTGTTGAGGGAGTGCTTTTAATGTTTCAGTGAGTGCCTCTATCTGCCTTTTAATAAGCTTGTTCTCTGCTAGAATAACATCACTACTACTGAGTTCCAACACTCCTTTCTTCTGTATTTGAGCTGGTTGTTGTCCACACTGAGCTTGCTGATCATTTTGAGCGAAGTTGTCAATGATTGAGATTGCTCGCTCTGCATCCACTGATAAGATAGTTCCTTCTGCTGCAGCATCTATGAAAGATTTGGAATCAGGCCTGAGCCCATTGAAAAAAATGTTGAGTTGAGCAATACCATCATAGCCATGATTAGGACATTTGCGTAACAAAGATTTGTATCTCTCCAGGCTTCACATAATGGTTCATCTGCTCCTTGCTTGAATGTGGAGATGTTTGATTTGGCTTGTATATATTTTCCTGGTGGGAAAAATCTTCTCAAAAATTTGTCTTCAACCACTTCCCAATTATTCAGACTTTGATTTGGGTGTGACTTCAACCACTCCTTAGCTTTACCTATCAATGAGAAAGGAAACAAGCGTAAATATACAGACTCTAAATCACCTTCCTCAAAACCTATAGTGCCAATTAATTCATAAAAGTTTGAGAGATGTGTATGTGGATCCTCATGATCTAATCCCGCGAATTGATGGGCACTGATAAGATTGAGGTGAGCAGCCTTTAATTCCAAGGACTTCGCTGTTGTTGGTAGAACAATGCTTGAATAATGGCGAGGTCCTTGATGCATAACATATTCCCCTAGGAGTCTTCTCCTTGGATTTTGTTGTTCCATGTTTTTGGGTTCTTCCTCAATTCTCCTTCTTCTCCTTCTCCTGTTTCTACTTCTGTTCTTCCTTGATGTCCTTTCTATTTCTGGATCAAATTGTAGCTGATTTGGGGACACCTGGCCTCTCAAAACCATAAACAAGAAAACTAGAAAAGGGTAACTGTGGAAGAGAATTTTTTATAAAAAGAAATAAAAACAAAAAGAAAAATTCCTAAAAATTCCTAAAAAAAAAATAAAAATCTAAAAATCCTAAGATAGAGTATATACAACTTGATAGTTAGACCTCCCAAGTCTATACGAATTGATACACCGTTCCCCGGCAACGGCGCCAAAAATACTTGATGGGATTTAGGCAAGCGTACCAAAATTCCAGCAGTATAATAGTAAGTAAAGAGTATCGTATCCACAGGGAACGGTTCAACTCGTAATGAATAGTGATCAGACTATCAAGTAGGAAACGGTATTTGATGATTGTTGTGCGGAAAGTAAATTGCATAAAGTAAAAGGGATAGTAGAGATAGAGTAAGATAGCGTTACTTGGATCAGGATTGAACTTCGTATCATCGCACCCCTTACATATGTGAACCTCAATGTTAATTAAAAATATATTTCTATGATATCCTAGCCTAACTATATTATTTTACCCCGAGTTACCAGATAGTAAAATACTCAAAGATAATCCATGTGGGTTCTCCCAGACGACAAATTACCCCGACTTGATTGTTCTAATTTTCCGTTTGTTAACACTATCAACTCACCATATATTCCTATAGGGACTACTATGAAGAGGCTGTCACATTCCAATTCTTCAATCATCGATTCCCCCTATATTCCTATAGCGATTACTATGAGTACTTTTACCAATCAGAATTTAAGTTTCCTAAGTATCGGCTCCCCCAAACTCGCTGTTAATCTTATAGAACCATCTGTCACACATGCATCCTATAAAACTAACCTATAACTCCGACACAAAGGCGGAAGCTACGCATTAAGTGAAGTATAAAAGTGTCGATATCATGGAATAGGGATTCATAATTAATAAAGAGAATTCACATACATGTGGGGATTGAATTAACTAAATTCAGCCTTATTGGAGAGTTTAGCTACGCAAGGTAGCCATACAGACCAATGAAGAAACTGTCACGCTTTTCTTCAATCCTAGCGTTGCTATCTCGGCAGTCCTTCGGGGTCTCCTCTGGAACTTGAGCCCTAAACTCTAACTCTGCTCTCCTACCCTTATTGCTCTACAAAAGGTCCTATTTATAGACCAATGAAAGCTATCTTAAATCTGGAAGGAATCTATTTTGAAAACAGATCTAAAAAGCAAATCCGCGCAGCTGCGCTCAGCGCAAGTGAAGCGCAAGTTACAGAATGATGCGCTTCAATCTGCGCGCAGCGCAGATGGAGCGTGGAGCGCGTAACGGATTATTTTATTTCCTCTTTTAACAGCTTGATTTCTTCCTGATCTTATCCTTATCTGCTTGGCTTTCCCTGTTTCCCTCTTTTTGAATTGATTTTGTGTTTATCTTGTCTTTGAATTTAAATTGAGGAAGTTATCCGCAAAATCCTTGTTTAAATGGCTGTTGATCTTATCTTTATTTGCCCTTATTCAAACTTCAAATCTGCAGATCCTATCCTCAAATGATGTTATCTTCTTTCCTTGTTCAAATCTCTCTCATAATTCTGTAAAATCAACAGATTTTATATTAAAATAGCATCAAATTCAAATTCAAATTAAATAAACACAATTATTACAATAATTAATAAAAAGGGGTTATTTTGGGGCATAAATTACTATTTTACCCTTGATAAGTGCAATAAAAATACAAGAATATATCATATAATTGGCACTTATCACCCACCTACGAAAGCAATTGGGAGGTTTTTTCATTTTTTTAACAAAAAATGGGTTGGCTCGGCTCAACCCGACCCAAACCCACCTTAGCTCACGGGTTATGTAAGCCGGGTCAGATTTACTCGGGTTTAATGAGCCCATTTTTTTTCAACCCAACCCACCGGTGACCCGGGTTTATACGGGTTGGCTCACCGGGTTGGGCTCATTTTGACAGCTCTAGTCACACGGCCGAGTGCTCAATCACATCACAGTTAGTATAAAGACCCTGGGTGTCGGGTAACAACACCTCACAGTCATGTTTTACTTGCCTTCATGTATTTATATTTATATTTGTATTCTGGATGAGATTGTGGCTTGTTGAGGTGTGTTTGATATCATTTGCTTGAATCCCCACACTGTATGCTTTATCACACTCACTAGGACGTTAGTCTTACCCCACGATGTGGGAATTATGTTCAAATGTGCAGGGTAATCGTCCAGCTGCTTGATGGAGAGTTGGAGCTTGAAGTTGGGCTTTTAGTCCCCAACTCCTCCTTTTGAATTTCTAGACTATTTTGTATATGCATTGAATGTTATTCTTTTGGTGGGATAGGGATGTACATGTGGGGCCCTCAGGGATGTTTGATATTTCCAGGACATATGTATTTCCATATCCCATTATGCCTATTTACTTGATGTATGTAATATGAACCTATGTGGGCAATATTGACTCTATTATCTGAATGATTGTTTTCCACTTAAGTAAATGTTGGAGTTACCTAAGCATTGTAATATCTGTATGTCCATATCGTTAATGCGCGAAATAATTTCATGAATTCGGGAATAGTGCTTCCAACAGGAGTTATTCTCGAATTTAGAAACTAGGACGTTACAACATATATACAAGGAAATAATTTATAATCTTAAATAAAAATGTTTATAACACATGAGGGAAAAGTTTATAACCTAAAACAAAAATGTTTGTAACAAATAAGGGAAGAGTTTATAATATTTAATATAAATGTTTGTAACCTATGAGGGAAGCGTTTATAACCTAAAACAGAAATGTTTGTGACCTATAATAGAAGAATTCAGAAGTGTTTGTAACATATAAGAGGAAAGTTTATAACCTGAAATATAAATGTTTTTAATCCATGATGGAGAAGTTTATAACCTAATATAGAAGTTTTGTAACATATAAGGGAAGAGTTTCTAACTTAAAACATAAATTTCTGTGACACCTAAGGGAAAAAATTACAACACGAAATAGGAGAGTTTATAACTCATTATGCAAGAGTTTGCAATAGAGGATGAAAATGTTTATAACGTGAGACAACCTAGAACAATATTTCTCGTAGCTGACTAATAAACTTAGAAAAACTTAATTGAATGTTTGTGATGTGTATTTTTTATTGCTATGAACTTAGAAAAATTTATTAAAGATCTCATTCTAAGTGGTTGTGATGCATACTTCTTATCAATATTCACTGTTAGAATAATATTAAAGATCTTGAATTCTATGTGATTGTGATGCACATTGGTGAATGTTATGAACTATGGAAAGCCTCAAAAGTTAAGAGAAGTTTTTTCGAATTCTCAACAAAATGGATTATGATTTTGGCCTTGGTGCCTTTGTGATGATGATTTTAGTGCCTTGGTTTTTTTTTGCCTTAGTGACTTTGATGTACCGTGACAATCTCACGTTGAGAGGTTTGGGCAACGCCCTGTTGTGTGATCATGCATCATGACATTGTTCATGGGGAAGCTACGGTAAGGTACAACCGCGATATGGCCGGAGGGGTGGCCCGGGAGTGATGTCATGAGGGTGTACTTAGTGGAGAAATATGTTGCCATGGTCTAGTGAGCACCCTGGAGCTGGAGCGAGTACCAATGGACACTAAACACCCTGACAATCCCCTGGACATAATAACGATTGGTAGAGATTGTTTTTGCCTTTAAAACTTGCAAGTAATGGAATTTGTGTACCTGGTTTTTCGCCCTATGTTGGCGAGGGCAGAAATCTAACTCCCAATTGCTTCGCCCAATTATTGTTTGGATCAAGATATTGATATTAGTATTGCTAAAGATATTAGTTTCATCATCTTGAAAGATGTTGGAGCTGACATTGTTGAAAATACTAATATTAATATGTTGGAATGTTTTGAAGATGCACATGAGATTCATTAGAGTCTGCATTCTCATGACATTGGTAACACTGTTTTTACGAGTTTTTGCATTGCATGCATTAACTGTTGTGAGGATTTGAATGTGGAATGAAGTTTTTGTGACTTATTTTTATTAATACTTATAATGTCTTGGTGATAGGATTAGATGTCTGTCTTAACTCATTCTTTACTTTCTGCTAATATGAGTTTTCATTACTTGCTCTCATTAAAATGGACCGCAACTTAATTAGGATTATTTTCCATCTAAAGACTACTAAGTCACTTACCAATTACAGTTTCCGCATCGAAGAATCCTTCTCACTAGCCTTTGGCATCATCCCCTCACCTTAATTAATTCAGTAGTTGAGACACCTGGCAAGTAATTAATTATACTTATTTGTATTAATTTTAAGTTTGGTCAGAATTTGAATCTAGGTTCGGAATATGTCACAAAACCCTACATCATTATATGATGAGAAACCATTAAATTGAAGTGACATAGTCAAATTTGAAAAAAAAAACTTTTGCTCAAGTTACTCTCAAAATGAAATAAGAGATAAAAGTATAAGACAATGGGTTGATGGATTAGGAATGAGACCCCTTAAACTTGGGGTGATGGAAGTGTATATTATTTGATTCGATTATGAGCTTGTTTGTTAAAATTTTTAAAAGATTATTTTAAAATTTTGTAAAAAATTGTTTTATTTTAATATGAAGTTGAAATTATTTTTTATTTGGTTTATCCTTATAAAAAGTATTTTTTATAATTTGACTTTTTTAGAAATTATATATTTAAAATAGCTTCTCAAAATAATTGAAAATTTTTCATTTTTCATTTTTTAAAAAACTTAATTAGATATACTAATTTTTTAAGAAAAATATTTTTTAAAATAATTTTTTTATGAAAAAAAAACTCAAACAAACATGTTTTAAATTAGATTTGGCCATTTGAACCTAATAACAACGACTGATATAAAAGAAACAAGGGAAAAACAATGGAGGTGGACTGAAGAAGAGGGAGGGAGGTTTAAGATTTCATAGTTATGTGGTTGTGGCAGTGCAGGGTTTAGCAAGCCCTTAAAATGGACAAAAATCAACGAGATTCTAAGTGGAACTATGGGCCTTTAGCTTTTGAAATCTGAACTGTCTGACTCTTTGCCACAAAAGAGCAGCATAAGTAATATGCAAATTTTGCGTTTAATAATGCAACAGCGCCATGAAAGTATGGCCATTGAGGTAGTATCCAATGTAACCACAAAAAATGCCTCCCTTTTATTTATATTCTTTTTATCAGGCAGGTACCAATGAGTAACTTAATTAGATAATTACAAATAAAAATTTGATGAGCATATGCAGCTAAAGTTGGAAACTTAAGTTTTACGTACAACTATGCAAAATTTAGGATATAAGAGCACTTACTTTAGGGCGCTTTTGTGTCTTTAAGTGTTTGAAATGAACGTTTTACCCTTCAGGGCGCTTAAAATTTGGGCGGAAGCGCCCATTTTATTTTTTTTAAAAAACATTTATATCCAGGGCGCTTCATTGAAGCACCCTGCTTTGTAACATTTTTAAAAAAAAAAAATGGTATACAGGGCGCTTCACTGAAGCGCCTTGCTTTTGAACCAGAATTTTTTTTTTAACACATAGGCATCCAGGGCGCTTCTGGAAGCGCCCTCCCTTTAGGGCGCTCCAGGAAGCGCCCTGCACGTCTCAGATGATCATTTAAAAATTTCTTTCTCTCTCCCGCGTCAGTACACACAACCCTCTCTCTCTAAAAAACGTTTTCTCCTCATTCTCTCTTGGCCGTCTTCCCCTTTTTGAGCCGCCGCGCCGTTGTCCAGCACCCTTTGTCATCCGTCGTCCTCCTCCCTCTTCTCCTCCGTCGTCCCTCTTCTCCTCCGTCAAACGAACAGTTCCTCTTCTCCTTCGTCCGTCGTCCTCCTCCCTCCTCTTCTCACGCGTTGTCTCCTCCTCCCTCCTCCTTCCTTGGCCGCCGCACCAGCTTGGAGAGCTAGAGGTAATGCCCCTCTCTTAGATTTTAGGGTTTGGTTTCTACTGGCCCTCAACACATATTACTTGCTGCACCCCCTTTTTTGCTATTTGAAGCTTTTTATTTCTGAATCTATTTTACTGGCTGCACCCATTTTTTGACTATCTGCACCCCTTTTTCTGTAACTGAATTACTGGGTGCACCCTTTTTTTTACTATTTGCACCCTTTTTTCTGTAACTGTATTACTGGCTGCACCCATTTTTTTCCTGTAACTGTTTTACTGACTGCACCCCTTTTCTTTACTATTTGCACCATTTTTCTGAAACTGAATTACTCGCTGCACCACTGTTTTTACTAGTTGCACCTTTTTTTCTTTTTTCTTTTTTTTTAAGGTTATTGATTATATTAACATTGTTGTCATTTATGTTAATGTATTTGTTGATATTAAGATTGGAAATGTGTTGCATAAATTTGTGAAACTTAAAAAATAATTTGAATTAATGCTGATGAAATTTTTAGAATTAAGTAGTTACTTATGCACGGAGTAAATTAATTTTTAGAGTCAAATTATAAATGATTTGATGTTTGTTAGTAGGATATGGATCGTTCTTAGATGTTTGCAAACCGTTTGACAATTGAGTATGAGGAAGGAGTGGAAATGTTCATAAAGTTTGCGGTTGACCATGCAACAAATCCTACAAAAATTGTGTGTCCTTGTACGAAGTGTTTTTGTTCTAAGCAACTAAGTGTAGCGGAGTTGAGGAACCATCTTTTCTGTTTCGGAATTGATAAAAGTTACACATCTTGGACATATCATGGTGAGATTAGAATTGAACATGGTGGTGAGGGAGAGAATAATGTCAATGTAGAACCTAGTGATGATGAGTTTGGGACCGGATGGGATGATTGTGACAGAATTGACGATATTCGAAACGTGGTTGAAGATGACCTTAGAGATTGCCCAAAGATGTTTGATACCCTGGTTAGTGATGTAGAAAAACCATTGTACAAAGGGTGCACCAAGTACACAAGGTTGTCCGCGATGTTGAAGTTGTATAATTTAAAAGCATCAAATGGATGGTCTGACAAGAGTTTCACAGATTTACTGACATTGCTAAAGGAGATGTTGCCGGAGGACAATGTGCTGCCTAACAGAACTTATGAAGCAAAGAAGATGTTACGTTCTATTGGGATGACTTATGAGAAGATTCATGCTTGTCCCAATGATTGCATTTTGTTCAGAAATGAGCATGCATCATTAAGTGTGTGTCCTAAATGCAATGAGTCTCGTTATAAGAAAGAGACTTCACCAGCAAAGGTGGTTTGGTATTTCCCCATAATTCCAAGGTTTTGAAGGATGTACCGTAGTGTCATCGATGCAAAGAACTTAACATGGCATGCAAATGAACGAGTCAAGGATGGCATGTTGAGGCATCCCGCTGATTCTCCACAGTGGAGGAAGATAGATGATGAGTACCCCTCTTTTGGGGAGGAAGCAAGAAATCTTCGACTTACCTTATCAACAGATGGAATGAATCCGCATGGTGTCCAATCTAGTACCCACACCTGTATGTCTTGCACAATGATGATGAGGTAGAGCCGTATGTTGAAATTCACAAGGAGGAACTTCGGAACTCGAATCCTAACCGAGGAGATAATTGGATCACAAAGGAACACAATCGAAGCTTTATCTCATGGTTTCAGTCGAGGATTTTTCATGAAGCGCACCATAATCCTACTTCAGTCTCTACTAGACTAAGATTTTTAGCATATGGCCCAAGTTTGAATGTAATATCATACAAGGCTTACTTGATTGATGGCTACACTTTCTACACAAAGGCCCATGATGATAGAACAACAGTCCAAAATAATGGTGTGAATTTAATTGCCCAAGCATTGCACATGTCAAGTGCAAAAGATAGAAATCCAGTTTATGCTAATATGTCATATTTTGGGGTGATTGATCGCATATGGGAATTGGATTATACTCACTTTCGGTTGCCTGTGTTTGGTATGGAGTTTTACAGGTGTTTGTTAAATTGGGAAAACTTGTAAAAACAGAGGAAACTCTGCCAAATTTTTTATAGGTTCATAACTAACTAGACTTAGTCTTGGTTAAGGATGTTGTATATGTTAAGCATATAATTCAAAACTTTTGACATTAATTTCAAGGATGAAATTCTGGAATGGTGTATTGACTATTGCAGGTGTGAAATACTGTATTCACAGCTTCATATAAATTATAGAGCAGAAAAAAAAATGAAAGGAGGGCGCTTTCAAGGGCGCTTCAGGTGCACATCCTGTGCATATGGAGGGCGCTTCAGGGAAGCGCCCTTGTCATGGCCAACAAGGGCGCTTCTTTGAAGCGCCCTCCTTCCCAGACACTTTGTAGAGGGCGCTTCCGTGTTTTTTAGAAGCGCCCTCATTTCCTTCCGTCAGGGCGCTTCTCAGCACGCCCTCGTTTTAACGACGAAACAAGAGCAGTTTCTATTAGGGCACACGGAAGCGCCCTTTTATGCTTCACGGAAGCGCCCTGGAATAGCTTTTTTGGCGTGGACAGTCGAATTTTATACACAATGGATGTATGCATTTGAATTAGAGACCAAAAAATTTAAAAAGAATTTTATTAAAGTATTTTGTACTTGGACTCATGCTGCTTAAAGTTCGAATGAAAATTTTTGGATTTGACTCTTTTAAAATAAAAGTTTAGTCAACAAGAAAAAAATAATAGTTATAACTATTAATTAAAAATAAAAAATAAAAATATTTTTTTTATAATTTGTTATAAATGTATATGTATGTGATTATTATTTCAAAACTTAAATTTATAATTTTTATATTTAAAAAAATTATAATTTTTTTATGAGGAAATAATTGCTATATTAATATTTTAATTTCTTAGGATTTAATGAATATAAACTGAAAGTGTAAAATTATTTACACTATCCTCCAATGATGTGTTGACATAATATTATTTATTGAGCTTAATAATATATGAGGTGTCATATTCATTAAATGATGTGGTAACACATCATTGGATGATAATATAAATTTTTTTACATTGACAATATATATATATATATATATTAATTAAATCCAATTTCTTATTTTTATAATAATAAATGTCTTTAAAATATTTTTTTTGGTTTAACCATAGGTCTCCTCCACGGGAGGCAATCCTATTTGTTTAAGGGGAATCAAGCATGTACCACTTGAGCCAACCCCCGTTTGTGTCTTTAAAATATTTGTTAAAAATAAAAAGCTTTTTAAAATTTTAAGACATCACAACTCATAGGGAATTGATCTATTGCAAACAAAACGATAATATATCAAATATTATTTAAGTAAAAAAAGATAATATATGAAATATTACAATTTTATCAAATACTTTTCTAATTTTTTTGCTAATCAAAGAGAATTAAATTAAAAGGATTACAAAGGGGTATTCTAGCCCATATACATTACAGAAAATTCAAAGGAAATAGAAAGCTGGGAGTAATAAAAATTAAAAGAATTAGTCCCAACAAAAGCAAATTAAAAAAAGGCAGTCTAACCAAAATTCAAACATACTGTAGGTTCAGTCAACCAAGAGTGAAAAGCGTAGGAGAAACTTTCATTCTTTGCAGAAAGCCATTTCTAAGACCAAATTTGAATAAGCTCCAGTAGAACTTCAGAAGAAACCACATTATTTTCAAATTCTGCATTATTCTTAGTCAACCATAAACTCCATAAAGTAGTTAACTAAATGAGAGCCCAACTTTGATGCGATTTTGAGCTACAAATTGAAAGCCCCAAAAAGTGCTCAAAATGATCATAACAATTATTATGTTGGACAAATGAAAAACCAAACCAGTCTAAGCATGATATCCAGGTTTGATGTGCATATATACACTCAAATAAGATATAAGTGGTTGTTTCCAAACTTTGACCACACCAAACACATAACACATCGGTATGTATGATTATATTCCGCTTTGCCAAATTCTGCTTTGATGGAATTCTATCCAGGATAGCCCTCCAAGCAAAGCAAGACACCTTTGAGGGAGCAAGATTACACTAGAGGAATTTATATATGTAATGAAAAGTCTGTAAAAATAACATCATTAACTATAACATGATAAGCCGATTTAACTGAATAAAGGCCACCAACATCCGCTAACCAACGCCAAGAATCACCACACATGTCAAACACTTTGAACACACTTAGTTCCAATAACAACGAAGACAACAGGTTTGGTTCCCACTGGAATAAATTTCTTCGCCACCACCATTTCCATTCAAGATAACCTTCTTTTATCACAACCATATCAGCAATAGAAACCTCCTTATTTTGAGCAATTGTGAATAAATAACTATAATGCTCACATAAAGGAGTTGTACCACACCAACAATCTTTCCAAAAGGAAGTTTGCTTCCCATTCCCCAACACGTACCCTGACACAAGCTACTAGAAAGCCAATCTGAAACAATGTTATCACGGTTCTCAATGGACCACAAATCTAACCACCATTTAGACCCTCTACCCCTCACATCACCCCACTCACACACACCTCACCATAAATGGAAGTAATTACTGATCTATGCCACATACTATCCCTATCAACTAAAGTTAAAGACGTCATCTCCATTTCCCAAGAAGTGCTAAATTAAAAGCCCTCAAATCCCTTAATCCCAAACCACCATGTCTATTATCCCTGCAAATAACATCCCAAGCAACCCAAGGAATTTTCCTTCGGTCCACACTCCACCCCACAAGAAATTAATAAATAAAGATTCGAGTTGAGAAATGATACCTTTTGGAACCTTGAAAAAATAAAGAAAATAGACCGAGATTGAATGAAGGACAGATTTCAAGAGGACAAGTCTTCCACCAAAAGATAAACACCTCCTCTCCACTTTTCTAATATCTTAATTAACAAAGTTCTTAATGATCAGATTTAATATTTATATTAATGAATTAAATTTTAAATCAAATATTGTGAATCGATAAATATGTCACCTGCTCCTAATTAGAGGAGAATCTCCCATCCTTTAAATAAAATATACTTGTGTTAAATTTTGTGCTTGCCCATTGTATACCACTGAAGTGCTATATATTACAATTGTTATACATTAATTATTCTGATCAGCAACATCATTTGTCCGAAAGAGGATAAAAATTGTCACATATAAGCTAGTTGAAGTGGAAACTAACATATGTTATGTTATAAGAGCATATATCAAATTGGAGTTCCTTAATTATATGATTTTGAATTTAACTTTCCTTTTTAAAAAAAACTAGGATAAATGGACGCCCCATTACAAAACGTAAAGAGAATTTACATCTATCTTATTCAAGAAAATGAATGAATAAATTAGGTATGGACTATTCTAACTTAAATAGTGGTCGTGAAGCTGTGGGAACGAAGATATATTAAATACTTGAAGGAAGAATTTTATACACTATAATGAATAATGATCCTATCCATCCCAAGAATAGCCTCAAGTGAAAGGTATTTGTAGTGTTGAAAAAAATTATATAATTATGAATCTCTTACATTATTAAATAAGAAATATTTAACCAGAAAAACTAATTTAGAATCGAAACAACCTGGACATCCTTTTATTTCGTTGTATATGTGCTCCTAACTACCGAATATATGAGACAGATTAGGGTCCACCAGTCAACTTTATTAATCAATTTATACATTGCCATTATTGATGAAGTTAAGAATAAGAAAGTTTTGACAGAAGGATGCCAAGCGTAAAGCCAAAGGATTAAGTCATATGAAGCAATGCATCTTAGTTGACTCTTTATGCTCCATTATGATCTAAAAAGAACCACTCGTTTTGTTGTTGATGATGATAACCATTTTTTCATTTCACAATGTCACGAGAATATTAAGACCTGATTTTGTCAATTAATTTTCAAACCTTTGAGTGGAGTGGATTTAGCAATGCGTAGAGCACTGCTTACATATTTTTATTTTATCAAAGTAATACTATGTGCCTGAGATGAGATATTGTTAAGCGCGTGATGGTTCAGAGAAAAGGACAACGACCTGCGATCTTCCACTCCGTTAGATGAAAGCAAAATCAGCTGAGATCTCCTACGTACAACAAAATGCAGGCGCGTGAGAGTTGTCACATACAAATATTATTAGTTAAAATATTATAAATATATTTTGAATTAAAATATATTTTTAATCTTTTAAATATATTATTACCTTCATTTTTATTTATCTTGTTTATTTATTATTTTTCTTTCTTTCCAAAAGAAAAATTGTTAAACATCCTATTTTAGCTTTTATTTATTTTACATTATATCTCTTCATATTTTTTATCATAATAAATGGTTGTAGAGTAATTGAGTGATACCATACCAATAATACTTATTAAGTCTAATAGTAAGTTATTTATTATTACATTAAAATTAATTTTTAATAGAACAAGAGTTGAATTATAATTATTATGGAATTAAATTTGTAAATGAACAAATAATTAAAAACAAATTTCATTTCTAAAAGTGGAGATAATAGAAATGGAAAAACTAATTTTTAATTTATTTTTTATTGCTCATTATTCTAGAGTGTAGTATGACTTCTAATATATTTTGTTAACCATCATCTCTAAATAAAATGCCACATAATTAATGTTATGTGTAAAAACATTATAGTATTATTAATATGACATCCTAGTGCTAATTGAAACTAAAAAGTGGATATAACTTTAAGTTCTAAAATATAGTAGCTAATAATAAGGATAAAAAAAATAAAGGGTTCTATTAATGAGTGTCTTAAAGTTGATTAAAAAATCTATAAATAAAATTTTTTAATGGAAATAATAACATTTATTGTATTTATAACATTAAATACTACATATTTTAATAAAAAAAATTTATTTTCTTTATTTCTTAACTGTGTCGAGCACTTATTAGTATTTTCCAAAAATAAAAATCCACATTATGAAACATTAATATTAATGATGGATGTGAAGAAAAAATTACACAAACTTATAAAATAAAAATCATTATGGTAGAGAGATCAAAAACATATTTTAACTTATAATTTATCTTTTAGTTACATTATCTTAATTCAAAAAATAAAAAATTTTAAAAATTATGATTGAATAATTGCATATAATCTGTTGACTTTAACATTATGTTTAATTGGATGAGAGAAACTAGAAAGAGAGAAAAGAGAGAGACTAAAAATAGAGAAGAGAAAAAGTGATGAGAAATGAGGTAGACTATAAGTTGTTTGGTAAGAGAGAAATAAGAGAGAAAATGAAAAGAAAATGAGAATGGAGAAAGTAATAACTATTTAAATGGACCAAAATGCCCTTTTTGGCTAATATGATACAATGTTTTAATGGATTTTTTTTAAAGGAACATTTTAGTGTCATTTATAATTGGATAAAATTAATTTCAAAATCAATGAATGAAAATGAATTGTACATGCATTACGATGCACATTTAATAGAATTGATCAATTTTATTCAATTCTTTAAAAATCGATCAATCAATTTTGAAAACTCGTTAAAAATTCACTTTGATCATTGTAGAGGGTGGAAGATTGATTTTCAAGACTTGGAAATTCGTTAGCAGGGTAGATAAAATCGATTTCCCCCTTAGAAATTTGATTTTTAGCCACACCACACCATGAATCCTCCGTCATATACCACCAACAACTAAACCCTCCTCACAATAGGCATCATTCTCAAGCAGAGATCCACATACCAAAATGAAAAACAGAAATAAAGTTTCAACACCATTCATGATCCTTGTTCCACAACACCTTCGACAAACATTGTGCAATTTTCTTCTTCTTCATCACACTATAAGCATCATAGAAAAATTGGAACCACTGCTCATCACTGGAAAATCGCTATTGTAGTCATCACATTTTGCTTAATTCTAGCCTGTGCTTACAACGTGACAATGCTTGAGTTTCATGGTCTAGTCACAATAACGCCTTTGAATCTTCCTTTGATTGTCTAGTCGTAGCTATGGCAAAGTGGGTCATGGTGGTTTTTTTATGGGATGGGTGCTTGCTTGTTTTGTTTTGATTGAAGAAGATGAGGGAATAATTTGGGGAACAACAAAAAACCACTTCTCCGCCCTTTTTCTCTACAAATAAAGAGGAGAGATATGGTTTGTGTGGAATACATGTTAGTATATGCACTAGAGACATATATATTTTAACATCCATCACTTGTATCATGTTATTTTATAAAGGCAATTCATTCGTTTAGAATGTAATAAATGTCCTTAGAATAGTAAGCTTAAACTTCATAAGAAATCAAGTAGATGACTTAATCGTGAGATTTTATGAAGAACTATTCTTAAAATAGTCCCTGGTCAAGTATCATATTTAGGACAAAAGATGCATTTAGACTAGTATGTGAGTCCGTTGATGATCACATATCACAGATCATGGATATGAGATATCATGTGCTCACATAGGTACATATTAAGAGTAATGATGTACTGGACTGACCCACCTTAAGAACATTACATGGATTGTTACATAAGTGTCATGAACGTTTCTTAAATTGATAAATATTGTATGAAGTCTTTTGACCTGAAATCACTACGATTCCTACATAAGGAATTATATGTTTTAAATATCATCAAACGTTTCCCATAACAAGTTGATCATAAAGTTGGTATTTGGACATATAATAAATTATGTGGTGGAATGTGAGTGAACTAGATGGGATTTGTCCCTCTTATGTAACAGGAGTTATATCTGTAGGCCTCTTGATAAAGTGAGACTGCAAAATGCATGGCCATGCTCAGGAGGATAAACAAGAGATGTTTATTTTCTGTACAGTCTACTTGGGGATCAAGAAAACATAAATTGAACTATACAAGGTTGACACATTCCATGCCCTTGTGTTCAATTAGATATTTGGACAAAGGGACAGATCATATAAATTATCATAAAATAGGATTCGTCAAAGTTGTTGATAATCTCAATATTTGGGTAGTGATGTATTGCTAGATATCGCTCACTATTTATGATATTAAATATAAAAGGGTTTTTATTTTAATATCGTAACCAAATATTAAAAGCCTATTGGGTCACACGCATACAACAAGCCGCTAGGAAAAGATAATAATTCTAATATGATTAAAATTATAATATAATGGGCCAGACCCATATATGTTAGGGTTAATAGAGTGAGGGGTAAAACCCTAGCCACCACTCTATAAATATAGCATAAGATGCAATACCCTATACATATGAGCAATCGCTCTTACTCTTTAAGGCTACTAGCAGAATTGAGGAGGGTTTCCTAGTTCGGTTGTTGGCGTGGACACCTTTAGAGACGTGACTGCTATTGCCTCGTTTACAATCCTCAAAAGGTATGTCATTATGTTTCATGCCCTTTTATGCCTTAATTCGTGTTTTCGCATTAACGATCATAACAAGGAAGGGAATCCATTTATTCCGCTGCACCCTGACCACATGCTTGATTCCCTTCAATTGGTATCAGAGCGTTGGTTTGCGATAAACACGTTTTAGGTTTTTAATCGTTTTGAATATGTTGATATTCTGTTTTTCTGTTTAAAGCGCAAAATACCAGTTGATTGTTGTTATATGCGTTTCACCTGGGCTGGGCGCAAATGAAGCGCAACAAACAGGATCTAAAAACTGGAACCTGCGCTTCACTTGCGTTGGGCGCAAGTGAAGCGCAGCACACTGGGTTTTGATTCTGACACCTGCGCTTCACTCACGCTGAGCGAAAGTGAAGCGCAACTTACAAAATTTAAAACTGGAACTTGCGCTTCACCTACACTGGGCGCAGGTGAAGCGTAGGTGCGCGCTGCAGTTTTGCCTTAACTAGGTATGTTCAATAGGATTGAAAAACCTAGAAGCATTAAAGCAATCAAATCCCTCAAAGAAAAATATTAAGTCATGTTTTGCCTTCCAATGAATAACACTCGTCAAGGCTAGAATCGATTAAGTGTGTGTCTGCCAAAGCAGGGTATCTTTATCTATTTTAGTGAGGCGCGACAGTATAAAAGTAATATCCAATTGTCAATCATTGGGTTTTGACTTAACTAGGTATATTCAATAGGATTGAAAACCTAGAGGCACTAAGTTAGGCATTAATTCATAAGATGAATTAGAATAAGAGTTATTCACCTAACTATCCAAGAGTTGTATGAGATGCAATTGGAAAGCGTGTTCCTACCTAAATAACCTTTTCTTAAGCGATCAGCCAAAGCTGACTTAAAATTAGGTGAAATATGGATCTTGACCCACTAGAAAATCTAGTGATGAGATTTTTTGATTCTTTATACTGAGGGTACTTATTTTGAATCAAAATAGTGAGAGGCATATTTAATTAAAGACCTAATTAAATATGTTTGTTATATGATACTTACATGCATAATTTTCTGTTAAACGAACACAACAAGTAACCTTTCATTGCGACCTGTCCTTAACAAGGACAAACTGTCTGGAATTAACTTTCTAGACTGGTATAGGAACCTAAGGATTGTCCTTAGGCATGAGAAGATGTTGTATGTCCTGGAAGAGCCCGTTCTTGAAACTCCGGCTGCAAATGCTTCAAAAGCTGACAAGGATGCTTTTAAGAAGCATCTGGATGATGCTCTCAATGTAGGTTGCCTTATGCTTGCTACCATGAATGCTGAAAACAGCATGAGAACATGGAGGCATACGATATGATCGTACATTTAAAGAGACTTTATCAAGGCCAAGCTAGGCATGAACGATTCGAAGTCTCAAAGGCACTTTATCAATGTAGACTGGCAGGGGGAAGTTCTGTAGGTGCTCACGTACTCAAGATGATTGGGTACATTGAAAACCTAGAAAGGCTTGGATTCCCATTAGACCAAGAGTTGGCCATTGATCTTGTCCTTCAATTGTTGCCGGACAGCTATAGTCAATTTGTCATGAACTACAACATGAATGAATTTGACAAACCACTTCAAGAATTGCTAATCATGTTAAGAACAGCTGAGCAAAACATTAATAAAGGTAAAGAGAAGGCCATATTAATGGTCCAACCTGGAAAAGGCAAGGGCAAGAAGAAATTCAAGAAGCCCTATTTCAAACTAAAGAACAAAGGCAAGGATAAGCCTAGTACCTCTGTTTTGAAGCCTGTGGGCGGGATAGCTAAGGAAGGAACATGTTTCCACTGTGGCCAGTCAGGACATTGGAAGAGAAACTGTACAAAGTACCTGGAGGAGATCAAGAAGAAGGGAAGTGAGACTTCTGCTTCAGGTATTTATGTTATAGAAGTCAATTTGTCTACTTCTGCATCTTGGGTATTGGATACCGGATGTGGATCTCACATTTGTGTGAATGTGCAAAGGAGTAGGCCATTGACTAAAGGTGAAATCGACCTGCGTGTGGGAAATGGAGCAAGAGTTGTTGCCTTAGCCGTAGGAACCCATTATTTAACTTTCCCAACTGGGCTAGTTATTGAACTAAATAATTGTTATTTTGTGCCTGCCATTAGTAGGAATATTATTTCCATTTCTTGTTTAGACAAGAGTGGTTTTTTATTCATAATAAAGAACAATAGTTGTTCAATATGATATGTTTTATGGTTGTGCAAAGTTGAACAATGGACTATATGTTCTCGACTTTGAAGTGCCTATCTATAACATAAGTGCTAAGAGGGTCAAAACAAATGATTTGAACCCGACTTATCTTTGGCATTGTCGCTTAGGCCACATAAATGAGAAACGCATATCCAAACTCCACCAAGATGGTTATTTGGACTCATTTGATTTTGAATCAATTGAGACATGTGAATCTTGTTTATTGAGGAAGATGACCAAAACCCCATTCACCGAAAAAGGTGAAAGGGTCGGTGATCTTCTTGGTCTCATACATAGTGATGTATGTGGGCCCATGGGCACGATGGCTAGAGGAGGTTTTCAATACTTCATCACTTTTACTGATGATTTCAGTAGATATGGATTTGTGTATCTGATGAAACGCAAATCTGAGTCCTTTGAAGAGTTCAAGGAATTTAAGAATGAAGTATAAAACCAACTTGGCAAGACTATTAAAACACTTCGATAAGATCGAGGTGGAGAATACTTAAGCCAACAATTTGATGACTATCTAAGAGAGTGTGGGATAACATCTCAACTCACTCCTCTTGGAACACCTCAATGGAATGGAGTTTCAGAAAGGAGAAATCAAACTCTATTAGATATGGTTCGATCTATGATGAGTCATACTGATCTCCCCGACTCCTTTTGGGGTCATGCTTTGTTAATAGCAGCTTTCACACTAAACCGTGTTCCATCTAAGGCTGTTATAAAGACACCATATGAGATATGGACTGGGAAATGACCTAGTATGTCTTTTATGAAGATTTATGGTTGTGAAGCTTATGTGAAACGCCAAGTTTCACATAAACTAGAACCCAAATCAGACAAGTGCTTATTTGTGGGATACCCAAAGGAAACTAAGGGTTACTACTTCTATAATCCTAGCAAAGGCAAAGTGTTTGTCGCTAGGACTGTTGTATTCTTAGAGAAAGAATTTGTCTCTAAGAAAAACAGTGGGAGAAAAGTAGAACTTGAAGAAATTCAAGTACCACAAAGTAGCAGTGAGCCAATAATGGAACAAGAGCAGATACCACAAAGTGTTGTGGAGACACCTGCTCAAGTAGCGCAAGACTTATGTAAGTCAAATAGGATACGTCACCAACCTGAGAGATATGGTTTCCTTGTATCTCAGGAAGGGGATGTATTACTAATGGATCAAGGTGAACCAGTGACTTACCAAGAGGCTCTTTTGAGTCCAGAATCTGAGAAGTGGCTTGATGCCATGAGATCTGAAATGGATTCCATGTACACTAACAAGGTATGGACCTTGATTGAGCCACCTGAAGGGATAAAACCCATAGGGTGCAAGTGGGTTTTCAAAAGAAAACTGACATGGATGGTAATATAAGTACCTTTAAAGCACGGTTGGTGGCTAAGGGTTTCAAGCAAATTCATGGTGTAGACTATGATGAAACCTTTTCCCCAGTTGCCAAGCTTAAATCTGTTCGGATCTTGCTTGCTATTGCAGCTTACCATGATTATGAAATCTGGAAAATAGATGTCAAGACAACCTTCCTAAATGGAAAACTTCTTGAAGATGTGTATATGACACAACCTGAAGGTTTTGTTATACCTGAAAATGCTGGAAAGGTATGTAAGTTACAACGATCCATTTATGGATTAAAGCAAGCTTCTAGAAGCTGGAATCTTTGTTTTGATGAAGCTGTTAAACAGTTTGGTTTCATTAAAAATGAAGATGAACCTTGTGTCTACAAAATGGTTAGTGACAACATAGTGGTATTTCTGGTTTTGTATGTAGATGACATACTCTTCGTAGGAAATGACATTCCTACCCTTCAGTTTGTAAAGACTTAGTTAGAAAATTGTTTTTCTATGAAATATTTGGGCGAAGAGACCTATGTGTTAGGTATCAGGATCTATAGAGATAGATCTCAAAGATTACTTGGCCTAAGTCAAAGTACATACATAGACAAAATGTTAAAACAGTTTAACATGCAAGATTCTAAGAAGGGATTTTGCCTATGTCACGTGGTATAAGCCTATCTAAGGCTCAATCTCCTTCCAGTAAAGAAGAGAGAGATCACATGATTAAGATTCCTTATGCATCTGCTATAGGGTCTATCATGTATGCCATGTTATGTACTCGACCGGACATATCATATGCTCTAAGCATGACTAGCAAATACCAATATGATCCTGGTGAAGGTCACTGGACAGCAGTCATGAACATCCTTAAGTACTTGAGAAGAACTAAGGATTCATTCTTGATATAAGGAGGTGAGGAAGAGCTACTTGTAAAGGGTTACACTGATGCTAGCTTCCAAACCGACAAAGATGATTCAAGATCGCAATCAGGTTATGTGTTTTGTTTGTTTGGTGGCGCTGTGAGCTGGAAAAGTTCGAAGTAGGAAACAGTCGCTGATTCTACCATATTAACAAAATCGCTTGTGCAGCAGAAGCATGAAGGGCACACTAGATCATTAGGCATAAGAGTTATGTCTGAATGGCTCTAGTGCAAGTGGGAGATTGTTAGTATATGCACTAGAGACATATATGTTTTGAACATCCATCACTTGTATCATGTTATTTTATAAAGGCAATTCATTCTTTTAGAATGTAATAAATGTCCTTAGAATAGTAAGCTTAAACTTCATAAGAAATCAAGTAGATGACTTGATCGTGAGATTTTATGAAGAACTATTCTTAAAATAGTCCCTGGTCAAGTATCATCTTTAGGACAAAAATGCATTTAGACTAGTATGTGAGTTCGTTGATGATCATATCTCACGGATCATGGATATGAGATATCATGTGCTCACATAGGTACATATTAAGAGTAATGGTGTACTGGACTGACCCACCTTAAGAACATTGAATGGATTGTTACATAAGTGTCATGTTCTTAAATTGATAAATATTGTATAAAGTCTTTTGACCTGAAATCACTACGATTTCTACATAAGGAATTATATGTTTTAAATATCATCAAACGTTTCCTGTAACAAGTTGATCATAAAGTTGGTATTTGGACATATAATAAATTATGTGGTGTAATGTGAGTGACCTAGATGGAATTTGTCCCTCCTATGTAACAAGAGTTATATCTGTAGGCCTCTTGATAAAGTGAGACTGCAAAATGCATGACCATGCTCAGGAGGATAAACATGAGATGTTTATTTTCTGTACAGTCTACTTGGGGATCAAGAAAACATAAATTGAACTATACAATGTTGACACATTCCATGCCATTGTGTTCAATTAGATATTTGGACAAAGGGACAGATCATATAAATTATCATAAAATAGGATTCGTCAAAGTTGTTGATAATCTCAATATTTGGATAGTGATGTATTGCTAGATACCGCTCACTATTTATGATATTAAATATAATAAGGTTTTTATTTTAATATCGTAACCAAATATTAAAAGCCTATTGGGTCACACACATACAACAAGCCACTAGGAAAAGATAATAATTCTAATATGATTAAAATTATAATATAATGGGCCAGACCCATATATGTTAGGGTTAATAGAGTGAGGGATAAAACCCTAGCCACCACTCTATAAATATAGCATAAGATGCAATACCCTATACATATAAGCAATCACTCTTACTCTCTAAAGCTACTAGCAGAGTTGTGGGGGGTTTCCTAGTTCGGCTGTTGGCATGGACACCTTTAGAGACGTGACTGCTATTGCCTCGTTTACAATCCTCAAAAGGTATGTCATTATGTTTCATGCTCTTTTATGACTTAATTCGTGTTTTCGCATTAATGATCATAAAAGGGAGGGAATCCATTTATTCCGCTGTACCCTGACCACATGCTTGATTCCCTTGAATACATACATATTAACTCTCTTCTAAATCTATCTAGTATCAAACAAGAAATTATGCATATAATATCTCCCCCCTCTCTCTCTTATCTGTCTTTTCTTGATAACAAACAAGGTAGGATCTAGAATTGGAAGTAACAGAACACACAATTAGGAAATAAAATATGTATAGGAAAGGAATGGAAACAAGTGTCACAATCAAGGGCAACCTCATTAGATTAATAAGCTTGGATGAAGAAACGCCATAAGTTCCCATAGCCTGATAAGTCTTAGCATGGTTTGAGCAAGAACCATAAACTTTCTCAACTCTCACAAGAAGAGGAAAAAATACATAAGCATCTATATTAAAACTCAAGCTAAAGAGTTACAAAAAGGAGAGCTACCTACTTATAGGCTACAAGGTGGTGCTTGAAGTGATAGGAGGGGCCAAGCCCATGAATTCAAAATAAATCTTATCTAAAAATGATAAAAAGAAAAGACACTATCAAAGCTAAGTCTTGAAGGTTATACCAAGCTAAAATAGTGCCCTCTTCCTATGAAAAGACTAAAGGAAATTAAAACATCAAACTAGATTTTTAGCCTAAGATAAGCTGCAAGAAAGCCTTGTCCTATCTTAGGGAAATGAACTAAGAAGTTAAATCTATCAAACTAAAGATGTGTTGTTGTGCCTCTTACAATAAAGTTAAAGGATTGCAACTTAAAAGTCTAATCCAAATTAAGGTAATGTCTAAAGTTGACTCTTTGGAGTTTGAACCTTGTATTTTTGAGTCATTCCTTGGTCCTCTTGGTCCATTTGTCATCATTCTCTTCCTCTTGAAAAGGATTTGACCCCAAATCTATAAGGTGCGATGCTACATTAGCAAAGAGATTGGGATTAGATATTATATGAGTGAACAACCCAGTGGATTAAAAATTCAAAGATGAATAAAGGAAACTTCCCTTAAAATGACTCCTAGAAAGCGGATGATCAAACTTGTAATTTGATAAGCTAGGGCCTACAATATTTAGTAAACTCCTTTCATGAGTTCTCAAATTTTCATAATAAAAGAATTTAGGAAGCATGTAGACACGAGTTAAGAACAAGTGGTGATTAAGATAAGGATTAAGAAAGAGCATTGCTTGATTTGAGCTAGAATAGGAAGGAAGCAATGATCTTATTATAAATGCCTTTGTCTACTAATCTTGTTTATTGTGATGAAAGACACAAAGGAAAAACCAACTGCTGCAAACCAAGGAGAAAGAGGAGCGCATCACGACAAAGGGGTCTTCTTTACCCTCATCTTTTTCTTTCTTTTCTTGTTTCTCTTGTTCCATTTTCTTTTCCAAAATTTGAAGATCTTCACTAAATTCTCTTTTATCCATAGGTGCAAGAGTAATTTTTCTCCCATTAAGCTTAGTCAACATGGTGTTTTTATACCTATCATGTTGTACCCTCCTATCATTGTGCCAAGGTTTTCCTAATACTATGTGAGCTGCCACTCCTATTTGTGCTATATCTCACACTAGTTCATTTACATATCTTCCAATGGTGATTTTGAGTCTAGTTTGCCTATCTACCATGACCCCTCTTTCACTTACCCGTTGTAATATATAAGCCCAAGGGTATTTGGTAGTGGGCATTCCCAACTTTTCTATAACCCTCCCACTCACCAAATTACTACTATTGCCCTCATCTATTTTGATAAAAAATACACATCCCTAAACTACCTAAAAATGACACCTTGTGTAAAACAACTTATCCCTTTGACCCTGCTCTACTTCATCCCATTGGTTTCCTAAGGTTATCCTACCCAACAACTTTTTCCTCCTTACCTCCATTCTTCTAATAGATTTTTAGTAACAAAAATTTAAGGACATTTCCACTCTCTAAGTGTTTCACTCAAAATTGTATGCTCGGGTTTGTCACTCTTTTTGGGCTTTTTCTTTAGCGTTTCTCTATTGCCTTTACCACTCAGGTGAGTTTACTGGCATTTGTAAAGACCAACTATGACTCAAACAAGCATTCAAAAGCTAGATAATGCAGTACTCACAAGCAAACCAAGAATGTCAAAGGAAAGAAAACCACAAAGACAAAACTATAGAATCAAAAGAAGCAAGCAAACAGAGCTAGCTAGAATAAAAGCTACCACAAAGGATGGAAGAATGTAAAAAAAAAAGACATAAGAATAGAGATTGCAAAGAGATGGATGTGATAATTGATTCGAAGTTTCAATTAGGGTTGCCAAGGTTTTTTTGGGAGAAAACTTGCAATTACAACTGAATATATGATACAATAGAAACTTGTAAGTACAAATCAAACATTGAGTTGGGCATATTTCTTTCTTTTAACTTTTCCTTTTCCTTTTCTTTTCTTATAACATTTTTTTAACTTTTTCAAATTGCTTTTACTCATCTTTTATTTTTACACCTCCTTTTTTTAACTTTTTTAAAATTGAAATTTTTGCCCTAACTTAAAAATTCCAAATATTATCAACAAGTCCCTACTAGAAACAAAAAGACTATAACACACTTTGAAAGACCTTTTCTAAAAATTGAATCAAAAGGTGTTCTTTCAAAAGAACAACTCAAGTATAATTTGGAAACACACCTTGGAGCCTGTTTTAATTTGTAATTTTTAAATCAAATGGCAACTAGAATAAACAATCTATCATGAACATGATTGCGTATATTAAATTCAATTCTTATCGAGTGGTTGGAAAATAACATAAAACGTTCTAACACCAATGCATTGGATTGAATTGAATTATCGTTAGAATTTCATCAAGAATATGAAGAACATCATCATGAACATCAAGAACAACCAGTTTTCAAATTCATCCAATTAGAACGACCAACCACATGAATATAAAGGATTTGATATCACTGCTTTCAAATTTACAATCAGATTTAATAACAGATAAGCAGAATAGAGTAGATTGAAAATTGAAATTAAAAAATATGAAAAACATGACATGAAATTATCCCAATATACAGTTGAAAAAGCCATAAGTTTTTGACTTTCCAACAACAAGAAATTAAAGGCAAAATATATAGAGGATGGATAAAAAATTAAAAGGATTGGGAAAGACTAGAATTTAAATGACAGAATTGAAAGGGGGTAAGTTGAAACTAAAAGTATTGTGGAAGAACCAAATGTAAATTACTGAAAGTAAAGGGGATAAGCAAGGAATGTAAAATGGATTGGAGAAGAACAAGAATTAAAAATGAAGGTTGATTTGGGAAGAACAAGCCAGGGAATCGACTAATTCTTCACCACACTCCATACCAAATGAATCAATGTAACAAGAAAGCAAAAATGGAAGCAAGGAAGAATATGAACTAGCACATGAATATGAAAAATAAAGTGAAAAAACGTATACAAAACGCTGCAAAAAAATTCAACATGAAAAGAAGCATCAAAAGGCGGAAACCAAGCAAGAAAAACAATGAAGAAGAACACCAAAGGCTCATAGAAAGTTCATAGTTCAATTACAACCCAATTGAATGAAAAATTTACAAGAAATTTAGAAAAAAAATATGCACCAAAACAACCCCAAATTAGTGCCTATGTGATAAGTGAAAATCATATGATAAATTAGAGCACTTTTTAGTTCACTTATCAAGGATAAAATGGTATTTTTGCCCCAGTTTAATCCCTTTTTATTAAATATTAGATAAATTGTATTTATTAATCTTGGATTTGAATTTGATGCTATTTTGATAGAAGTATTGCTAATTTTTGCAAAATATTGCAAGGATTTGATTTAAAGGAAAGATAACATTAAACGAGGGAGATATCTGCGAGATTTGAAGTTTGATTGAAGACATTTAATGAAGATTTGAAGATTATTTGAGAGCAATTAATGAAGATATCACTGCCAATTAAACAAGGATTATGCAGACAATCTTCCGAATTAAATCCAAGATGCTCAATAAATGTAAGATTTCATCAAGAAAAGGGAAACAAGGAAAGACAAATCAACCAAAACCAGTCTCGCGGAGAGATCAAATTAAAAAGAGAAAGATTGAAGCTACAGGACGCATTCTGCTCTTCAACCCGCGCTACAGCACAGGGTGAAGCGCAACTCTCTGGATCCTGCGCTGCAACCTGCGCTGTAGCGCAGGGTGAAGCGCAAGTTACGAAGATTCTTGCCATGTTGCCGTTTTTAGATAGATTTCTTCCTAATTTTCTTTGTCTTTCCTTAGCCTATAAATAGGACCCTCTTGCACCAGATCAGGTGTGCACGATTATTGTAATCCAGTCATATTTCAGTGATAATGCACCAGAGCTAATTTTAGAGTAGGAGAGGAGGAGAGCTTCACAAGGATTGAAGATGGTGACAGCATCTTTAGTGGTTTGTATGGCTACCTTGTGTAGTTAACTCTCCATTAGGATTGGATGTAATTGATTCTATCCCTAAGTGTATGTAAACTCTATATTATTATTTCCTGAGCTCTCTGTCTATAATATTGGTAATCTTATTCTGTGCTTAATTCCTAACTTCTGCGCTTCCACCGGAGTTATAGGCTAGTTTCGACTAGGATTAGGGATGCGGGAGTGGATTCTGAAGAAACCCATTCTCTGAGTGAATAAGAGGACTCAGTAGCCAGTGAACCGAAATATGGGAGTTGCTAGTGATTGATGGGTAGTGTGAGTACTCTAATGAAGGGCGTCTACAGGATAGGCATGGTTATTAAATTACCGATAGCAAAGGATTAGTTGATTGTCAATCCAGGAAGCGAAACTTGGATGTATTCTAATGAGTGATGGGTAGTGACAATACTCTGGCCAAGGTGCGTCCAGAGGAGTAGGCCTCGTTTATCAATTAGTTCTTTTACAAACGGAATAAAAGAAAGCAAAATAAGCCGAGGGTAAGTCTGTCGCCTGGGAGAGCCCGCATAGATTACCTTTGAGTGTGTGAGGCCGCTGATAACTCGGGGTCTTAGCAATATAGTTTGTCTACAGTATTATAGAGTAAACCTAAAATAATAAATAGTTTTTACATGCACGAAGGGTGTGATGATATGAAGTCCAATCCTAATCCAAGTAAAGTGTCTCTAACTCTTCCTTTCTATTTCTATTGATTATTAATTTGCAATTTATATTTTCCGCACAAAATACTCTCATAAATCCGTTGTTTTCCCTTGATAAATAGATCACGACTATACGCGAGTTGACCGTTCCCATTGGATACGATAACTCTTCTCACTATTATACTACTGGATTTTTGGTTTGCTTGCCAGAAACCCATCAAGTATTTTTGGTGCCGTTGCCGGGGAACGATTTCTAATTCGTGTAGACCTTGGCAGGTTTAGTTATCAAGGATATATATCTTAGGATTTCTTTTATTTATTCTTCTTATTATTTTAGGAAATTTTTATTATTTTTAGGAAATTTATAGCTTTTCTATTATTATTAATTTTTCTTCCACACTTACCTTTTTCAATGTTTCTTGTTTTTGCTTTTGAGAGGCCAGGTGTCCCCCAATCAATTACAACCTCATCCAGAAACAGAAAGGACATCAAGGAAGAACATAAGTAGAAACAAGAGAAGGAGACGAGGGGGAGTCGAGAAGAAAACAAAAATACTTTATTTTTAATTATTTTCTTTTTTAAAAAAATATTATTATTAATTTTTTTAAAAAAATTTATTTTTTATTTTCGTTTTTTTTTTAAAATTATTATTATTATTTTTATTTTTTTAAAAAAAATATTATTTTTTGTTATTTTGTTCTTCTCATCTGAGCTAACATTTGTTTGAGCTTCTTGATTATTTCACTTGAGAAGACAGGTAACAGAAAAAAAAGGGCAAGGAGACAATCTCAACACTCTCTGTTCAACCACCCCAAATGAAGTAAATGCTAAATGACTTCTGAATGGCAAAATCCACCAAGAAGAATACTTGGAGATTATCAAAATCCACCAAGAAGAACCCTTGGAGATGATGTTAGGCAGCAAGAGCCAAAATATTTCTCCCACACACCAATTCAAGGTAACTTCTCTAATTACAACAATTATTCTAACAATTTTTCACAGGATTGGGAAAGTTACCAGAATCAAAATTTTGGGTGGCAACAAGATGCTATTTCATCCCATAAGCAATCTTTTGAAGATGAACTCAGGGCAGAAAATAAGAGTTTGAAGCAGTCATTAGAAGCACTCCAAAAGCAGCTAGACAGACTTTCTCAGCCACCGCAACCAGTTCGCTCTTATCCTGTCCAGTCACCACAATTAATTTATGATTTTTGCGGAGGTAACCATCTCAATGGTCACTGCTCTTATCCGGACATTCAAGAAGAGGAAACTGAAGCAACACAAGAAAGAGGAATTGAAGAAAGGAAAATAAGAGGAAGTTGCTAAAGAAAATAAAGAAGAAGAAAAGGAAGAGTTCACGCACGCACTGCAACTCAGGGAATTACCATATCCAAAGAATCCCTCCATGAAAGATATGAACACGCTACTTGCAGCCTACATGGAGAGTAACAAAATAGAGCAAATCAACATCCCAATGTTGGAAGCCATGGAGCAATTCATGTTGGAACTGCTTAACAAGATAAGAGAGTTTCCCGATGCAACAGTTGAACAGATAGCAGAAACACTAGCCAACCAACAGTCAGAATAGAGCTCAACAAACGTTCAACCCAACCCCGTAGAATTTTGTCCCACCATAATTGTTAAATTGACAGGGGAGGAAACCAATGATGATATGGCTGATAAAGAGGAGGGATCTGAAGAAACACAAGAAAGAGAAGCAGAAGTAGAAGAAAAAAAAGGAGAGGGGGAAACAGGAAAGATGGTGCTTGAAAAAGAGTTTGACTGTGAAAGGGAGGAAGAGAATAACACATATGAGGGTGTTCATGATGAAAAAGATCAAGAAAATGAGAAAAAGAGTGAACAGGGAGATGGAGAATCAAAGCCCGAGGAAGGAAGGGAAGTGGTACCAAGACCAAAGGCCTTGCCTTATCCAAACAGTCCTCCAAAGGAAGATCAAGAAAGGCATGGTATAAGTGACAAACCTTCCATACCTCACAAAAGAAAGGCCTGCAATCACACTGACCAGGACAAGGCAAAGAGAAGAAAAGTCAAGCTAGAATCAAATTCAGAGCCTAGAGCCAGATTGAAGATCAAGTGGTCAGATGTGTTCCATATCAAAGACCCCCCTGAAGCAAAGAAATTGAGAACAATCAATTGTAAATCATCAAAGCTTCACAGTACAGGTTGTTCCAAGGCAAGATTATGGGGAGGTATATGGGCCAAAGAAAGGAAGAGTGCAGCATAGAAGCTCACCAAAATATTTCAGTTTCAGCCACCTTGAGAGAACATGTGTCGAGCTAGAAGACGTTAAACAAGCACTTCCTGGGAGGCAACCCAGAGATTTTTAAGTTTTTAATTGTTTTCAATTTTATTTTGTTTTTATTAGGATTTTTCATTTTTTAGGATTTAGGAAATTTTCAAAATTGATTGGAATAAGTTTGTGGAAAATAAAATTTTTAAATAATAGGAAGTAGCAGAAAACGTGACTGAAAATTGCAAAATTGCATTCTGTTTTCTGCGTTTCACCTGCGCTGTGGCGCAGGTAAAGCGCAGAAATGCAATTTTAGTCACTGACTTCTGCGCTTCACATGCGCTGTAGCGCAGGGTGAAGCGTAGCAGTACGAATTTTTTTGAAAAAATCTTCTATTTTCTCATGTACTGTTTCTCTACTTTCTAAGCTCTTCTTTTCACTCTTTCCACTCACAAACTTCCATCAATTTTGAAACTTTCAGTTATGTTTTCTTTAATTTTTATCAATTGAAATCTTCATTTACTCTATGATTTGAATTTTAGGATAGCAACTTTAGGATTATGAATGTGTATAATGTTGATAATCGCTATCTTGAATATAATTATGACTATGTGGAACATGAAGAACAATTTGTTTGATTGGAATGCCCTTTGTTTTGTGAGTTATTGAATTTGAAAGTGTTATGCTCTGTTTCTTTCAAAAATCTTGAACTTTCACTTTCCATGGATTGATTGAATGCTTGCAAAATAAATGAGTATGATTTGTTTTTAGGAAGTCATTACCAAGTGCACTGAACTTTTGTTGTGAAAATATTAATTCTTTGAATTATGCATGTAAATTGGTTAATGATAGGCTTCCATGTTCTTCATGAATTGCACAGACTGCTGCAAAGTATAAAGACTAGTTGATCTCAAACCAATAAGGAGTACTAGACCCATATCCAAGCATGCTGCTTGAAGAGTTCCGGATATTCTTGCAGTGGCCTTGGGACAGGCCTATTCATCCAGGGGGAGGTGGAGCAGCAACTGGACAAGGACTTACAGGATACAGAGGATGAAGATTGATACTGGTGTTTTCTTTCTTTTAGTTTTTCTTTTATTTTCTATTATTTTATAGATTTTTTTTAGTTAATTAGAATTTTTTTGTATTTCATTTTTTCTAATTTTTAGAATTTTTAAAATTTTAGGACCTTAGGAATTAGGATTTAAGGTAACTTTTTCAAAATTCTCTGTAATTAAGTAGTTTAACTAACCAGACTAGGAAAGATGATAGGGTTTTGTGATTAATTCCATAATCAGTTAGGATCAGGATGCTTCTCCAGAGAACCTATCAGGATAGTTAATTAAAACCAGTAAGTGTTTTATCAAGGAATTTTAGCCAATAACCGGTGAGCTGAGAGCCCAAACACTAAAATTGAGAGTTTTTCACCGCTGCTCGTCAACTGTTATTGCTTGAGTTTCTGAATTTTGTCTTGCTAGTGGAAGGTATGGAAGTGACAAAGGCATATTTTGTGATTATAATATTTTGCTCAGTGCCAAATAGCCAACCTTGATTACATTATTCCAATTTTTTTTGATTGCCCATTTGAGCCTTAATATTTCATTTGATGAACCCCAGCCATGATTAATGATCATACCATGTCCCTTCACACTTGGGATAGAGAGCAAGGTGCAACACAACAAACTGGGACAAGAGGTTGGTGAATTGAAAGGTCAAAGAGATTCAAAGAGCAGGCACAAGAAATCACAAAGAAGAATACTCCCTCATGAATAAATTCTCTATGTTATTGTTCCTGAAAAAAAAATCTACACAAAAAGTGTGGAAATTGAATAAGTAATAAGTGAAAATTAGTTGATAAATTAGAGCACTTTTTAGTTCACTTATCAAGGATAAAATGATATTTTTGCCCCAGTTTAATCCCTTTTTATTAAATATAAGATAAATTTTAATTATTAATCTGAGATTTGAATTTGATGCTATTTTGATAGAAATATTGCTGATTTTTGCAGGATATGGCAAAGATTTGATTTGAAGGAAAGATAACATTAAATGAGGAAGATATCTGCAAGATTTGAGTTTGATTAAAGACATTTAATAAAGATTTGAAGAAGATTTGAGGCAATCAATGAGGAGATCACTGCCAATCAAACAAGGATTCTGTAGACAACCTTCCCAAATAAATCAAAGATGCTCAATAAATGCAAGGATTTCATCAAGAAAAAGGAAACAAGGAAAGACAAATCAGCCAAAACCAGTCTCGGGGAGAGATCAAATTATAAAGAGAAAGTTTGGAGCTGCAGGACGCGTTGCGCGCTTCAACCTGCGCTGTAGCGCAAGGTGAAGCGCAGCACTCTGGAACCTGCGCTGTAGCACAGGTCACGCAGATTTGTTCCCTGTTGCCATTTTTAGATAGGTTTCTCCCGAATTTTCTTTGTCTTTCCTTAGCCTATAAATAGGAACCTCTTGCACCAGATCAGGTGTGCACGATTATTGTAATTCAGTTATATTCCAGTGATAATGCACCAATTCTAATTTTAGAGTAGGAGAAGAGGAGCGCTTCACAAGGATTGAAGATGGTGACAGCATCTTCGGTGGTTTGTATGGCTACCTTGTGTAGTTAACTCTCCATTAGGATTGAATGGAATCGATTCCATTCCCAAGTGTACGTTGAACTCTATATATTTATTTATGCAGTTCCCTAGCTATAATATTGGTAATCTTGTTCTGTGCTTAATTCCTAACTTTCGCGCTTGCGCCAGAGTTATAAGATAGTTTGTAATTAACGTTACGACTAGGATTGAGTTTGGGGGAGCCTAGACATAGGAAACTCAACCTCTGAGTGAATGAGAATACTCGGTTAACCAGTGACCGAAACATGGGTGTTGCTAATGATTGATGGGTAGTGTGAGTATCCTAATGAAGGGCATCTAAAGGATAGGCATGGTCTAATGGATCGATAACAAAGGATTAGTTGATTGTCAATCCAGGATTCGAAACATGGATGTATTCTAATGAGTGATGGGTAGTGACAGTACTCTAGCGAAGGTGCGTCTAGAGGATTAGGCCTCGTTTATCAATTAATTCTTTTTCAAACGGAATAAAGAAAGCATAATAAGCCGAGGGTAAGTCTGTCGCTTGGGAGAACCCGCGTGGATTACCTTTGAGTGCGAGTGGCGCCTGGTAACTCGGGGTCTTAGCAATATAGTTTGTCCACAGTGTTATAATTCAAAGCCTATAAATAATAGGTAGTCTCGACATACATGAGAGGTGTGATGAGATGAAGTTCAATCCTAGTCCAAGTAAAGTGTCTCTAACTCTTCCTTTCTAATTCAATTGATTATTTATTTGCTATTTACAATTTACGCAACAATACTCTCAAAACCGTTATTTCCCTTGATAAATAGACCACGAATTTACGTGAATTGACCGTTCCCTGTGGATACGATACTTTTCTTACTATTATACTACTGGATTTTTGGTTCGCTTGCCAGAAACCCATCAATAAGTTGGGGGAGTACTTCTTCAAATAAAGAGGCCAGCTGAAAAAAGGTGACAATTCAAGAATGACATGGTAGATTGAGAGAGGTTCCAAAGCACAACCACAATATGCTCTCTATTCAAAGTGTTCATTGCATATCTAGAAAAACCATTATTTCTTGATAGCCCAGCCTCATTACAACCAAAGAAAAGACCTTTTTGATCCATATTAACTACTTGCAGGTTCAGATGTTGGAAACGACTATCAATTCTAGTTGTTCAACGGTGGTGAAAAAAAGATTGAGGGAAACACTTACCCGTGAGAATGAGAGATTTCCTTGTTTTATCACTTACTGCTTTAATTGCTATATTTGAGAAGTTTGACTGATGTTTGTGTTCTATTCTGATTGAGGATTGGTAACATCTCTTAATCCTGATTTTTTCTTATGTTTGGAAAGTGACTGCTGCTTAACAAGGAGATGATGAAGACTTCCTTTAATTGTTTTTGAATTGTTTGAATTACACAGGGAATAGAATTGATTTTTTATTGCAAAGAGGTCTCTTGCTTGAGGACAAGCAAGAAGTTAAGTTGGGGGGGTATTTTGATAAGTGAAAATCATATGATAAATTAGAGCAATTTTTAGTTCACTTATCAAGGATTAAATGGTATTTTTGCCCCAGTTTAATCCCTTTTATTAAATATTAGATAAATTGTATTTATTAATCTTGGATTTGAATTTGATGCTATTTTGATAGAAATATTGCTAATTTTTGCAGAATATTTCAAGGATTTGATTTGAAGGAAAGATAACATTAAATAAGGGAGATATCTGCGAGATTTGAAGTTTGATTGAAGACATTTAATGAAGATTTGAAGATTATTTGAGAGTAATTAATGAAGAAATCACTGCCAATTAAACAAGGATTATGCAGACAACCTTCCCAATTAAATCCAAGATGCTCAATAAAATGCAAGATTTCATCAAGAAAAGGGAAACAAGGAAAGACAAATCAACCAAAACCAGTCTCGGGGATAAATCAAGTTAAAAAGAGAAAGATTGAAGCCGCAGGACGCATTACGCGCTTCAACCTGCGCTGTAGCGCAGGGTGAAGCGCAAGTTACGAAGATTCTTGCCATGTTGCCGTTTTTAGATAGATTTCTTCCCAATTTTCTTTGTCTTTCCTTAGCCTATAAATAGGACCCTCTTGCACCAGATCAGGTGTGCACGATTATTGTAATTCAGTCATATTTCAGTGATAATGCACCAGAGCTAATTTTAGAGTAGGAGAGGAGGAGCGCTTCACAAGGATTGAAGATGGTGACAGCATCTTCGGTGGTTTGTATGGCTACCTTGTGTAGTTAACTCTCCATTAGGATTGGATGTAATTGATTCTATCCCCAAGTGTATGTAAACTCTTTATTATTATTTCCTGAGCTCTTTGTCTATAATATTTGTAATCTTATTATGTGCTTAATTCCTAACTTCTGCGCTTGCGCCAGAGTTATAGACTAGTTTCGACTAGGATTGAGGATGGGGGAGCGGATTCTGAAGAAACCCATTCTCTGAGTGAATAAGAGGACTCGGTAGCCAGTGAACCGAAACATGGGCGTTGCTAGTGATTGATGGGTAGTGTGAGTACTCTAATGAAGGGCGTCTACAGGATAGGCATGGTTATTAAATTACCGATAGCAAAGGATTAGTTGATTGTCAATCCAGGAAGCGAAACGTGGATGTATTTTAATGAGTGATGGGTAGTGACAGTACTCTAGCGAAGGTGCGTCCAGAGGAGTAGGCCTCGTTTATCAATTAGTTCTTTTACAAAAGGAATAAAAGAAAGCAAAATAAGCCGAGGGTAAGTCTGTTGCCTGGGAGAGCCCGCATGGATTACCATTGAGTGTGTGCGGCCGCTGGTAACTCGGGGTCTTAGCAATATAGTTTGTCTACAGTATTATAGAGTAAACCTAAAATAATAGATAGTTTTTACCTGCACGAAGGGTGTGATGATATGAAGTCCAATCCTAATCCAAGTAAAGTGTCTCTAACTCTTCCTTTCTATTTCTATTGATTATTAATTTGCAATTTATATTTTCCGCATAAAATACTCTCATAAATCCGTTGTTTTCCCTTGATAAATAGATCACGACTATACGCGAGTTGACCATTCCCGGTGGATATGATAACTCTTCTTACTATTATACTACTGGATTTTTGGTTTGCTTGCCAGAAACCCATCACTATGTGCAGCCCCCAAGCATGCAAAACCAATTCAACAGAGTTTTGATCACCAATTGATAATAGACAAAGTAGGATCCATAATTGGAAGCAACAGAAAAACACAGTTAGCAACTAAAATTAGAATGCAATTAATAGAACCAAAACGAAGAAAAATAAAATATGGATAGGATAGAAATGGAAACAAGCGCCACAATCAAAGGCAGCCCCCTTAGATTGATGAGCTTGGATGAAGAAATACCACAAGCTCCTGGAGCCTGATAAGTCTCAACATGGTTTGATCAAGAACCATAAAATCTTCTAAACTCTCACAAGAGGAAGAAAAATGCATAAGCATCTATATTAAAACTCAAGCTAAAGAGCTACAAAATGGAGAGCTACCTACTTATAGGCTACAAGGTGGTGCCTGAGGTGGTAGGATGATCCAAGGCCATGAATTCAAAATAAATCCTATCTAAAAATGCTAAAAAAGAAAGGAAACTATCAAAGCTAAGTTTTGAAGGCTAGATCAAGCTAAAATATTGCCCTCTTCCTATGAAAACACTAAAGGGGAATTAAAACATCAAACGAGAGTTTTAAGGCCAGGACAAGCTACAAGCAAGTCTTGCCTATCTTAGGGAAATTAACTAAGAAATTAAATCTATCAAACAAAAGATGTGCCTCATACAAGAAAATTAAAGGATTATAACTTAAAGTCTAATACAAATTTAGCTAATGTCTAGAGTTGACTTTTAAGTTGACTCTTTGGAGTTTGACCCCTGATTGACCCTTGTAGTTTTGAGTCATTCCTTAGTCCTCTTGGTCCATTTGTCATCACTTTTTCATTTCTTCTATACCAAACATATACTAACCCCTTTGTTTGGTACCGTAGAAATAGAGAGAAGGGGGAGGAAATAGGGTAGACAAAAGTATCTCTATCTGGTCGGCATGAGAAAAGCTAGAGAGGAGAGAAATAGGGTGAAAATCTACTCCTGCACTTTATTTCACTCCTTCCAAACAAGCTGATAGAGAAATAACACATTATTTCTACTCTATTTCAATCCTATTTCTCTTATACCAAACAACCCAAATTTCTTCTCTATTTCTCACTCGTTTATCTCTTTCCTATTTCTCTCCACCTTATTTCTTTCTATCTAACAAACACATAAATGTTCCATCATACTATATGCTATGAATTTGTTAACCTTAATTTTTAAATGACAAGTGAATTTGTTAATCAATTTCATTAACATGCCCTTAAATAATGTTAATAAGTTAAAACAATTTAGGAAAAATATTAAAAATATTCTCTTTAAATATTTAATATTTTTATATTTTTTTTTTATTAATATTTTGTTGTCAATTAAACTAATCTTTTAAATATAAATTTTGTATGTCAAAAATTCCTATATTTGTATGAGATATTTACCATTATAATGTTATAAAACAAGATTTCTTATTGCAAGACTTATGTCTAGAATAACATCTTACCAGTTTTGCGCAAAATGGTTTTTAAGCAAGTTATATCATATTTCTTGACCCACTATAAGTCAATTAAGTGATCTAGAAATTTTTGTTTATTTATGTGTTTATTGGATATTTCAAAAGCATAGTTTAAAATTTTGATTCTAATATTTTTCTTCTAACAATATCCAAAAGCACAACCTTGAATTTTCGCATATCAAATTTTGCTTTAGATAAAGTTTTTGAGCTTTAAACTTAATTGTATTCCTAGTAAGTGACCAAATATAAGTTGTGATAAATTCCTATGGTTAGTGAATCTTTAGAAGATTATTATAACTTCTTATAAACTTATTATTTGCTTCTATAGAATCTTTTGAATGCCAAGTTAATACGTGAGCAAGAAATTAGCAAGGATTGTAAAAATTATACGTGTTGGAAAAAATTATCAAGGGTCACAATTCAACCCCCTTCTATATTGACTCTCTGATCCACTTCAGTTGGTATCAAATATCAGCCTCTTGGGCTTGAGCAAAACTAACACTATAAGAGGAAAAGATTCAATAAATAATGACTAATCAAGGTTTTGGAATGTTCATCCACCAACAGATTGCCCGCCTTTGATGGTATAGACTATTATTATTGGAAGTGAAAAAGAAATTATCTATGGAGTCTCAACATATGGATTTGTGGGACATAATTGAAAATGGAAACGACATTCCCTCCACTACTACTAAAGTGGGAACATCAGAATGAAAGCCCATGCAACTGGAACTTTAGAAGAAAAACAAAGATACCTGCTACACTCAAAAGCAAAATATTATTTTGTTGTGTGCACTCAAAAATCAATTTGTTTATGCGTGAAAATTATCTTGAAAAGATTATTTCACATTTGATTCTAAGAACAATCTAGGACTTAGAATCTAGCCCTTAGAAAGGGATCTTAAGAAGTAGTTTTGCAGTGTTCTAAGTTCAAAAGAGTTATGTAAAATCTAAAAGTTATAATCAAACTCAATGATCATTCTATCCAATATGAAGAATCGAAGAAAGAAAGAAAGAAGAAGTGGAGAAATAAGAAATAAATGAAACAATAATAAAATAAAACAAAGAAGAAATGGAGGAGAAGAAGAAACTGAAACAATATAACTTAAAAGTTTACAAGAAAATAAAATAAAGAAAACTCAAGAACATAAAGAACAAAAAGCAATAAATTTGCATTAATTAAAGGTGGTGGAATTCACATACTAGTGTTCTCTATTCACCAATAGTCACTTTGCAGATTGGACGTTCAGGTTTTGAGAGAGTTTTTAGTAAATGGAATCCAACCCTTGTTACACTGACAAGTCTCCTATTTATAGATTTCTAATCCTAACGACTAACTAATGCCAACATGACACATCAGCAACTACATTTGTGTTGACATAATATAATAATTACATGTATTCTAATGGACAAAAGTCACTTTAACTTCCTAAAAACTGCCTACGACTCTTCAATGTAATCTTGACACTTGTCTTGAATATCAAACTTCTAATAAATGTCAGTTTGAAATATTGATGAGTTAATTGCTAACTGCGTATGAGTTAATCTTGACACTTGTCTTGAATATCAAACTTCTAATAAATATTAAACTTCAATGTAATCCATTTTTATGTGTATTAATTGCTAAATTTCTTTTGAGTTTTGCGTTGATGAGGCATTCACTCATTACTTGTGTAAGGGCATGTATTCACTATTAATTATGTGTTATTCTGAAATAAAATTTAAATTTATGATAATAAATGCTTTTCCTTAATCCCAATGATTTAGAGTCTATTTGTTATAAATTATTTTATCAAAAAATACTTTTTTAAAAAATAATCACTTCAATTTTTTTTTAAATATGTTTGGGTAAGAATTTTAAAAAATGCAGAATCTAAAAATAATAAAAATATTGGTTATTTTGAGAAGCTACTTTTTGAGTAGCTTTTTTAAAGTAGAATTTATATAATTACATTCTAAAATAAAATATTTTTTGTTGTTATAACCAAATGGAATACAACTTTATCTTTTTATAAAATCTCTAAAAAATAAATGACTTTTATACAACCTTAAAATCATTTTTTTTCTTAACAAGCGGGTGGTTGGTTCAAGTGGTATATGCTTGATTTCCTTAAGCAAAATCTCAGGCTCGAGTCTTGTGTATGAAAAAAAACCTTGCTTGGAGAGCTAACTCCACCATGATGTGGATGTTCCCATCTTGAGCAGAGTTGTCTTCCATGGTCAGAACGAGACATATAGATTTTGATCAATGTTTGGTTCATTTCAAAAATGGAACAAAACAAAAATATCATTAAAAATGTGATACACTTTGGTTCCACGAAGAAGGATGAGACCAAAGAGAACATAGCACAAGATCTCATTATTAATATTTATTGACAATACTACCACTCTATCTCCTAACATTCCTCTCAAAATTATAACTCCCTTCACCACTACCACCTAACACCTTCCACCAACACCATCGTTGCTGCTGATGCCATTAGTGCCACTCAACACCCTTATATGTTGTAGCCGGTTATTCTCTTTACCGATATTATCACCATCCGACACCTATTGTCGCCATTGTCGCTTGACACCTTCCACTACCAGTATCATTTCTCGACACTCTCAAGTATCGCCACCACCATTAAACACCCTCCACCATTGTAGTTGCCCAACACCCTCTACCACACCACCACCGTAACATTCCGAAAATTAGGGCATAGAAAATATAGTGGAAGCCTTAGGCTATGAATCCGGCCAAGAGAGGAAGGTTAGAAGTAGGATGAGAACTTGGGGGATTGAGCGTACAATAAGACAAGAATGGGGGGAATGTATTAAGAGGTATGAGTTTTAATAAAATTTATGTGGGAAACCAAGTGTTAAGCCAAACACAACTACAGACTGAACTTAGGAGAATCACCCTGAGACGGGAGGATTACAAGATATAAAAATGAGGGGAGGATGTTTAGATAAAAGGAACTAAGAAAAGAGGGTAACAATCAATGGGGAAGGTTGGGAATGGGAATTTGGAATTCCCATTCTGCAGCATACTCGCTCAAGCGAGAAATGTAACATCCCAAGAATTCAAACTTAATTTTGAGAATTAAGTTCATAAGTTAAGAAATTTATAAAAAAAGGAAAGACTTAAGTAAGAGAGAGCTAAGTTAGGATTTGGGAGAAGAGAAAATTAGGAAATGGAATTTTGGTATTCTCGCTCAAGCGAGAATGGCTCGCTTGAGCGAGTATATCAGTAAAAAGTTGCAAAACTCTTTTCTGGTTTTCTCGCTTAAACGAGAAGGGCCTCGCTCAAGCGAGAAACAAGGGAGGATTGGGAGTGCTCTCTAGAAGAATTTCTCCTGAGCGAGGAAGGCCTCACTCAAGCGAAATTCAACCAGAATTGGAGGGTTCTTTGGACGTTTTTCGCTTGAGCGAAATGGCTCTCGCTCAAGCGAAATCCTTCCAAAGAGGGGAGGGGGTACTCTCTGGAGTATTCTCTCTCAAGCGAGAAGAGTCTCGCTTGAGCGAGAGTACGAAAGAGGGGAAATTTCATGCCTCTCACTCAAGCGAGAATCCCTCGCTTGTGCGAGAACACGCGTAACAGATTAAAAACAATAATTAGGGTATCACATTTATTGTTAGAACCACAGGAAACACTAGAAGGGGGTTGAATAGTGTTTTAAGCTTTTTGATTGATTTTGGAAATCTTTAATTTAAATCATGAAGATGAACAATGTTCAAAACAAGTCTTAAGATCAGAGATAATTAAAACGTGCAGAAGATAAGAAAAATAGAGTTTCTTCTAAAGCTTAAGATTGTTTTAAACAGAGGCTTCTCAAAGTATCTTCTGAAGATTATTACAAAGAGTATTTTCAGAACGGTTTCTGAAATACTTCAGATGACTAGAGGTTGTCTAAAGTCTGTTTCTGATTTCTGAACTGAGCTCTTTCCAGACTCACTTCAGATAATTATTTCAGAAGTTCTTCAAGGTACATTCTTTGTAATGCTTCAAATGATATGAGAGACATTTCATGTTTTGTTCATATGAAAGATAATTTTATTGAAATAGTTGTGTTAAGTTTATTATGAAAAATACTTTTCAATCCCCAACATAAATATAAAAACTGTAAATAAAGAGATTAAGGGAAAGAAAACTTAGGCACAGAATTTATCCTGGTTCACTCACAAACCCGTGAGCTACATCCAGTCCCAGAGGCAAACAACCACTGGATTTTCCACTATCTGAACTCAGATACAAGTATTCTTTTACCACAGCCTCTTCAGGCTAAACCACAAGTATTCCTTTGTTTTCAACTGCCTCTCCAGGCAACTCATGTAGTATTCTTTTACAGACAAGCCTCTCCAGGCTCAACATCGAGTATTCTTTTACAGACAAGCCTCTCCAGGCTCAACACCGAGTATTCTTTTACAAACAAGCCTCTCCAGGCTCAACACCGAGTATTCTTTTACAGACAAGCCTCTCCAGGCTCAACAAGTGTTCTTTCTTCCACCAAGCCTCTCCAGGCTCTCAAACACTTAACCAAGTGTAGAGTATTCTTTCTTCCACCAAGCCTCTCCAGGCTCTCAGACACTTATCCAAGTGTAGAGTATTCTTTCTTCCACCAAGCCTCTCCAGGCTCTCAGACACTTAAAGTGTTTACAAATTAAACTAAGTTTAAGTTTCCACGAAACATAAACTTAATCTTTTCCTGTACTAGAGGTTAACTGAGTACTACTCAGGATACAATGAATGAATTCTAAGTACAAGGGTAAGACAGTGATACAAGTATATAAGTTTAAGTACAATCCCTGTCTCTGATATGAGGGATAACATCCTCTGAGAATTGGCTAGGTAGATACTGACTTTAAGCTCCAGCCTTATTCTCCAACCATTGGTTTCCATGGGCTACATTCTCACCCGTATCATTGGAATAACCAAGGTACATTCGTGGCTTCAAACCATTATTGGTTCATTGTCATTTTGGCCAACTTGGTTGGTTGTTCTTCCGAACAACAATTTTTGACTAACTGACCAATAGGTCGGCAGCATGGTTGATTCTTAATCAACATCTTCAAATTCAATCTTGAGGCTATTTATATGTTCTGTTGGAATATAGTCGTTTAAAGATGATTCATAATACCGTTGAGATAATTGATGATGTGGCTCATATAGCCGTTGTGTAGTAATGTCTCAAACGGTTGCTTCTTCTTAAGCAAATAAGTGTTCAGACGATCCTGTGCTGACACTTCTAGAGATGAGCTCTTTTAAGAGGTTTTCTCGATATATCTCTGCTAATTCTCTCTCTTAATTTTCTTCTGCTTTCTTCAGCTTTTCTCTGATTTCCTTTGGAGTGTATATGAGGAGATATACATTGGATTTGTCCTTTTGCTTATTTTGTATATGCTCCCTTTTTATTTTCTTCCTGACACCATTTCTTTTTACTTCTTTGAATGAGGTGTTTAGTCCAAAAGCTGTTGTTGAAGTTTCTTTTTTGAATAAAGACATATGATATTATAGTCGTTGAATCATATAGTCTTAGCTTCTGTATTGATTTCTTCAATGTTGAAATCTGTTCCATGCACTTAGAGAGTTTATATGTTCAGACAATTGATTTCTTCACATATACTCAAATGCTTGTTTTTATCAGCTTCAACATGTGCTCATCTTATATAATTGTTTCAAGCTTATTTTAATTCTCCAGCTTGAGATGCTTTCAATAAGCTCTTTTCTTCAGATAATATATTTCTTCTTTTCTTCAGACGATTGCTGCTCTGTTCTTCTTTGCAACTTCTTCTTCTTCTGAGATGTAGATGAATAAAGATGTTGAATCAATTGTATTTTATTCAAACATCTTTCTGGTTGCTTTTTCTCAGTCTTCTGATCACCTCTGTATGGCAGCAATCGCAGGTGCAGGTCTGCGCACGCAGATCCCTTGTGTTGCAGGTGCAGCATGCGTTGCCGAAAGTCTTTGCCGAGTTTCCTTATTTGTAAAAGACTTTGGTCGAGGTATAAAAGTATGTTTAGCTTTTATACTAAAATAAGTGTACTCCATTTTGGTAGAGTGTGCTTTACACTTTAGCAACGTCTTTAAGAGATCAATTCTTGATTCTGTTTGTAGGCTTCTTCAGATAGTTTTCACGTCTTCAGACGGTCTTCACGTCTTCAGACGGGTTGCGCACTTCAGACAGCTTCAGCACTTCAGACGAGTTGCGTTCTTCAGACAGCTTCAACACTTCAGACGAGTTGCTTACTTCAGACAGCTTCAACACTCCAGACGAGTTGCTTACTTCAGACAGCTTCTACGCTTCAGACAACCTTTATATTAAATCTTGCATTTGTTCTTCTGATCCTGATCTTCTGATTCTTATTTTGTTCATCAAGTCTTCTTATGAATATTCCAACCTGAAACACAATCAACAAACCAATACCTTTCTCAGTATAATCTGTTTATATAATCTTATTTGTTCTTATTATGTTCTTATATAATCTTATTTGTTAATATTATGTTCTTATATAATCTTATTTGTTAATCATTAAAACTAAAGGATATTAAGTCTTTGAGTCAGGTTTGAATGCTCAAACTGATTAATAGACTTCACATTTATTACTTTTCATTCTCCTTCCTTTTCAATCTTAGAGAGAGATAGAGAGATTCTAGAGAGAAGAAACACCATTGGAGCTTGAAGCAAGGATTTCAAGGCCTAGAGCTCCCCACCTAACCCTTCCCTAACCTTCCTTTCATCTCTTTAAGCTTCCTTGGAGGTGAGTATAACCCACACACTCACTTCTATTTGTGTTTGGTCTCTATGGAATGAACCCTAATCCCTTCCTTCCTTTTCTTTTGACTTGTATGTTGTTGTTGATTATGGTTTTCTCTTCTTATGGTTATTTTACTTGTTGGTTGTGGTAAATATGTTGGAGCATGTAGATTAGGGTTTGGACTCCATCACCTTCTATCTATGGCTTATGCTTTAAATTCAGTTTAGATTATATTCTGTATTCACTTCTCAAAACTAGAAAATGAATTTGGCCTGCGGCCACCAAACCCTAATTAATCAAGCTTGACTACGGTCCAGAATAAGACAGAAAATGAACTTGGCTTCGACCCAGAATCTTTGGCTACGACCCAGAATAAGAAAGTTTGACTTCGACCCAGATATTGTATGAAAACTTGATTTCGGTCCAGAATAAGTCGTGGGATACGTCCCCAAGGAAGATGTTCCTTGTAGTCTGAGCTCAGGTCTAACCCTAGAATTAGTGAAAAGACCCCGACTGCCGGGTAAAGCAGATTATGAGTATGTAGAGTCAAGAATTAAGATTGTTGGAATTGTTTGGTTATATTATATGAACTGCTGCATAGCATTTACTTGCCTCCCTACACTGCATGTTGCATGGTTATATTCACTGAGACATTCGTTTCACCACACGTTTCGTGGACCACGTCTTAGGTGTGCAGGTACCTTCACGCACAGGCCCATGAGCTAGGAGCTTGGAGCTATTGGTTATCATTTTGTAGTGAACATATGTAGCCCTTTTTGGTTTAATGTTAGATTTGGGAGCATGAGTTTAATATTCTTTTGGGAGGGGATATGACTGTACATGTGTGCCATATATTTCTCAGTTAGGTCAGGACACATGTATGGGGGTATCCTCTGCTTGATATCATGTATTGGATGACTGTAGCCTTTTGGCAATACTATATTTATGTAATCAGTTTCTATCATCATCTGATATTTAAGTGAACGTTGGTAGCTTGAATGATGTATGGTTAAGTTATCCGATATCTAAATGGCGTGAAATAATTTCAGAAATTCGAGATTTGGTTTCCAATAGACTAAATCTTTGAACTAGAAATTAGGACGTTACAAGAAAGGTCTCGCTTGAGCGAGGGGGGTCCTCGTTCAGGCGAGAGTGCCTCTCCTGGGCAAGCATATCAATAAAAATCAGCATTTCTGGTTACTGATATGGTCGCTCGAGTGAGAGCCTCTCGCTCAAGCGCAATTAAGCCAGAAATAGAGAGTTTGCTCTCTGACTTACTCCCGCTCAAGCGAGAGGACTCTTGCTTGAGCGAGACGAAGTTAGAGAGGTTTGGGGGGTTTTACTGGGAGAATTTCGCTCAAGTGAGAACCCGAATCTTCCAGGGAATATGTTAGTGTATGCACTAGAGACCTATATGTTTTCTGAACATCCATCACTTGTATCATATTATTATTTTATAATGGCATTTTATTTTATTAATTCTTTTAGAATATAATTAATGTCCTTAGAATAGTAAGCTCAAATTTCATAAGAAATCAAGTAGATGACTTGATCGTGAGATCTTATGAAGAACTATTCTTAAATAGTCCCTAGTCAAGTATCATCTTAGGACAAAGATGCATTTAGACTAGTATGTGAGTTTATTGATGATCACATCTCACGGATCATGAATATGAGATATCATGTGCTCACATAGGTACACATTAAGAGTAATGGTGTATTGGACAGACCCACCTTAAGAACGTTGCATGGATTGTTACATAAGTGTCATGAACGTTTCTTAAATTGATAAGTGTTATATGAAGTCCTTCGACCTGAAATCACTACGATTCCTACATAAGGAATTATATGTTTTAATTATCATCAAACGTTACCTGTAACAGGGTAATCATAAAGTTGGTTTTTGGACATATAATAAATTATGTGGTGGAATGTGAGTGCCCCAGATGGGATTTGTCCCTCCTATGTAACAGGAGTTATATCTGTAGGCCTCTTGATAAAGTGAGACTGCAAAATGCATGACCATGCTCAGGAGGATAAACATGAGATGTTTATTTTTTGTACAGTCTACTTGGGGATCAAGAAAACATAAATTGAACTATACAAGGTTGACACAATCCATGCCCTTGTGTTCAATTAGATATTTGGACAAAGGGACAGATCATATAAATTATTATCACAAAATAGGATTTATCATAGTTATTGATAATCTCAATATTTGGATAGTGATGTATTGCTAGATACCACTCACTATTTATGATATTAAATATAAAAGGATTTTTATTTAATATCATAACCAAATATTAAAAGCCTATTAGGTCACACGCATACAACATGCCACTAGGAAAGGATAATAATTCTAATTTAATTTCATTAGAATTATAACATAATGGGCCAGGCCCATAAGTATGAGGGTTAAGTGAGTGAGGGGGTAAAACCCTAGCCACCACTTTATAAATAGAGCATGAGAAGTACTACCCTATACACATAAGCAATCGCCTTTTACTCTCTAAGGTTACTAGCAGAGCTGAGGAGGGTTTCCTAGTTCAGCTGTTGGCATGGACACCAGTAGAGACGTGGCTGCTATTGCCTCGTCCATAATCCTAATAAGGTACGACCTTTCGTTTTAATACCTTTTATGCCTTGATTCGTGTTTTCGCAAAACAATTATAACAAGGGAGGGAATCCATTTATTTTCGCTACACCCTGACCACATGCTTGATTCCCTTTCAGAATATCCCCTCTCGCTCAAGCGAGAAAGCCTCGTTTCCCTTTCAGAATATCCCCTCTCGCTCAAGCGAGAAAGCCTCGCTTGAGCGAGAATGTGCCATCTGAGTTTTTAAAACAGATTTCCTTAGGGCTTTGCCCTTTTTTTCATTTCTCCATCCAGTTTTTTAGAGAGAGAGGGAGATTTCTAGAGAGAGAAGGAGCTCTTAGACCTGTGAGAGAAGAATTCATCAAGAGAGGTTACGGCACAAGCTAGGGTTTACCAGAATCATACCATGATCCTTAGGAATTACACTTGTGGTAGTGGTAAAAGTGTTGCATGTTCGGGTCATCAGTGTTTCCTTAGTACGACATTTGTGTTTCGTTGCCTGTTTGGTCGTTGTTTTTGCATGGGTTACTTAGGCCGACTTATGTTCCTTTAGTGCAGCTCAAGTGCTGGATTACCCCACCGGTGCAAGTTTCTTGAATCAAGGGGTTAAGTGATTGCATGTGAATGGGTTAACAACACTAATTTCGGGGGAACCATAGAATAAGTTGAAAACAAATTAGAAACACTCAGAGTAAGGCCATGTTGTTAACAACACAAAATTTAGGTCAAGTTGTAACTATCGAGAGTTAGGGTCCCCAACAATTTACGTAACTTCTAGGTAATTCAAAGGTGTGGTGCGCGAGTTAAGAATCAAGTTAGAAACCATAGCCCGAAGTATTATGAAACCCCTTTAAGTTGCAACCATGTTGGTAGCATGGGAAATTGGTATATGACATAGGATGGTGGAGAGACAACTACCCTGTACGTCCCTAAGAGCTTCACAATTTTTGTTCGATTAGGAACCATTGGTAGGGCGTCCTTGACTTGTTAAGTAACATGATTGTCCAAGGTAGTTAAGCCTTACAGGAGTGAAGAAAGTCAACATGAGGTCACCTAGGAAACCTTGTTAGGATTGTTGTGGAAGGATGCTTAGTGACGGGGTGCCTACCAAAAGGAAGAATGAGGGATTGATTGATCTTAGCATAAGCTAGGCTTAGAACAATTTAGGGAGTAACGAATTCAAGACTTGACCTGTGAGTATAGAAGCAAGATGACGAGTTAGGAAGTCCAACTAACCCTTAATTCCCTCTTAGCTACCTTGAGGGATAGAGGTATTGAGAATCGAGCGATAATTTGGAAAATTTCAGAGTACACCAACATATTTAAGAATAGGAGTGTGACCTTGAATTTGGGGTATTTGGAGCAAATTTTGGGGAAAAAATTTATTTAAGGGGGGTAGAATTGTAACATCCCGAAAATTAGGACCTAGAAAATATAGTGGAAGCCCTAGGCTGTGAATCCGGCCAAGAAAGGAAGGTTAGAAGTAGGATGAGAACTTGGGGGATTGAGCGTACAATAAGACAAGAATGGGGGGAATGTATTAAGAGCTATGAGTTTTAATAAAATTTATGAGGGAAACCAAGTGTTAAGCCAAACACAACTACATACTGAACGTAGGAGAATCACCCTAAGACTGGAGGATTACAAGATATAAAAATGAGGGGAGGATGTTTAGAAAAAAGGAACTAAGAAAAGAGGGTAACAATCAATGGGGAAGGTTTGTTAGAACCACAGGAAACACTAGAAGGGGGGGTTGAATAGTGTTTTAAACTTTTTGATAGTTTTTGGAAATCTTTAATTTAAATCATTAAGATGGGCACCGTTAAAAACAGGTCTTAAGATCAGAGATAGTTGAAACGTGTGGAAGATAAGAAAAACAATGTTTCTTCTAAAGCTTAAGATTGTTTTAAACAGAGGCTTCTCAAAGTATCTTCTGAAGATTATTACAAGGAGTATTTTCAGAACGGTTTCTGAAATACTTCAGACGACTAAAGGTTGTCTGAAGTCTGTTCCTGATTTCTGAACTGATCTCTTTCAGACTTACTTCAAAGAATTTATTTCAGAAGTTCTTCGAGGAACATTCTTTGTAAAGCTTCAAATGATATAAGAGCCATCTCATGTTTTATTCATATGAAAGATCATTTTATTGAAATAGTTGTGTTAAGTTTATTATAGAAAATACTTTTCAAACCCCAACATAAATATGAAAACTGGAAATAAAGAGATTAAGGAAAAGAGAACTTAGGCATAGAGATTTCAGACAGGCTTCTAAGGGGCTGTCTGAAGTTTTCAGACGGCTTGTAAAAACTAATTTTAAAAGATGTTTTGTGCCTTTATAAAATATCAGATTAATTATTCTGACCCCTTGATTAGTATAAAAAGAATTGATAAGAGATAAGGGTAAGAAAACTTAGCCAAGGAATTTATCCTGGTTCACCCACAAACCCGTGAGCTACATCCAGTCCCAGAGGCAAACCACCACTGGATTTTCCACTATCTGAATCCACAGATACAAGTATTATTCACAGCCTCTTCAGGCCAACACAAGTATTACTTTGTTTTCAACTGCCTCTCCAAGCAACATATGCAGTATTCTTTTTCAGTCTAGCCTCTCTAGGCTTTGCAACTAAGTATTCTTTCTTCCACCAAGCCTCTCCAGGCTCTCTGACACATAAAGTGTTTACAAATTAAACTAAGTTTAAGTTTCCATGAAACATAAACTTAATCTTTTCCTGTACTAGAGGTTAACTGAGTACTACTCAGGGTACAATGAATGAATTCTAAGTACAAGGTTAAGACAGTGATACAAGTGTATAAGTTTAAGTACAATCCCTGTCTCTGATAAGAGGAATAACATCCTCTGAGAATTGGCTAGGTAGATACTGACTTTAAGCTCCAGCCTTGTTCTCCAGCCATTGGTTTCCATGGGCTACATTCTCACCCGTATCATTGGAAAAACCAAGGCATACTTGCAGCTTCAAACCATTCTTGGTTCATATGAGATTAAGCACAGCCTGGTTGGTTGTTCAACTGAACAACTACAAATTTGACTAACTGATCAATAGATCAGCAGCATGGTTGATTCAAGTAAGCATGGTCAACAACCAATAAGGTTTTTATTTTATACATCTTGATCAACTGATTGAACCAAGTGAATGAGTTCAACATCTTCAAATTCTTCCTTGAGGCTATTTATATGTTCTGTTGGAATATAGCCGTTTGAAGATGATTCATAATACCATTGAGATGTTGATGATGTGGCTCATATAGCCGTTATGTAATAGTGTCTCAAACGGTTGCTTCTTCTTAAGCAGATAAGTGTTCAGACAGTCCTGTTCTGACACTTCTGTAGATGAGCTCTTTAGAGAGATTTTCTTGATATTATTTTGCATGTTCTCTCTCTTGATATCCTTTTGCTTTTCTTCAGCTGACTTCTGATTTCCTCTGCTTTTCTTAGGAGTGTATATGAGGAGGTATCCGTTGGATTTGTCCTTTTGCTTATTCTGTATATACTCCCTTTTTTTTCATTTGCTCCAGACATCATATCTTCTTTGTGATGTCTTGTTCAATGGTTGTTTCTTGCAGATGATAAAATATGTTTGAATTAAAATATTTCATTCAAACATTTCTCTTTGTTGCTTCTGCTTAGTCTCCTGAGCTTTTCTTGTGCTTTCTTTCGGATTGGTGATGATGATATTTCCGTTGTGATACCACCGTTTAGAGATAGCTTTGAATGCTATTCAATCCGTTGTGAGACACGCTTCTGGGTGTTCTGACAATTCTGACAAAGTACAACGTTGGTGCTGCTATAAAGCTGCCAACGTTGTTGCTGCAATTTATGCGTTGCAGAGATTTCCTCAGTGGTGTATGAACTTCAAAGGTACCAGGAAAGGTCTTTGTGACTTTGCCAATTTAAGCTTTGAAAGTGTTGCGGGTTTGTAGAGAACGACTTTTCTTCAGCATACTTCAGAGAGTAAAAAAAAAATCTTCGTTGTCTTCAGTGAGTGTGCCACGTCGGATCTCAGACGGCTTCGAGTATTGACACTTCAAATAGCTTCTAGTCTTTCAGACAGCTCCGTTGCTTCAGACAGCTTCTTTGCTTCAGACAGCTTCTTTGCTTTAGACAGCTTCTTTGCTTCAGACAGCTTCTTTGCTTCAGATAAGTTCAATCTTCAGACTGCTTTATGTTGTCTTCATTTCTTCAAGTCTTTATGTCTTCAGATGGTCTTCACTTCTTCAGATGGTCTTCACGTCTTCAGATGGCTTGCGTAATTTAGACGGCTTCAGCACTTCAGACGGCTTGCGTTCTTCAGACAACCTTTATATTACATCCTGCTTTTGTTCTTCTGATCCTTATCTTCTGATTCTGATTCTGTTCATCAAATCTTCTTCTTGTTCTAATGAATATTTCAACCTGGAACACAATTCAACAAACCAATACCTTTCTCAGTAGAATCTGTTTATATAATCTTATTTGTTCTTATTATACTCTTATTTGTTAATCATTAAAACTAAAATATGTTAAGTCTTTGAGTCAGGTTTGAATGCTCAAACTGATTAATAGACTTCACAAGATTGGGAATGGGAATTTCGAATTCCCATTTTGCATCATACTCGCTCAAGCGAGAAAGGTCTTGTAGGAACACAGGGAAACACTAGAAGGGGGGTTGAATAGTGTTTCTAAATATTTTAGAAAGCTTTTCGTAAATAGATACTAAAAACACGATTTCAGACAGGCTTTTAAGAGGCTGTCTGAAGTTTTCAGACGACTTGTAAAAACTTAATTTTAAAAGATGATTTGTGCCTTTATAAAATATCAGATTAATTATTCTGACCCCTTGATTAGTATAAAAGGAATTGATAAGAGATAAGGGTAAGAAGACTTAGCCAAGGAATTTATCCTGGTTCACTCACTACCACTGTGAGCTACGTCCAGTCCCAATGCCAACTAGCAATTGGATTTTCTCTTAATCTTTCAAGATTACAAGTATTCTTTTACAGTCAAGCCTCTTCAGGCTCTACACCCGAGTATTCTTTTACAGTCAAGCCTCTCCAGGCTCTACAACCAAGTATTCTTTTACAGTCAAGCCTCTTCAGGCTCTAAGCAAAGTTTACAGAGAAAGGAGTTTAAGCTTTTAAACTATACCAGTTTGAAGCTCAAACAAATACAATGTACAATAAAATCTGAGGTATGCTCAGGATATATAATTGTGTACAGCGAATTTTATCAGAGAGTTTTTACAGAGTAAAAACTTGCAGCGTGATGTTTCTCTTGGCTTTCTTGTATACTTAATTTTTTTCTTTTTTTCACACCCCTTGATGGTCTTCATGGAGGGGTATTTATACCCAAACTTCAATCCGTTGAAATACCACCGTTTAGAGATAGCATTAAATGCTATTTAATCCGTTGTGAGACGTGCTTCTGAGAGCTCTGATATTTCTGACACGGTACAAGGTTGCTCCTGCCATAAGGCTGCTACAAATGTTGTTGCAGAGGCTGCGTTGCAGAGATTTCCTCAGTGGTGTATGAAATTCAAAATCACTAGGAAAGGTCTCTGTGTTCCTTGCTATAAACGTGTTTGAAAAGGTACGTGCAGCAGTGGTTCAGAAAAGTCTTCACAAACTTCAGCAGAGGATGCCACGTCATAAATGAGACTTCAGACGACTTCAATACTTCAGACGGCACTGATACTTCAGACGGGTTTAACTACTTCAGACAGCTTCAACTCTTCAGACGAGTTCTGCTTCTTCAGACAGCTTCAACTCTTCAGACGAGTTCTACTTCTTCAGACAGCTTCAACACTTAGTCTTTTTATGTAGGCTCATAGTGACTCTTGCTGAAATCATAGATAAAACATTAAAGCATATGTGTATCTATGATATGTACTTTAAGTCAAATTTGTCAACCATTAAAACTTGGGAATCTAGTTGTCTTAAAACATCATAAACAACCTTATGATATTTTTGAGACTCAACAGGTCTCGCTTGAGCGAGGGGGTCCTTGCTCAGGCGAGAGTGCCTCGCCTTGGCGAGTATAACAGTAAAAATCAACATTTCTAGTTACTGATATGGTCGCTTGAGCGAGAGCCTCTTGCTCAAGTGCAATTAAGCTAGAAATGGATAGTTTTCTCTCTGACTTCCTCTTGCTCAAGTGAGATGACTCTCGCTTGAACGAGACGAAGTCAGAGAGGTTTGGGGGTTTACTGGGAGAATTGCGCTCAAGCGAGTACGTCCTTGCTTGAGCGAGAACCCAAATATTCCAGGGAATATCTCCTCTCGCTCAAGCGAGAAAGCCTCGCTTGAACGAGAATGTGTGATCAAAGTTTTTAAAACAAATTTCCTCAGGGCTTTTCCCTCATCTTCATTTCTCCATCCATGTTTTTAGAGAGAGAGGGATATTTCTAGAGAGAGAAGGAGCTCTTGGAGCCAACAAGAAGGAGGAGAAGCCAAGGATCCTCAACCCCTCAACCATTTCTCCATATTCTTGAGTTCTCTTGAGGTGAGTATAGCTCACACACCCTTTTTCATTCTTTCTTGAATCCCTTGAATGAACCCTAATACCTCTTTCCTTTCTCTTTAGTCTTGTATGTGTTTGATTGGCTGATGGTCTTCCATGATTTGTAGTTCATGAATGTTGATTAGAAGTTTGGATTTGGGATGTGGGATGCTCAGGGTTTCACCCATTTATTTGTTGTTGTCTTGTACATTCCTGAATCATAGGAGGACATTGATGATTATGGGGGTTGAGACATGGGGTTCACATGCTAGGGTATTATTATTGCTAAGATAATGTTTGTATATATCATGAGGTGTGTGCTAATTGGTATATGTGAGCATTGCATTAAGGCCTTTGGCCTCAGTTAATTGGAAAATGAATTTGAGCTTCGGCTCCCAATTAAAAATTAATTTCTCTATGGCCCCGATAAAAATGGCTTCGGCCCCAATTTTGGTTCGGCCCTAGTTTACCTTAATTAATCAAGATTGGACTTCGATCCCCAGTTTAATGGACTTCAGTTCCCAGTTAAAACACAGGTTTCGACCCCCAGTGAATTCACGGTGTTATGCCCAAGGAAGATGTTCCTTGTAGTTTGAGCTCAGGTCTAGCCCCAGTCTAGTGAAAATACCCCATCTGCTGGGTGATGGGTTTCTGGAAAGCGAACCAAAAATCCAGTAGTATAATAGTAAGAAAGATATCGTATCCACAGGGAACGGTCAATTCACGTATACTCGTGATCTATTCATCAAGGGAAAACAATAGTTTTGAGAATATTGTTGCGGAAATTGTAAAATGAAATTTAATAATTAATGAATTAGAAAGGAAGAGTTAGAGACACTTTACTTGGATTAGGATTGAACTTCATATCATCACACCCTTTGTGTATGTAAAAACTATTTATTATTTTAGGTTTACTCTATAATACTGTAGACAAACTATATTGCTTACGACCCCGAGTTACTAGGCGCCACTCACACTCAAAGATAATCCATGCGGGCTCTCCCAAGCGACAGACTTACCCTCGGCTTATTTTGTTTTCTTTATTCCATTTGTAAAAGAACTAATTGATAAACAAGGCCTAATCTTGTAGAGGCACCTTCATTAGAGTACTCACACTACCTATCACTCATCAGGATACATCCATGTGTCGGTCCTGGATTGACAATCAACTAATCCTTTGCTATCAATACTGAGGCCTAATCCTGTAAACGCCCTTCGCTAGAGTACTGTCACAACACATCGCTCATTAGTAACGCTCATGTGTTGGTCACAGAGTACCGAGTCCTCTTATTCAATCAGAGTTTGGGTTTCTTCAGAATCCGCTCCCCCATCCTCAATCCTAGTCGAAACTAGCCTATAACTTCGGTGCAAGCACAGAAGTTAGGAATTAAGCACAGAATAAGATTACCAATATTATAGACAGAGAGCTCAGAAATAATAAAATAGAGTTTACATACACTTGGGGATAGAATCAATTACATCCAATCCTAATGGAGAGTTAACTACATAGGGTAGCCATACAAACCACCGAAGATGCTGTCACCATCTTCAATCCTTGTGAAGCGCTCCTCCTCTCCTACTCTAAAATTAGCTTTGGTGCATTATCACTGAAATAAGACTGAATTACAATAATCGTGCACACCTTGATCTGGTGCAATGAGGTCTTATTTATAGGCTAAGGAAAGACAAACGAAATTGGGGAGAGATCTATCTAAAAATGGCAACAGGGAACAAATTTGTGTGACCTACACTTCAAGCTGCGCTACAGCGCAGGCTGCAGCGCAAATTCCAGAGAGCTGCATTTCACCTTACGCTACAGCACAGGTTGAAGCGCAGAATGCGTCCTGCAACTTCAAACTTTCTCTTTTTAACTTGATCCCTCCCAGAGACTGGTTTTGGTTGATTTGTCTTTCCTTGTTTCCCTTTTCTTGATGAAATCTTGCATTTATTGAGCATCTTGGATTTAATTGGGAAGGTTGTCTGCAGAATCCTTGTTTAATTGGCAGTGATCTCCTCATTGATCGCCTCAAATCTTCTTCAAATCTTTATTAGATGTCTTCAATCAAACTCAAATCTTGCAGATATCTCCCTCATTTAATGCTATCTTTCCTTCAAATCAATTCTTTGCAATATTCTGCAAAAATCAACAATATTTCTATCAAAATAGCATCAAATTCAAATCTTAGATTAATAAATACAATTTATCTAATATTTAATAAAAAGGGATTAAAATGGGGCAAAAATATCATTTTATCCTTGATAAGTGAACTAAAAGGTGCTCTAATTTATCATATGATTTTCACTTATCAAAATACCCCCCAACTTAACTTCTTGCTTGTCCTCAAGCAAGAGACCTCTTTGCAATCAAGAAATCAATTCTATTCCCTGTGTAATTCAAAAATAATTCAAAAAGAAATTCAAGGAACTCTTCATCATCTCCTTGTTAAGCAGCAATCACTTTCCAAACATAAGAAAAAATCGGGATTAAGGGATGTTACCAATCCTCAATCAGAATAGAACACAAACATCAGTCAACTTCTCAGAAATAGCAATTAAAGCAATAAGTGATAAACCAAGGAAATCTCTCATTCTCACGGGTAAAGTGTTTCCCTCAATCTTTTTCACCACCGTTGAACAACTAGAATTGATAGTTGTTTCCAATATCTGACCCTGCAAGTAGTTAACATGGATCAAAAGGTCTTTTCTTTGGTTGTAATGAGGCTGGGCTATCAAGAAATTATGGTTTTTCCGGATATGCAATGAACACTTTGAATAGAGAGCATCTTGTGATTGTGCTTGGGAATTCTCTCCATCTACCATGTCATTCTTGAATTGTCACCTTTTTTCAGCTGGCCTCTTTGTTTGAAGAAGTACTCCCCCCAACTTATTCAATTCCACACTTTTGTGCAGATTTTTTTTTGGGATAAATAATAACATAGAGAATTTATTTGTGGGGAGTATCCTTCTTTGTGATTTCTTGTGCCTGCTCTTTGAATCTCTTTGACCTTTTAATTCACCAACCTCTTGTCGCATTTTGTTATGTTGCACCTTGCTCTCTATCCCAAGTGTGGAGGGACATGGTATGATCATTAATCATGGCTGGGGTGCATCAAAAGAAATATTAAGGCTCAAATGGGCAGTCAAAAATTGGAAAAATTTAATCAAGGTTGGCTATTTGGCACTGAGCAAAATATTATAATCACAAATCATGCCTTTGTCACTTCTATATCTTCCACTAGCAAGAAAAAATTCAGAAACTCAAGCAATAACAGTTGACAAGTAGCGGTGAAAAAACTCTCAATTTCAGTGTTTGGGCTCTCAGCTCACCGGTTATTGGCTAAAATTCCTTGATAAAGCACTTACTGGTTTTAATTAACTATCCTGATAGGTTCTCTTGAGAAGCATCTTGATCCTAACTGATTATGGAATTAATCACAAAACCCTATCATCTTTCCAAGTTGGGTTAGTTAAACTACTTAATTATAGAGATTTTGAAAAAGTTACCTTAATTCCTAATTTCCTAAGGTCCTAAAAATTTTAAAAATTCTAAAAATTAAAAAAAAAATATGAAATACAAAATAAAAATTCTAATTAACAAAAATAAAATTCTATAAAATAATAGAAAATAAAAGAAAAACTAAAAGAAAGAAAACACCAGTATCAATCTTCATCCTCTGTATCCTGTAAGTCCTTGTCCTGCTGCTGCTCCACCTCCCCCTGGATGAATAGGCCTGTCCCCAGGCCACTGCAAGAATATCCGGAATTCTTCAAGCAACATGCTTGGGTATGGGTCTAGTACTCCTGATTGGTTTGAGGTCAACTAGTCTTTATACATTGCAGCAGTCTGTGCAATTCATGAACAACATGGAAGCCTACCAATTTACATGCATAAATAATTACTCTCTTCACAAAACAGAACATACTCATTTGTTTTTCAAGCGTTCAATCAATCCATGGAAAGTGAAAATTTAAAATTTTTTTTGAAAGAAACAGAGCATAACACTTTCAAATTTAATAACTCACAAAACAAAGAGCATTTCAATTCAGCAAATTGTTCTTCATGTTCCACACAGCCAAAATCACATTTAAGATAGCAATTATCAACAATATACACATTCCTAAGGTTGCTATCCTAAAGTTCAAATCATAGAGTAAATGAAGATTTCAATTGGTAAAAATCAAACTTGAAAGTTTCAAAATTGATGGAGATTTGTGAGTGTAAAAAGTGAAAAGAAAAGCTTAGAAAGTAGAGAAACAGTACATGAGAAAATAGAAGATTTTTTTAAAAAAATTTGTACCGTTGCGCTTCACCCTGCGCTACAACGCATGTGAAGCGCAGAAGTCAGTGACTAAAATTGCATTTCTGCGCTTTACCTGCATTACAGCGCAGGTGAGGCGCAGAAAACAGAATGCAATTTTACAATTTTCAGTCACGTTGTCTGCTACTTCCTATTATTTAAAAACTTTATTTTCCACAAACTTATTCCAATCAATTTTGAAAATTTCCTAAATCCTAAAAAAATGAAAAATCCTAATAAAAACAAAATAAAATTGAAAACAATTAAAAACTTAAAAATCTCTGAGTTGCCTCCCAAGAAGCGCTTGTTTAACGTCTTTTAGCTCGACGCCTGGTTAATCAACCCGTTTATGGTGGCCTCAAGTGGAGGATGATGTCTGGCTCCATTCCAGTTCTTCCCTTAAGATCCCATCCTCCATGCCAATTCTTGATTCTCCCCTCACCATCACTGTCTTCCTCAGTATCAGATGTTGATCCTTTCCTTTTCTTGAATTTGAATTTCCATATTGACTCTGGCTTCTTTACCCTCATCCTAGGCTTCCTCAAAAATTCGGAGCATGGCAGCTTTGTTTGATTTTTGAAAATGGCATCAGTTTGTTGTAATTTGGGAATACCTCTATCAATATGAAACACAATACTTTCATCTTTTGAGCTCAGTTCATATTTTCCTCGATCAACATCAATAATCATCTTAGCAGCTTTCATGAAAGGTCCTCCTAAAATTAGGGGGACATCAGTCCTCCTCCTCTGTCTCTGCAATGTAGAAGTCTACAACATATGCAAATTTATCCACTTTGATTTGAATATCTTCTATTATCCCATAAGGGCATTGAGTGGATTTATCTGCAAGAAGCAACTTCACCCTTGCAGGCTTGACCTTCACATTACTCAACTTGTTAAAATACGATAGCGGCATCAAATTGATGCTCGCTCCAAGATCCAATAAAGCTTGAGTAGGAGGTAGATTACTAATAGAGATAGGTACAGTAAACTTACCTGGGTCAAGTGACTTACTTGTGATATAGACCTTTTCTTCATGATATTCTTCCTCTTGTGCTGCTTTTTCTTCATCTTGCTGAACAATCTCCTTGGATGTGTCGTCTTGGGGCGGTTGTTCTTCATAGATGATTGCACTACATCCTGCTTCTAGTTCTACAGTCTCTTCAGGGATCTTCCTCTTCTTGGTCAACACTTCTTTCATGAATTTTGCATAAGTTGGCATTTGTTCCATGGCTTCCAGTAGAGGGATATTGATCTACAGTTTCTTCATGACATCCAGAAAGCTGAAAAAATTCCCTATCACGACTCTTTTTTGTGGGAATCTTAGGGTAAGGTAGCTCTCGGTGATGAGGCTCTGGTGAAGGTTCTTTTTCTTTATTTCTTGATTTAACTTGGTGCTCTGGTTCATCTCTCTCTTTTTCAACCTCTTGTTCCTTTCTTTCTAGGACCTCCTTTTCTGTTGTCAAATTGTCACCAATACCCTTTCCTATTTCTTTGCCGCTTCTAGTAGATATTGATTTGCAGACTGCTTGTTGTTCATCGAACTCCCTTCTGATCTTCTCCACTTGCATTGCTAGATGCATGAATGGTTCTTGTATTGCTTTCTGATTGGCTATCATGTCTTGTGTGAGCCTGTTGAGCTTTTCTTCAATCCTGGAAGTGATATCAGGCACTGTGGTGCTGCTCCCTTGATTCTGATTTTGGTCATGGCTCCTTATGCTGTCTAAGAAACAAACTTGTTCCATCCGGGATTCGGGGTAAGCACAATGCCCATTAGAGTGATTTTCTTTACAAAAGTTGTATACCAAGCTTGAAGTCATTTCTGTGGCAGTTTGCATCACTTGCTGTTGTTGGAGGATCATTTGCACTTGTTGGCTCAATTTCTTCATTTGTTGCTCAAGGAATTTGACATTATCTTGAAGAAGCTCTTCTTTTTGAATATCCTGTCCCTAACATAGATCCTATTGACTGCGCAGAGCACAGTTGTCAATGATTGTAAGTGCCTTTTCTACATTTACTGATAGAATTGTTCCTCCTGTTGCGGCATCTATGAAGGATTTGTACTTTGGCTTGAGTCCATTGCAAAAAATATTGATTTGTATAGCATCATCAAAGCCATGATTAGGGCACTTATGCAGCAAGGATTTGTATCTCTCCCAAGCTTCATATAAGGGTTCGTTTGCTTATTGCTTGAATGAGATGTTGGTTTGGGCTTGAAAGTAACGTGGTAGGGGAAAGAATTTTCCCAAGAATTTCTCTTCTACCATGTTCCAATTATTCAGACCTTGACTAGGTTGAGACTTCAACCACTCCTTAGCTTTCCCTGTAAGAGAAAAGGAAAATAAACGTAAGTGAGCAACCTCTTTGTCTTTTTCCTCGAAACCCATAGTTTCAACTAAATCAAAAAATGTAGACAGGTGGTCATTTGGATCTTTGTGTTCTAATCCTGCAAACTGATGAACTTGAACAAGCTGGATATGCGATGCTTTTAATTCCAAGGAATTTGGGTAAGTTGGGAGGACAATACGTAGCCCTTGATGCCTCATGTAGTCCCCAAGACTCTTTTTGGTTGAGTGTCCTCCATATTTTTCATTTACTTCACTTGGGTTGGTTGAATAGAGAGTGTTGAAATTGTCTCCTTGAGCTTTGCTCCTTTTCCTGTTACTTGTCCTCTCAAGGATCTCAAACAAATGTTAGCTCAGGAGAGTGGAACAAAAAATATTATCTTCCTTTTTTTATAAAAAATATAAAATGAAAATAATAAAATAAAAATATTATATATATATATATTTTCAAAATCCTAAAATAAAAAGAAAAGAATTAAAATAAAATAATAAAATATTTTTGTTTTCTTCTTGACTTCTCCCTTGTCTCCTTCTCTTGTTTCTACTTCTGTTCTTCCTTGATGTCCTTTCTATTTCTGGATCAAGTTGTAGTTGATGTGAGACACCTGGCTTCTCAAAAACAAAAACAAGAAAACTTGAAAGAGGTAAGTGTGGAAGAAAAATTAATAAAAATAGAAAAACTATAAATTTCCTAAATAATAAATTATTTTCCTAAAATAATAAGAATAATAAATAAAATAGATCCTAAGATAGATAAAAAAATAAAAGAAATCCTAAGATAGATATTCTTGATAACTAGACCGCCAAGGTCTACACCAATTGGAAACCATTCCCCGGCAACGGCGCCAAAAATACTTGATGGGTTTCTGGCAAGCAAACCAAAAATCCAGTAGTATAATAGTAAGAAAGATATCGTATCCACAGGGAACGGTCAATTGACGTATACTCGTGACCTATTTATCAAGGAAAAACAATAGTTTTGAGAATATTGTTGCGGAAATTGTAAACTGAAATTTAATAATTAATGAATTAGAAAGGAAGAGTTAGAGACACTTTACTTGGATTAGGATTGAACTTCATATCATCACACCCTTTGTGCATGTAAAAACTATTTATTATTTTAGGTTTACTCTATAATACTGTAGACAAACTATATTGCTTATGACCCCGAGTTACCAGGCGCCACTCACACTCAAAGATAATCTATGCGGGCTCTCCCAATCGACAGACTTACCCTCGGCTTATTTTGTTTTCTTTATTCCGTTTGTAAAAGAACTAATTGATAAACAAGGCCTAATCCTGTAGACGCATCTTCATCAGGATACATCCATGTGTCGGTCCTGGATTGACAATCAACTAATCCTTTGCTATAGATACTAAGGCCTAATCCTGTAAACGCCCTTCGCTAGAGTACTGTCACTACCCATCGCTCATTAGTAACACTCATGTGTCGGTCACAGAGTACCGAGTCCTCCTATTCAATTAGAGTTTGGGTTTCTTCAGAATCCGCTCCCCCATCCTCAATCCTAGTCGAAACTAGCATATAACTTCGGTTCAAGCGCGGAAGTTAGGAATTAAGCACATAATAAGATTACCAATATTATAGACAGGGAGCTCAGAAATAATAAAATAGAGTTTACATACACTTGGGGATAGAATCAATTACATTCAATCCTAATGGAGAGTTAACTACACAGGGTAGCCATACAAACCACCGAAGATGTTGTCACCATCTTTAATCCTTGTGAAGCGCTCCTCCTCTCCTACTCTAAAATTAGCTTTGGTGCATTATCACTGAAATAAGATTGAATTACAATAATCGTGCACACCTTGATCTGGTGCAATGAGGTCCTATTTATAGGCTAAGGAAAGACAAAGGAAATTAGGGAGAGATCTATCTAAAAATGGCAACAGGGAACAAATCTGCGTGACCTGCGCTACAGCGCAGGTTACAGCGCAGATTCCAAAGAGCTGTGCTTCACCCTGCGCTACAGCGCAGGTTGAAGCGCAGAATGCGTCCTACAGCTTCAAACTTTCTCTTTTTAACTTGATCTCTCCCCGAAACTGGTTTTGGTTGATTTGTCTTTCCTTGTTTCCCTTTTCATGATGAAATCTTGCATTTATTGAGCATCTGGGATTTAATTGGGAAGGTTGTCTGTAGAATCCTTGTTTAATTGGCAGTGATCTCCTCATTGATTGCCTCAAATCTTCTTCAAATCTTTATTAGATGTCTTCAATCAAACTCAAATCTTGCAGATATCTCCCCCATTTAATGCTATCTTTCCTTCAAATCAAATCTTTGCAATATTCTGCAAAAATCAGCAATATTTCTATCAAAATAGCATCAAATTCAAATCTTAGATTAATAAATACAATTTATCTAATATTTAATAAAAAGAGATTAAACTGGGGAAAAAATACCATTTTATCCTTGATAAGTGAACTAAATGGTGCTCTAATTTATCATATGATTTTCACTTATCACCGGGTAATGCAGGACATGCATATCACGTTTATATTCAGTTGAGATGTCATGTTATGTTGATTATATATTCCCTGCTGCATTACATTTGCCTGCTTTCCCCCACACTGTATGATTGCATAATTATGCTCACTGAGACATTATTGAAGTAGAAATTCCAATCACAAGAAGGGGGTTGAATTGTGATTTTTTTTAAAAATTTCTGCAATTTCTTCTAATACTATTTCTGCTCAAGTTTTTCTTGGCTGAGTATTAGAAGATGAAACTCAAGAAGTGGGAGTTAAGTTATATATGGTATGTTGAAATTATAATTCTTTTGAAGGAACTCTCTTGTTGATGCAACTTACTTAGGTATTATATAGTTTTTTTTTTAAAATAGTTTTATGCACATGAAAATAAAAATGAAAACTGAGATGAGAGTAAGGGTAAGAGGATATCACACATAGTTTTTATACTAGTTCACCTCTTCCAACCTAAGGCTACGTCCAGTCCCTACTTTCAGTAGGATTTTCTTGATCAACTCTTGCTTTTACAGATTCCTTGGGTACACCTTACCACTAGTATTCTTATGCAGCCTCTTCAGGCTCTTCACCAACTTCTTCTAAAGCCTTTACAGATACTGTAGCTTCTTCAGCAGACTGTGCAGGCTCAAAAACAATTTGCAGATCCTTTTCTGTAAGCTTTACAACTCAGTATAGCTCACTACAATCATGCAGTAGCTTATAGCAACTGTTACACACCTTCTCAAGAGGCACTAACACTCTTATAGCCTCCTTGAGAGATTACTGAAGATATAAGGAGTGAAATGATAAAAACAAGGCTCAAAACTATTACAAAATTAGCACAACAGAAAAATATTGAGCCAACTCTCTCTTACTAAGCTTTAGGAAGCAGAATATCAGAGTTTTTGAAGAGAGAGAAAATTTACAGAAGGTAGATAATGTAATTTTGAAGTCTGATGCTTCTTCTGGACTTTCTAATCTGTTCTGTGTGTTTAGAATTGAAGAGAACCTCTCCTTTTATAGGCAAAGATAGAGACTAGTCGTTGGAGAAAGCTTAGAAAAGGGGAAAGCCACTCCAGCTGTCCAAGTACAGTATTACAACTGTCATATGTTGACTGGTCTTATCTTCTGAGAGGTTTCTTTTGCAGACATGAAAACTTCTGTATTTTTTAATAGCTCTTCTGCAAGCATATTTGTGGGCTTTCATCAAACACACATAAAGTGTTATAAATGAAAATAGAAGCTTAAGTAGGTTTTGCTTCTTCTGCAGCTGTACTGTTAAAGGTTTCTTCTATAGATTGATCTTTCTCTCTTCTGGAAAGATTTATTTTACCCATCAAAAGATTCAGGAAGTAATTCTAGACTTAGTTTTACCAGCTGCATCACAGGAAAGCTTTGGAAAGATGAATATATAGGAATCTGTTTCTTCTACAGATTTCCTGTTAATGAATCTTCCTTCTAATCTTTTGTAATCCTTTTATATTATTCTTCTGAATAGCTTCTTTTTTACAATTCAATTCTGTTGTGACATTCTTGAATGGAATTCTTCTTTATATTCTGTTTGCTTCTTCTACAAAGGGAAATTTCTTGCTAGTTGGACAAAATGCTTTGTTATGCATCTTCTCAACGACTTTCTTGCTTTCTTCTATAATTGTAGTAATTATTTAATGTGAAGACTTCTCTTTTTAGAAGAATGTTGAACTGTTTCTTTTGCACAATGTCTTTTCAAGAGCATCAATGCTATCTTCTGGAAAATCCCTGATTGTATCTTCTTAACATAAACTCAAGTGAAATCATTAGTTTCTTTTTAATCAGAATTACAGCAAGTGAATTTTGAGAGCTTGTCATTATTAAAACATCATTAGAGGATTCTTGGACCTTACAATTATTCTCACCCCAAGTTTGTGGGTTCATTTTAGATATGCGGGATTATCTGGCTGGATGCATGGACGAAGAGTTTGAAGCTCTCCGAGTGGATTATTCCACCCCTAGTTGTTTATCTTGAATTCCGTGAGGGAAACTAGTGTATAAATGTAATACCATGTCAAGTTAGGTTAGAAATTTCTATATTTAAGAATGTTGTATTTCTTTGCCACGGATTGGAATTTGTATTATTGGATTCATGGTGTCTGATTATTGTTTGGGCTTATGTAATCGTTGGAGTTAATTAAGCATTTTATGAATGTGTATATAAAGATATCGGTAATGGCGTGGAATAATTTCAAGAATTTGGGAATAGTGTCTCCAATGGACATTATTCTTGAATTTAGAAGTTACAACCACCACTGCCACTGCCTAACACCACCAACTATCATTAACGCCCTCCACCGTTTGACACCATAATCACTACCCGACACCCTAAATTCTCACCACCGCTATCAGACACCCTCCATTACTACCACGATCGTTCGACACTCCCGCCACTGCCCTAAACCCCTTACCATTGCCCAACACCCTGTTCAAATTTTCGTCATTCAATTAAATACTATATATGATAAGTATATATATATAATTAAACATATATAATTTTGTTATATGCTATAATTACCAAATATGACACACAAGACATTATTTGTTATGGTATATTCTATTCTATTATATTTCATTTTATTTTGTTTTGTTATGTTATGTTCATCTATTAAATACTACCTTATTTCTTATAAAATGGACAAAAGATAATATAATAAAGGGAAATGCTAACGAGTGTCCTAAGGGCATTAGTTAAGGAACCATGATTAGAATGTTTTTATTGTAGTGTGCATCATTTAATACAATAATGCAATCAATTTCGTAATTTCCAATAAAGACTTACTATATATAGATTCCTTAACCAGTGCACTCGTTAGCAAGACCCTAAAATAAAAAATCGATTCTTTATAATATAAATGTTGGTCCTTACTTTGGAGAGTCACTCTCTGTACTCTCTCTCATTGACTTTTAACCTTCTCTCTTCCTTCATTTCATGGTAAACTCCACACACAATTTGTGAGAGTGACATTTTGCTCAAGTAAAAATTATTTAAAAAAAATTATTTAAATTAAATCCTATTTAAATCTTTAAATGATAATAAATATTAATTCTTATTGTTTAAATAAATTAAAATCTCATTAGAATTTATAAATGCTAACTCTTATTTAAAATTTAAAATATTATTCTATCATTTCCTATTCTAAATATATTTCTCCTTTTTAATATAAGTATTTATTCATATTGGCAGACATGACAACTGTAATATCCCAAATTTTAGAATATAGAAAATTAGGATAAACTTAAGACTGTGAATCCTGTCAAGAGAAGAGAGTTAGAAATAAAGTGGTGATTTAGGGGTTTGAGTGTGAGTTAAGACAAGAATTAGGGAATGTATTAAGAGCTAGGAGTTTGAGAGAATTTAGAAGGAAACCAAGTGTTAAGCCAAAGCACAACCGCAGACTGAACTTAGGAGAATCACACCCTGAGACGGAGAAGATTACAAGGTATAAAGATGGGGGAGAAAGTAGAGGCGATTGAACTAGAGAATTAGATTGAGATGTAAGGAACTAGGTTTAGAGGGTTGATGAAACTGAGAGGAAGAGGGTTAAATTACAGGAACTATGTTAGAAGGGTATTTCTGTAAAAAGGAATTAGGAAAGGGGAAGAGAAACTAAGTTAGAAATAGGGAAAATTTCTGTCTGGTAATTTCACCAAGGCTAGCTTGAGCGCGCCTGAGCGAGAGAACCAGGCAGAAAAAGGGAGTCTATGTCTGGAAATTTCGCCCACGCTTGCTTGAGCGCGCTTGGGCGAGGGCATCAGCTGAAAGGGGGAAATTTTGCTCTGGTTTTCTCGCCCAGGCTCGCCTGGGCGAGACTGAGCGAGAAAATAGAGCCATAATGGGGGTTTCTGTTTGGAATTTCACCTGGTCTCGCTCAGGCTCGCCTAAGCGAGAAAGGCACTCTCGCCCGGTCTCACTCAAGCGCGCCTGAGCGAGAAGGCATTTTCAGCATCATTAAAAACACGATTTGAGCTCTTTTTCTCATTCTTCTTCCGCTCCTTCCACTTTTAGAGAGAGAGAGGTTTTCTAGAGAGAGAAAGCACCTTGGAGCTGGGAGAAAGAAGAGGAAAGCCAAGGATCCTCAACCCCTCAACCATTTCTCCATATTCTTGAGTTCTCTTGAGGTGAGTGTTAACCCACACACTCACTCTCATTCGGTGAAAACTCATGTATGACCCCTCCTCTGTATCTTTCCCCTTCCATATTGCTTTATGATAGATGTATGATCATGTTTCAAGTTTTCCCTAACCCTAGGTGTTGTGATTGTCTTGGATTGTTTGGAAAATGATTTTACCCTAGGGTTAGGGTTTGGGGTTTTTGGAACTAGGAGTTGGTTTATGTAATGTAGAGAATGATAGAGTTAAGCATTTCCCCATGTATGATAATCATGTGCATTGATCATGGTAACCTAGGTTTTGCACTAAAATTGGATTAACCTTTATGTGAGACATTGTATGCAGTGGGCAAGGTTCATGTTTCAAGTATAAACTCATGTATCATGTCATTAACAAATGTTCATGTTCATATGCACTTATTGTTGCATGGAAATCAAGTAATCATATAATAATTAATCATGTTCGGCATCGACCATGAGGGGTCTTCAGACCATCATGTTTAAGTAAATAAGATCGGCTTCGGCCACCATGATTCTATGAGCATTATGTTTCATGTGAATCCAAGACCGAGTCCCAATAGGTCTTGGGTTCTGGCCATGGAAGGTTCCCTTCGGGGGATAATCCACCTTAGGGGGTGGAGAAGCTCAAGTGGTTAACGTTCCAGGTCCAGTCATGGGCCAAGAGTTAAGGGTCGTAGTTGGGGCTGGGGCTTTACACACAACGACGCCTTTTAGGACCATCATGTTAATTGTTTTAAAACGTGGCTTCGGCCTTCAGGTAATGGTGGTGACTTTATGTCCCCAAGGGAGATATCCGTTGTAGTCTGAGCTCGGGTCTAGCTTCAGGAAAGTGATAAGACCTCATGGTGATGGGTTAAGCACTCCAGGAAATATAAGATTTATCATGTTCAGTTCATGTTCAATTGGAAGAATCATCCTGCATGAAAGCCATGTTTATTTCAAGTTCAGATGTTGCATTGTCTTTAGTTGAAGTGTTTAATGTTTGCATTGCATCTACCTATCGTTCCTACACTGCATGTTTGGTTACATTCACTGGGACGTTAGTCTCACCACATGTTTGTGGAACCCACTTTCAGTTTTGCAGGTCCCTTTTAGTTTGGGATTTCCAGTCGAAGATTTAGCAGCTTGAGGAAGTTTATGGTCATGTTTAGAATGTAGTAGAATGTTCCTGCGGTTCTGTTATGTAATATTACAATTTAAGGCGATACTTGTGTAATTCTAAAGGTTTATTAAGCCATTAATGGTAAATATCCTTTTAGCTTTTGCTTATGTTTATGTGTTAAGCTTAAGCAACGTTGGATTGCCTGAGCGTCGTTGTTTTGTGTATGTAAAGATATCGGTAATGGCGCGAAATAATTTCAGGCATTTGGGAATAATGTCTCCAACGGGTATTATTCTTGAATTTAGAAATTAGGACGTTACAACCATCAAACCCGAACCCTCGGGTACCGACCTGCCCGACTTTGACGAGGAAAACCCGCTTTGACTAGGTTTAAGGAAAACCTGACCTCGACCTCGACCTCGCCCCGCCTTTAATAGGACGAAGGCGGGTTTGGAGGTGCAAGAACCCACCCCACCCCCGCCCTGAACCAGTCTTGATATAATAATTAAATAATTTTAATTATACTAATAATTAAATAATAAATATAAACTTATATGTTTTCCTTAAAATATAATACAGTTCATAAGTATTTATTTTTTAGGTTTTTCAATGTCTATATTTATATATTATTTGAATTAGAATATATTAAATATATATGATTTATTTAAAAATATGTATTTAAGTTACTAAAATTAAAAAAAATAAAAAAAAATAGAGTTGAGTTTTATAATTTCATACCTACTCTCTTTAAACCCAAACCCCCCAAGTTTTACAAGGACGAATACGAGAAGTGCAAAATCCGCCCTTTACCAGCACTATTGCCATGCATACTTATTGATATGATTTTGATTTATTTAATTATAAATTATTATTAAATAATAATATAAATTAAATAAAACATAACGAACTATTACAATATCTGAAATTATTTTAATTGTTAGTATTATTTTTTAATTCCCGTGTACACGGTTAGTTAGATAACTTCTGTAGCTCTGTTATTATTCTTTTAACGGAAAAAAGGGGGGGCAATAAAATAATTTTGTCCTGATTTTCAATTGCATGTTAATTATTTTGTTGGCTGATATAGTGATATGCAGGTTTATATTTTGTCATGTTGTGTTGGATTTTATGAAATGTGAGGAGGGGCCATCGATTTAATTTTTTTTTTTAAATGGGAAATTGCGATTAATTTAATTCTTTTTGGGAATATAACAACTTTTTTTTTTTTAATGTAAGCAAGTTTTTGGTTAGACATCATCTGAATATGCAACAAGGTTGGCAATTTATTTTTCTGAGGCTAATATTTTCCTTGTGATTATAGTTACATCCTCTGCAACCATGATACGACAATATAATCACATGTTTTGTTCCTTATAATTATGATCCTTCCAGTTAGACTTACAGTAGCACACTTCCCTTCCATTGGCCTTGACTCCATACAGGTTCCTCCCCATTGAAGCCTTCAAAGCATTATGGATCAAAAACCATGGCTTTGGAGGAAAAAATCATCAGAAAAAACAGTTATAGCAACTGAAAACACCAGTCTTGCTTCTAAAGAAAATGGAGAGGTAAGTTAATTATTTTTAGCATCAATTATTCTATTCTGATCACATAATATTTCTTTTAATCGGTTTTGATAACATGACAACATTGAAAATGGAAAGATTTTATCAAAAAAGGAAGTATTTATTACATCAGAAAGTACAAAAATACTTCCATATTTTTATAAAAACTTTCCATTTTGAATGTTCTTGGGATGTTGTTATCAAAATCTTATTTAATTTTGCAATTGTTTATGGAATCTTTTAAGTTTATATCATGATTAAGCTGGACGTTGATAACCTTCCTTTTTCTCCATTTGTCTTACCTATTTAAGAGTACTAGTACTCCATCAATTAACAATATCGCATTCCTTAATTGTTAGATTGATAATTTAGAAAGTTCTTTTTTGTTCCTCCTGAGTCCTTTGTGTTGAATTCTTATAATTATAATATGGACAAAATAATTCTGGCTGTACCTATTAACCAACCAGATATCCATAACTATTTGAAATTTAGTATTTGCTTTATTACTTGATAAAAATAACTGATATTTTGTCTTGTTTTACCTTTTCTGTTTTAGGTACAGACACTTCTAGCTGATAAAGAAGAATTGGAGAAAGACTTGAAAGGATTAAATAATAAGCTTGCTTCAACACTTTCTGACTGTAATGCTAAAGATGAGCTTGTGAAAAAACAAACAAAGATTGCGCAAGAAGCAGTGGCAGGTAACATTCATGCATGTCTGTGTATGTTTATTTACCTTCCCCCTCCCCTTATAACCTGGGACACGAGTAAATAACCACTAATGACTAAGTGTTTTTAGAGTAATCTTACCAGTATCTGATGAATTCTTGCTTTGAAGGCTGGGAGAAAGCAGAAGCTGAAGTGTTGTCTATGAAGCAACATCTGGACGAAGCTTTGCAGCAGAGATTAGTTTATGAAGAAAGAGTAGCCCATTTGGATGGAGCTCTGAAGGAATGTATGCAGCAGTTACGATTTGTTCGAGACGAACAAGGGCATAGGATTCATGATGCTGTGATGAAGGCTTCAAAAGAATTTGAAAAAGAGCGCATGGTTTTGGGGGAGCAGTTATCTGAGACAAGTAAAAAGCTTGCAAAAGCTGAGATTGAAAATTCTCATCTTAACAAATCCATTTTAGCAAGAGATAATTTGATTGAAGATCTGAAAAGACAATTGACTCAAGCTGAGGCTGATCATAGTGCACTGGTGATTCGATTAGAGTCCATTGAGAAAGATAATGCCTCTCTGAAGTATGAGGTTCGAGTGCTTGAAAAGGAACTGGAGATCCGGAATGAGGAGAGAGAATTTAATCGTCGGACAGCTGATGCTTCTCACAGGCAGCACTTAGAGAGCGTTAAAAAAATTGCCAAGTTAGAATCAGAATGTCAGAGGCTGCGTCTTCTGGTTCGGAAACGGTTACCAGGTCCTGCTGCCGTGGCAAAAATGAAAAATGAAGTTGAAATGTTGGGACGGGATTCAGTTGAAATTAGGAGGAACAAGCTGAACTCAACCAGTTTAATGGTTGAATCTTCAGTTGACAGTTCTCCTGGGACTCCTAATAGAAGAATCAATACTTTGACTGAGCAGCTATATGCTGTGGAAGAAGAAAACAAAACTTTAAAAGAATCCCTAAATAGGAAAATGAGTGAGCTCCAATTCTCAAGAGTAATGCTGTCTCGCACGGCCTCCAGACTTTTGCAACTTGAGTCACAGATTGAAGAATCATCTAAAGGTCAAGTAATTGTAGAGCAGTCCAGAAGTAACCTCACATCGCGTGAATTCTCCCTGGCATCGATGTCCGATGTTGGCAGTGATGACAAGGTTAGCTGTGCTGAATCCTGGGCTTCTGCATTGATTTCTGAATTGGAGCACTTCAGAAGCGGCAAACAGAAGGAAACATTATCATGCAAAAGTGTTGGAGCTTCAGACATAAATCTTATGGATGACTTCGTTGAAATGGAAAAATTAGCAGTGGTCTCTGTTGAAAAATCCCCTGAAATCTCTCATGCTTCTTTGAAAGAAGTTAATGAGATTAATGGCTTCTCAGAGACTGGGAAAAATAATACTGCCCCTGAAGTAGTAGGTAAGGAGATCATTCCAGTAGCTGATCACATTTCAGACTTCTCAACATCAAATCAGAATACCTGTTCCATTGACATATATAAGGGTAATATTCCCAGTTGGCTTCAGGATGTTGTAAAAATGGTCTTGGAACAAAACCATGTCACTCACAAAAACCCTGATGATATACTTGAGAATATTAGAGTAGCTTTGAGGGATCTGAATAATCCAGATCCATGTGACTTTGATTCGAGCAAAGGCTCTGGTCAAATTGATGCATCTGATCTTTCCCATAATAGTCACTGCATCTCCTGGAAACCTTTAAATACTACTTTTGTGGTCGATCCCTCCAGTGATGTAAATAATGGTGACATCTCATCTATAAAGGGAACCAAACAACAATCTCAGGTAGATATGAGTAAATCAATAGGAAAGATAATTGAGCTTATTGAAAGAATCAGCCTGCCTGCTGTGGATTATGACAATTCAGATCCCTTGTGCACAAGTGATGGGAATATCCTTGCATACAAGAATCTAGGTATGCCAACAGGCTACATGGTTCGTGTTTTCCAGTGGAAAACATCTGAACTCCATAACGTTTTACAGCAATTTCTACATGTCTGTTATGATTTACTGAATGGCAAGGCTGATCACGAAAAATTTGCAGAAGAACTAACGACTACTTTGGATTGGATTATGAATCACTGCTTTTCACTTCAGGATGTTTCCAGTATGAGGGATGCCATCAAGAAACAATTTGATTGGGATGAGACACGAAGTGAAAGTGAAGCAGAGATTGGGACGATAAGTCATTTTGCAGAGGCAGATAAGTTGCATCTTCCCAGAGAACAGGTACCATGTTTGCCACAAGTAACTACAGATGGTCATGATCTTCAGACTGGAGAGATGTATTATGGTGAGAAAGAAGAATTTAAAAATATTAAAGATAAATTGATTAATGCTGAATCTCAAAAGGAAGTCTTGGACGGGAGGCTTCAATCAGCTTCTGATAGGATTGAATCCTTAATGGATCAACTTCGGGAATCAGAGAAAACTATTGACAGCTTGAGATTAGAGTTAAAATCCTTAAAAGAATCCAATGGAATACTTGAGGATCAAATAAGAAATCACAAATTGATAAATTCAGATCTTGATGCACAACGTATAGAAGCTGAATTAAAAGAGGCTCATCACAAGGTTTCAGCATTAGAAATGGAGCTGGAGAACAAGAACCACTGTTGTGAAGAATTAGAGGCCAGATGTCTTGAATTGCAGCTCCAGCTTGAAAGGTATGAATTATCTTTGAATATTTGTTTCTTTGCAATATGCTTTCTGAACATTTACTTTTTAATTTCTAATTGAGGATTGTTACATATCAAATCAATGTTCTCAGCATGTCAAAGGAGTGCTCAGACCATGTTATTAACATGAAAGATAAGCCACTGCGTACTGTAAGTTTATCTCATTCTATTCCTTTTTCTCGATGACTCATAGTCAGATTACTGCTTCCTATTTGGTATTTGGAATATTAGTCAAGATGAAGCATGATTCCTCTGAATACAAAGTCAGCACTTGATAGTATTCAGATTTATGAGGTTAACTTTTTTTGTAAATTACAAATTAGAGATCCTAATTTGAAATATGGAAGCATTAAGCAATATATCTATCAAATATATCTCTAAAACATATGAAGTGTGGCATTGGAATTGTTGCACCATGATTCGTTCCTGCTGGCTAAAGATAATTGGCAATAAACATATCCATGGCCTTGGCTCTTCGATATCACTTAGTATTTCGTGCTTCACACTAATTTGATTAAGAGGAGAATGTAAACTTATCAGGAAGATATGTTTCTGCTTTGATGTAGAAAAAATTGATATCCTAGTACACTGTCACTATAGGTTCCAACTTGCAAGGAAACTTAACTTTCAGGGCACATCTAATGGAAAGTCTCGTTAAGTTTCCATCTATAGTATCATTTTCTGTCCTCCAATACACCCTAAAAAAGAAACTGTTAGATATGTGATTAGTAGTAGAACTCTTCATTTTTTTCCCAGACATAATTGGTAAATGATGGCTGAATGATATGCTTTGAAAAGAGTAGACACCAGACCTCTTCTATTATAATTTATACTGCCCCTCTAGACTTCATTCATGAGTTAGTCTTAATAGAATTTTCTATAGATTAGGCAGCTTCAAGAGCTGGCTCCATATTTAAAGAAAGCACTGTCATGGCATTCTATATGCTCTTTGTTGAGATCAGCCCAGAAAACCCAGGCAATGCACACCCTCCTTAATATTTTGCTTGTTGTACAAAATAATCAAAGCTATGAAGCAGTGATATGAAATTGACCAAGTGTGTCATTTTCTTTAGGGTGTGTTTGTGAGTTTGAAGGAAGGGGAAAGGAGGGGAAAGGGAAGGATTAGGAGAGGAAGGGAGAGAGCTTTATAATCTAACTACATTCACAAACACAAGGGAGGGAAGTGTTTCCTATAAATCTTTCCTTTCTCTCACTTTCCCTTCATTCTCTAACTCGCAAACATACCCTTAAGGAAACCATTCAAGCAGAGTTTTTAAAAGCATTACAAGCGGTACAAATAAATGAAAATAAAGCCTTGATGATGCTTTTGGTGTTTGGAGATTACTCATCAGAACAATAGACAAAATTAGGGGAAAAAAGGAACTATCTATCTACCCTGGTGTATCATTGACTGGCAATAAATTAAATTAGCAACGCATATGCAGTGTAACTAAATTATGAGTTGATTATTCACCAGTGCAAGTTCATTTCCCTGGTGTATGTGTTAGTATTGAATTCAGGAGTGTCTACAGGACCTGGAGATAACAGCTGCTTCAGAAAAGTTGGCTGAGTGTCAAGAAACCATCCTTAACCTTGGGAAGCAGTTGAAGGCTTTGGCTGCACCAAAGGATGCATCACTTTTTGACAATGTCATTGCTGCCCAACGCAATACAAGTACCAACACCACAACCTCCACCACCACCACCATGAATGTGGATCCAAGCCCTACCCACCCAAAAGTCATGAAAGTGAGGAATCGATCTTTACTCGATCAGATGCTGGCTGAAGATGATACTAAATCCAAGGTTTCCAAAGCAAGTGATGGCAACTTCAATCCCACTACCATTCCAGGCATTATAGAGCCCTTGGAAAAGATTTTAGCTTTGAACGAAATTAAAGACCAGAATGACAGCGCTCCTGTTAATTCTTTGGCTATTGTACCTGCTAAGAAACCTGGAAGTGGAAGTTTGTGGAAGAAGTTATTCTGGAGAAAGAAGAGAAGCACCAACATGAAAACATCCCATCCGTTGAACACTTGAAATACTCATACATAATAAAATGTAATGTTCAATACAGTACTTACTGAAAAAAGGAAAATATGTTTCTTTACTATATTTTTATTGAAGAGGGAAGTTGATTAGTGTTTTTGTGTGTTTTGATCCTCTGTATATACGCCTGAAAACTAACAACTGAAAGTTCATATTATGAAAGGCATCCACCATTTTGTAATGCTAATGCTACAATACGTTACTCAAGTGTTCAGCTGTGCTAAATCCATTTATAGCGTGTTTGGTTTACAGCAAAATCACGTTACAAACGTGGATTCAGACAAATGTTATAGAGAGTAGTGTTGGCCTAGATCTACGTTTAAAATATGATTTTTCTGTAAACCAAACACACATTACATTTCCCAGTTTTGTGTGTCATACTCAAATCTTCTCCTTATTATAAAATTATTACTAGTTACTATATTGGTTATCATTGGCATATAGAGAAGACATCATGATATAGAGAAGACATCATGGATAAGTTGCAATATATTATCTTAGCTTGGGGTTAACTTCTTTCACGGCTCCAGAGCATACACCAAAATGCAATCGGATTCCAATTTAACGTTCTGATGCCATTGGATTACTCCCACTGAGAATGCAGAAGAATGTTGAAGCTTGCTAAATTGTACAATTTTCCTCTAATTTTAGTTATAAGAAACTGCATGTGAAGTCCCATGTCGTAAATGCCTATGCCAAAGTGGAAGGACACTTATGGACCCAAAAAAAAAAAAAAAAAAAGTGGAAGGACACTGTAGAGTGTTAGTATGTAGGAGGAAGCATATCTGCTAAAATATATCAATCTATGTAAAGACGAATTTTCCAACATCATTGAGTCCTGCTTACTAACATTCTGCAATCTGCTCCAAATAGTCTCCATTGTTCCCTCAATAGAAGCTTAAGCAGCTTCATCCTGTAAAACCTGGAATTGATTTTGAAATAAATAGAAGAAAGATTCCCTACACTTTTTATGGCTATTTAATATTGTAATCTATGAAATTCAAAGTAAATCAATGAGTAGTTAAACTACATATAGAACCTATATATGCAAGTGCCTTCCTCTTTTTAAGACTTTCTTGCCTTCCCTCCCCTGTCACCTTCTCTTTAATGTACTAAATTTGCTCATTGTACCATCGTGCTATACCAGCAATGTACTGAATAGAAAGCAAATATTATACATGCAATACTGAAATAAATAAAACGTGCTTATGGTCCCATTTTTGTTATATATTGGCTGCATCCTCAACAGAAACAAATGAAACATGCATTACCCAAAAAACGAAAAGAAAGAAAATAGTTTTAAAGGAAAAGAGATCAAAATTATACTTAAACTACCAAATGACTTTATACCTGATACTTTTGGCCTACACTTAAAGAGTTTGCCATATTACAATTAGTTAAATTCCTGTTAGTCAGTTACTTTCTGTTTCTGTTATTGTTAGTTAGATAGCTTGCTGTTAGTTCAATTTCTGATTGTATTTATATGGTTGTGTATTCATTTTAACAATTCAAAATTTCCAATGTGAAATCTCTCTTCTCTCAATTCTTCTATTATTGTATCAGTTTGTATACGCCATGATAATTTCAAAGCTCTCCTAGGAGCATCTCTAGCCTCTACAGTCTACATTGCTCAATCCTATAAAAAACCAAAATAAATAAATAAATAAAACAAGGTTTCTTTGAAGAAGGAAAAGGTCATGCTAGTTTTCCAATTCTTATGAACTCCAAGAAAAAGAGACTCAAATTTTTACAACCTTCAGCTTCCACAAAACTTCTACATTCAGCACAAAAGGTCGTGCAATATATTCTTGGATAAACTAGTAAATTGGTCCCTGACTTTTTCGGAGTTATGCAGTTTAGTCCCTGATAGAGTGAAAAACCCAAAATAATCCCTGACTCCTTGCTCCGTCATGCAATATGGTCCAAAATGATATTTTCCGTTAATTGCAGGATGTTACGTTAAGTGACACTGTGGCACACAATTGGACACTTTGCACTCAAAACAACGTTGTTTTTACAAAATAAATAGCCGGCCAGGAAGGCTAGACGGTCGACCAGCCATGAAGTCTGGAAGGTCGGTCAGACAAGAAGGCTGGAGAGGAGAAATGCGTAAAATGACGTCGTTTTGAATCTGATTTGGCAGTTGATGTGTCACTTAATGTGATACGTCATCTTGGAGTTGACGGAAAACGTGATTTTGAACCATATTACATGACAGAGCAATGACTCAAGAATTATTTTGGGATTTTCATTTTCTTAGGAACTAAACTGCATGACCCTTAAAAAGTCATGACCATTTTAATAATTTACTCTTGGTAAATTCTTCTTTTCCAAAGAGCATTCGTCAGGCTCAATAAGACAATTAGCCTAATATTATTGTAAAGTATCTAGAATGCATAGGAGGCACAAGATCAGGAAAGAATCTTTAAATCCATCATTCTCTAGCTCCATTCTATTGTTCTCCCCGTTCTAATATACACCTTTTCAAGTTTCAACTTGAGCATCATGTGCATTTTCCAAAAACCACCCTGGCCCTTGGCCTCGGAGAACATGACAATTGGATTTGTTTTACAATGATTTGTCATGAGCATGGTTTTAAATTGCGGTTGTGATAGCGGATGCGGTCGCGGTTGCGGCCGCTGCGATTGCGGGCATTGCGGTTGTCGCAAGTGCATTGCAGCCATTGCGGTGTGAAATTATTTTATTCTTGCACTAAATGTGACATATCATGAATCATGTTTATAATCCTACATCTCTTATTCCCTCTCCTAAATTGCATTTTTCATTTACCATTAGTCTACTATCATCTTTAAATCTCTCTAAGCCTTCAAAATTTCCTCTAAATTTACTAAATAAAAAAAGAAAAAGAATAAAAAATAGTTTTTATCAGAGTTGCGGCCTGATGCAACCGTTATAGCCGTTGTGTTGCGACCGTTGCGATGTTACGTTGCGAATTTTGTCGTGAATTTTAATCACACCACAATTGCGGGCTGATACGGTTGCGGACACTGCCGCAACCGCAATATTGCGGCCGCATCAGGTGATGCGTTCTGCAATTTGAAACCATGTTCATGAGGTTAACAACAAAGTTTATAAATTTTCGTACCCTTTTACCCCACAAGATAGACATCTGGGTTAGAAATTCCAGACTCCGTAGGTAGCACCACCCTTAATTTCTGTAAGAGAAATAAATAATACTTTTATGTCAATACAATAATACAACTAAGAGTGAAAAGGGAGAATAGAGAGAAATGTGTACCAAACAATGGTTGGTAGCAGTGGAAGTGGACTGTGGCCCAGGCGGACTTTACCTGCAAGGTCAGAGGTTCCAATCCTGGAGTCGCCACTCTTGGGAGGGCTTTTTCTAACCATCACCCTAACCTGAGGGTTAAGCCTACAGCTATATTTGTGGGGATTATTGATCAAAGACAACAAAAAAAAAAGAGAAATGTGAGATGTGATGGATGATGTAATTAAGAGATATAAAAAAATATGTTGTATAAGTTGTATGTTTTCGTTATATAAATTTATTATCTCTTTGTAAGTTTCCTCCCAACATAAGCTATAATATAAAATAGTAGTTCATTTCTATTGATATTTCCAACTGTCTTCTTTAACCAATATTTTGTGAAAAAACAGAAAAAAAAATTGGAATGATCACCATATTAAAGAATGCATATTTTGACGTGTCCACTAATACATATCAAAATGAATTAATTACAAAAAAAATAAAGCTGTTCTTAAGTCAAAAAGCTAAGCACAATCCAATTTCATTCTTTGCTAAAAGCCACACAGTTTTCTGACTTCGACCAGGCATTTCCGTCCTATAGGCGTTCAATATCATTAGATCTCTTTTCGGTGAAGAGAAGGAACTAGAGCCCAAAAAAAACCAGCTAAAAAAATGAGGATGAAACTTGAAAGCATTTTGCTAAAAACGGGATAAAGATACTCAAATACAACGAGGCAATGAAAGAAGTGAACACTTTAAGAACTAACTCCCGTAAACCAGTTGAGATAATCTCTCATCTTGTAATAATCAGATCTGTTATATTTAAATTTTTAAATTTTGAAATTCAAACCTTGTATATATACTTGTACTCACGATCATCAATGAATTAAGCCTTTTCCTATCACTTCTATTTCTCTATATGGTATCAGAAGTCCTTTTGCTTCACTAGAGCCTCTCGATCCTCATGGTCTCTTCAACCTCTTTCGCAACAACTGATAATCTTGTTTCTCCACCTTCAAATCCCAAAGATCTCATGGAGTTTAACACTACTATCAATCTACCCATCAAGCTAAATGGCACAAACTATCCAGTTTGGTACAAACAAATCCAATCTCTTATTGTTGTTCGTAATCTTGAAGGCTATGTTACTAGTGACACTCCATGCCCTACCAACACCATTAAACAAGATGATGTTGATATTTCAAATCCTGTGCATTCTTATTGGCTGCGTCAAGATCAATTCCTTTATCTTGCGCTTCTCGGCTCTTGTGATGTTGAAGCCCACACTATTATGTCGTCTGCCGAAACATCTATTCAAGCCTAGCGTAAACTCCAGCAGGCTTATGCCGGTCGCTCTCGGTCTCGTATCATGTCTTTGAAGGAACGCTTAAATTCCATCACCAAAGGTTCCTCTTCTATGAGTTATTATTTACGATCTATTCATAATATTGGTGATGAATTGGCTCTTATTGGCCACATCCATTGATGACTTGGACCTTGTTATTCACGCCCTTAACAACCTTGGTCCATCCTTTTGTGAGTTCACTGCCTCTATCTGCACTCGTGACTCTCCTATTCCTTTTGATGAACTCTATGACAAACTGATTGACTTTGAGATCTTCATACAATGTGATGAGCCCTTTGCCTCACTTGCTCCTCTCACTGCTAACTTTTCCAATTGGAACTCCTCTAGTTCCAAGTTCCAACCGCGGGTGTCCACACTTTTTTCATAATTCCTCACAGAGATCTCTATCTACCTCTACTCTTGTTTGTCATTTTCTTGACAAGAAGGGCCATACCGCAAAGACATGCTACAAGCTCCATGGTTATCCACCAAAATAGGCTCCTCCCTTTTCAAATATGGTGCATAAATTATCTGAAGGCAATGACCTTACATGGCTGCTTGACTCTGGCGCTTCTCATCATGTGACTAGTGATCTCAACAATCTTTCCATCAAACCAGACTATCCTACTCATTGTGTCCAATGGTAAGACTTTACCCATCACTCACATGAGCTCCATTAAACTTCCCACACTCTCTCGCCCACTTCATCTTACCAATGTTTTATGTGTTCCTTCAGTCACTAAAAATCTTATCTCTGTTTCTCAACTTTTCCAAATTAACAATGTTTCCGTTGAATTTTTCCCTATCATTTTGAGGTAAAGGCACTGGACACGAGGGTGATGTTGTTATGCAAATCTAATGAGGACAATGTGTACAAGCTACTAACCATCCAGCCCACATCGCCTATGCCGCCGCCACCACCCCATCACTTAACCTTTAGCATCTCCGACTTGGCCACCCAGCACGTCCACCCCTGCTCCATGCCCTCAATTCAAATAACATTTCTTTTATACTTCCATGAATAAATGTAATGTCTGTCTATCCAATAAAAGTCATAAAATTCCATTTTTTAGGTCTACCATTGTTAGTAGTCACCCTTGGAATTTGTGTACTCTGATGTTTGGGGTCCCTCCCGTATTCAATCAATTGACGGTTATTCTTATTACGTAATTTTATTGATCATTTTTCAAAATATGTTTGGCTATATTCGATTAAGCTTAAATCTGATGTCTCTACTATATTTCCTATTTTCAAATCATTAGTGGAGAATCGGTTTAATACAACAATTAAAAATTTTTTCGTGGATAACGATGGTGAATTTATAAAGCTACATGCTTATTTCCAATCTCATGGAATTTCTCATCTCACCACCCCACCTCATACGCCAAAACATAATGGTTTATCTGAAAGAAAACACCACCATTTGGTTGAAATTAAGCGGTTCGATGTCTTATTCATCATGCCTTCCTGCCTATTAGTTACGCATTGCAAACTGTTGTCTATCTCATCAACTGCCTTCCAATCCCCACTTTAAAAATGAAAACCCCATTCTTTGTCCTCTTTAACTGTGAGCCTAACTACATCAGGCTAAAAGGCTCCACAAGAAATTCATATGCAGGCCTTAAAACGTGTATTACGCTACCTCAAGGGCAGTATCAATCATGGTCTTCCGATTGGGCTGGTGACACTGAAATCGTAAATCCATTGTTGCTTACATAAACTATCTTGGCCCAAATGCCATATCCTGGTCATGTAAAAAGCAAAAGACCGTCACTCGATCTTCCATTAAAGATGAACATCGTACAATCGCCTCTACTATTGCAGAGGTCCTTTGGTTACAACAACTTTTCCAAGAATTAGGAGTTTCCTTATCCAGTCAACCCACAATTCTCTGTGACAACATTGGTGCCACCTACTTATGCTCCAACCCCATTTTTCACCCCCACATGAAGCATTTATCCATCGATTATCACTTTGATCGTGAATTAGTAGCCAAAAAGGAACTCCAGGTATCTCATTTTCCATCTAGTCATCAACTAGCTGATCTTCTCACAAAGGCACTCTCTAGGCCCCAACACTCATTTTTGTTATCCAAGATTGGTGTCATTACCCCTCCACCGTTTTGCGGGGGCATGTAAACCGCTTGGGATAATCTCTCATCTTGTAACAACTAGATTCTATATCATCTATTCTTGTTGTATTTAAATTTTTGAATTTTGAAATTCAAACCTTATATATATACTTGTACTCATTATCATCAATGAATTAAGCCTTTTCCTATCACTTCTATTTCTCTATAATCCAACGAGAGCCTTTATTAATTTAGCCAACACATCAGCTACAGTATTTCCTTCTTTGAAGATATGATTCCATCTGACTTTCCAATTGTGCTGAACCAACTCCAATACCCCATGATATCTAAGACGAGAGGAGCAAATTGGTGTGTGTCGGGATGACCATACTCTAAAATCCTAATGACATTCAAAGTCAGAATCCACTCAGTTGATGACATGTCTGTTTGATTTTACAGTAAAATTGATTCTATAAATCAATGGTTAAGATGAATTATACACATTTTATGAAGCACATTAAATGGAAGTGATTTAATCAATTCTGCAAAAACCATGGTTTTGTAATTTCAAACGCCAAAACAAACAGGCTAAACATCTAGCTACTTTCAATCCATGTAGATCGTAGAATTTATTATAATCTATTATCTATTATATAATTTTTTAAGCGTGAAATATGGAGATACTATGTTAGCTAATCATAATTCTATTATTTTGCCACAAGCAATTTTCCCACAATATTGTGTTACTTTACAACTTATTTTATAATTTTTAGTTTATGAATTCCTTACCTCGTATTGTGTGACTTTACAATTTATTTTGTAATTTTTAATTTCATATGTTATGAATAAATTAATTACAAGAATATTAAATTATTTTATTATGATCAACATTATTTATTATATTGTAGTATAAAATCTTTGTATTATTAGTTTCAATTACATGCTATTTTTGAGTATGTGAAGTTAATGAATTGTGTGATCATTAATATTTTATATAATATTTGACACTCACCCAATTGATTTATGTTAATATTAATTTTTCTTTATTACCTTTTAGTTTTATTTGTAAAACCAATTTTACTATTACATGTTTTTTAAATAGATATTTTTTGACTTGAACAAGAACACGCAAAATCTTTGTACGGAAAATTTTTAACTAGTGAATTATACGTTTTGAAATTCCATGCACATATAATTTATGGTGATATCATGGTAGGGATAAATTTTCGTTGGGAAAGTTAGTCCAACCATGGTGTGGATGTTCCCAGCTTGAGCATGATTATTACCCGTAGAGAATACATGTAGTTAAATAAAAAAATAATTTTGGTGATAGAAGTTGTAGTATTTCTTTTACATGAAAATTTTAGAAAAATCGATGAAGAAGCAAATTTTGCAATGGCTGTTGGTGTTCCATCATTTTTATTTTATGCTTGGGAATAACCATCATTTTGAATCATCACAGTTAATTCTTCAATTTTTTCTCTCATGTCATGGATTTAAGTTACTCACACATATATGAAGTTATCAATTCTAACTAATAAATTGAGTTTTTTTAAACCTTGCTCGAATTGAATCTTTTTCATTTCTCTATAAAAAAATCTACTTATGAAAGTTGTTCTAATTTATTCATTTTCATTAACCTTAGATATTTGCCCCTGAAAAATGAATCAACTCGAGCTCCATCATGTGTTATTTATATCATTAATCCTTTTTTTGCGTTTTGACACCATTAAACATGTCTTTGGTTTAAACCATATGTATCCTTCACGGGAGACAATCCTATTCGAGGTGGGAACATCTACATCATGGTGTGGTTAACTATCTCAGCGGGGATTTTTTTCATTCACAAGACTTGAACCCAAGACCTTGCTTAAGGAATGTCCGAGTGGAAATCTTCAACGGTGGACTCCGATGAACTCGTACGGTGGTTGACAGAGGAGCACGATGGTGGTATACCTGCAGAGACTCTGACGCTCAAGTTAGTAAAAATCTCAGCGGAGTTTTAGTGAAATGAATGAGAAAAACGTACCTGGTTCTTTACTAAGCCGTCTATTTATAAGCGAAAATAGGCGGGAAATTATGTTATGCTGTTGTAACAGAATATGCATGAATAGTCCATTCGCCTGTTCAAAGTGTTGCTCACATGCTAAATATGAGATGTCAGTTCCAAGTTGATATCTGAGATGAATCCGAAATGATTTCCGTGGTAGTCAGACATCTGAGTCCTGATAGCCAGATGGGTGTAGGATCTAGAATTAAGCAAAACCAACCGATTAGAATCAATTCTAAAATTGAGAATTATAGGTGCAGGGCAGCAGCTATAATTGCGCAAGAAAATGAGTGAAAATGAAAGAAAAAGTGGAGAAGAAGAAATGGGAAGGACGCCACTGAAGCAAGAATCCACTTGCAGCAGATAAGTCCAATGCCAGACGCCACTAATTCAGGAGAATTAGATAAGTCTCAGTATGGTTTAAGCAACAACCACCAAGCCTCACTCAACTCACAAAGGGAGGAGAAAATTTGGCATAATTCCTTTACTTCAAAATTCAATGTGTTCAATACAAAGAGAGGGCCTCCCTATTTATAGGGGGGGGGCGGCCACATGGAAGAGAAAAAGGGAAAAATAAAAGGATGGGTGAAAACACTCCTAAGTGGGATTTGAACCCATGATCCCAAGGCTTATGGCTAAGCTAAGTCTTAAGCCAATAAAGCCATAAATGTAGCGCCCAAAATTAAGGAGAAAATGAAAGATGAGTAAAATTCTATCCTATGTGGGAATTGAACCCAAGACTCCTAAGCCTTTTAGCAAAGCATCCTACTAACCACTAAACTCATACAATTAGCGCCCAACTAGGATGAATTAAAAAGGAAAATTACAAAAAAATAAAAGAAAATACAAGAGAGTCCTAATTAAGGGTGGTCCATAGGACAAGGGTCCTATCCAGGGTCAAGGTGTCCTTCTGTAGGGTAGTGACCCTTATTTTGTAGGGTAGTGACCTTTATTTGTAGGACACTAATTTCTCCAACTCTTCCTTGCTTGAAGCTCAGGCTTGAAGTTGGTGCATATCCTCCAGTGTAGGTCTTGCAGGTCCAAGTTTCTAGCAAAGTGCTATCATTCCCTCCCCCTTGAAAAGGATTTGACCTCAAATCTAAAAATTCAGAAAGACACCATAAGAATAATGAACTGGGTAGAAGAAGGAGATGGATGACAAAATTTAGGAAGTAAGAAGATACTTCCCTTAGCCTTTGGAGAGTAGAGTTAGAGGTCCACAAGTTGAACATCTTTCTTGAGCCTAGACAACAAGAAGAAGACCCATAAGTATTATTCCAAAGCAAGAAAAATGAAAGCTCATAACAAAAGTACTTGGGAATCATAAAGATTAGCAAAAGAAAATCATAGGAGATGAACAAGAGGTGTTTGAGATAAGGGTTAAAAACTCCCTAAATGAAGAATGAACCATCTTGTCCATGTACGCTGTAGAAGGAGATCCTGGATCAAAGACCATTCTCTTGAAGTCCTTCTTTTCAAGCAAAGGGGTTAGTTGGTTAAAACGAGATTTAAACAAGTGATATGCATGTTTCAAACCAACAAAATAATCCACAATATATTGCCAAATGAAAGCACAATTAAAACTATGTGGTATGAATGTCCTATTTCTTGGAAGTGAGACCACATCATGCTCATTGAACATAAGACACACATCTTGAGTATTATTGTAAAAATCATAGTGCATATGTTCATGCCATGAAGTATTCATGCAAGTTTGTTCAAGAGCCATATCCATGCTAAAGCACTCACTCAAGTATGATGACACCTTTTTCATATTATCATATGCGTTCATGAAAGGTGAAATACCAAAAGAATCACATTGAGTATGCATATCAAGAAGCATATCATCATTTGAATTAGATGTCAAACAAGTTTTTCCATATGTGATAGCTTTATCAGAATTTTTATTCTTTTCCCTAACTAGTTCAAGAGCATAATACACATCTTTATATGACACAATTATATTAGGACCAAAATGTGTATGCACATTATAGATACAAACCAAAGGCACATGCATATTCAATCCAACTTTGTTATCATTCCTATCATGCAATCTAAATTGATCAAAGGAATTGATTAAACATGCATCTTTAGTAAGTTTCATGGTACTCTTAAACTTAGTTGGTTTTTCTAGACATGCAATAGGTTTCAAAGCATTATCAATATTGTTTACTTCTTTCACACATGCAATGCTTTGAGGCATATAATTGTGCATAGAGAGAGACATTCCATGCATAAAGAAAGTTAGTTTAGGGAACTCCCTCTCATTAGCTTGAGTTGTTCTCTTTGTAACACTAGAAGTATTTGCCATCAACTTATTCATGTCTTCACTAGAAGAGTTAGCATTCAAATGATCACAAGATAAACATGCTTTCTCTTCTTGCATTCTTAATTCTTCCTCACTTTCTCTTTTAAGTTTCTCTTCTTTCTCTTTTTCTAATTGTTCTCTTTTCTCTTTTTCTATTAACCTTTTAAGTGTGGTTTGATTTTCTTTATTTCACTAGAGGTCATAGGCATTAAGGTGAATTTAACCCCTTGGTGGCGGAACCTATAGGTGTTGGAATACCCATCATGCTTCACCCTTCTCTCATATTGCCATGGTCTTCCTAAAAGGATGTGAGAGGCTTCTAAGGGTATGACATCAAAGGTCATTTCATCTTGGTAATCCCCAACTTTGAACCTTAAGCTTACTTGCCTATCCACCATAAATTCTTCCTCATCACTCACCCATTGAAGTGTATAAGGTTCTGGATGTGGGGTAGTAGGTAAGTTTAGCTTGTTAACTAACCTAAGGCTAGCTAAGTTGCTACTACTTCCTCCATCTATGATCACTAAACAAACCCTATCTTCAATATGGCACCTAGTGTGGAATAGGTTCTCTCTTTGGCTCTCTTCTTCACCCAAAGGTGTTTCTAAGGCTTTCCTAAACAACATGGTTTCCCTTTCCCCTTGTCTCCTTCCTTCCATTCTCCTAGATTGATTTAGTCTTTTAAGATTTTATGGACCTTTCCACTCAACTAAGTGTTTACACTCAATGGAATGTTAACACTCGTGTATGTCACTCTTTTTGGGCTTTTTCTATAATGAAAACTCTCTTGCCTCTTCTACTCGGTTGGAGGTTGGTTAGATGTTGCAAAGACCAACGTGAGTCTAAGTCTTAACCCTTACCCAAAATAGAAGCGCACTAACAAGGAAAAATACCTACTGGAAGAAGATTGGAAAATCCTAAGACAAAACAAGGAGTTGATATGACAAACAAGAAAAGCTGGCACTCAAACAAGCTTATACACAAGAGCAGACAACAAACAAGACAAGACGAAAGAAATTGCAAAGAGAATTGTTTTTGGTGATTTTTGAAAAAGAGTCGCCAAAATTGTCATTTTTTTAAGAAAAACAACAAATACAACTCAATTACGGTATACAGGGAAATGAAACAGAAAATTACAGTAAAACTGTCACTGTATTGTTGGGATACTTCTTTATTTTTGTTTTTCTATTTTTTTTGATTTTTTCCTCTTTTTGGGTGTCTTTTGACTTTTTCTTCCTTGTTGTTGACTTTGCACCCTTTTTTTGCTTTTACATCTCTTTTTCTATTTTTGGCACGTACGTACTTTTTGTATTTTTCTTGCCTTTTCTTTCTTTTTTTGTCTTTTTCCCCAACAAAAAATTACAGAAATTTGTACACAATGAAAAGAAACTTAACTGTATCTACTGTAATATTTTTGGAATTTTCTGACAGTAAACTGGTCCAAGTGGCCCAGAAAAGCAAAAATAATGAATAAACTGATTTCTAAAAATTGTAAAAACGTAATGGCAACTTGATTTCAAAAATGGCCAAAAAAAAAATGCTTAGCACTTCCTTGTTGATTATACAAAACCAGTATGGTCACAGAAACGCGCTTGGTTCAATTTTAAGTTTGGAATTAAAATTTGAAGGAAAATCAACAATTAGAATTTGTTGATCTTCTTCCAATACTATGAACCAAAAAAGATCCTACAGGTGAGCGTTCTGCACAATCAAACAGGGAAAGTCCAAGGTAGAGATAGCAGTCAATCCAAATTTGCAATCAGAATGCCAATCAAACAGACATAACAAGAGTAGGAAATTGAACAACACAAGAGCCCAAAAATGCGCATAAAATGGCAAAAAATAAGAAGGAAAAATTGCGCAAAATAAATGGCAAGAAATTAAAGGGGGAAACTGAAATTAAAAGGATGGGGAGGACAGAATGTAAATGGCAGAAAGTAGAAGGGGATGGCAGAAAGTAAAAGGATGGGGAGAGCAGAAATGTAAAGGGGGAAGCGGAAATTAAAAGGATGGGGAGGGCTGAAAGTAAATGACTGAAAGTAAAGGGGGAAGCGGAAATTAAAAGGATGGGGAGAGCATAAATGTAAATGGCAGAAAGTAAAGGGGATAGCAGAAATTAAAAGGATGGGGAGAAGCGAAAATTAAATGGCGGAAAATTAAAGGTGGAAAGTAAAGAGATGAATATGGGGGATGAACAATTAATGGTGAAGGGGAGAAATGTAGGTGAACGATCTTTGGAAAAATGAAGACAACAATGCCTCCTCTTACCACACTTCACCACAAACAAGCATTTATATCAAGCAATTTGCAAGAATTACTCAAGAACAAGTATGAGCAATTAAAGAGGCATTTAAACAAACACCTAGGGGGTGGGAATTAGCGGCCCAAAACAGCCCCCAACTAGCAAGAAATCAAGCAATTCAATCAAGACAGACAAGTGCTAATAGCAGCAGAAAGGCACCTCGGGCCCGGGAAACAGTCCAAGTCCAAATTACAATTGAAAAGAGGGATGAAATTACACTAAAATGATGAAACTTCTTCACTAAATAGGTGCAGTATGCAGCACCCAAAACAGCTCCAATTTGCTCCAAATTTGCTCAAACTCAACAAGCTCTGATGACCAATTGATAGCCGGATGGGTGTAGGATCTAGAATTGAGCAAAACCAACCGATTAGAATCAATTCTAAAATTGAGAATTATAGGTGCAGGGCAGCAGCTATAATTGCGCAAGAAAATGAGTGAAAATGAAAGAAAAAGTGGAGAAGAAGAAATGGGAAGGACGCCACTGAAGCAAGAATCCACTTGCAGCAGATAAGTCCAATGCCAGACGCCACTAATTCAGGAGAATTAGATAAGTCTCAGTATGGTTTAAGCAACAACCACCAAGCCTCACTCAACTCACAAAGGGAGGAGAAAATTTGGCATAATTCCTTTACTTCAAAATTCAATGTGTTCAATACAAAGAGAGGGCCTCCCTATTTATAGGGGGAAGGGGGCGGCCACATGGAAGAGAAAAAGGGAAAAATAAAAGGATGGGTGAAAACACTCCTAAGTGGGATTTGAACCCATGATCCCAAGGCTTATGGCTAAGCTAAGTCTTAAGCCAATAAAGCCATAAATGTAGCGCCCAAAATTAAGGAGAAAATGAAAGATGAGTAAAATTCTATCCTATGTGGGAATTGAACCCAAGACTCCTAAGCCTTTTAGCAAGGCATCCTACTAACCACTAAACCCATACAATTAGCGCCCAACTAGGATGAATTAAAAAGGAAAATTACAAAAAAATAAAAAGAAAATACAAGAGAGTCCTAATTAAGGGTGGTCCATAGGACAAGGGTCCTATCCAGGGTCAAGGTGTCCTTCTGTAGGGTAGTGACCCTTATTTTGTAGGGTAGTGACCTTTATTTGTAGGACACTAATTTCTCCAACTCTTCCTTGCTTGAAGCTCAGGCTTGAAGTTGGTGCATATCCTCCAGTGTAGGTCTTGCAGGTCCAAGCTTCTTGCAAAGTGTTATCAAGTCCTCTGGTAATTATTTAAAGTCGGTTGTCCGCATAAAAGACCTCGGACTGCTCATTTCTATGTCGGTACGAGTTACTACGATCTAAGTAAATCTATGTTAGTTTATTACAGCGGCGAGGACCGAGTTCGAAGTCAGTCCAGAACAGTTACCCCCCCCCAAGTCGAGTGCTCACGACAAGAGGATCCGACTTGATAAGAGAATTTCTGGTCTTGGAATATTCGGTGTTGCTTTGTATTCTGATTGATGGATGCGACGGTTGATTGACTATCGTGGGACACGTGTATAAATCTCCATGGTTCAGACTCATGGGCCTGGACATGTGTCTGAATCTCTAACTAGAACAATTATTTAAAATTTTCTTATAAAAAGCTGGAGTTATTCAGAGCAATGGTTTGCTCCTCCTTCCCCCAGGTTCTCTGCTTTCAAATACTTCGCGACCTACTTTTGCGAATCCTTCGGCCAAGCTTGAGTTTTTATGCAACTTGTGGCCCGCGAGCTTCTCGACTTTCTACAAACATTCTGTGCAACTTTCTTGTTGCCAGGTATCCTCTAGTTCAGTCCCCTGAATTTTCTTTAACTTCGCTTATATTTTCTGTAAAAGATGATGACTAGAGCTAGGGCTAGGACTAGGTCTACTGCGTTATATAGCAATAGACTGATAGTAAGGGGAAAGTTTGGTGTTAAACCATAGGCGCTCTGTTGGCTCCTCTAACCCTATTACAAGACATGTTGTTTCAAATCGAAACATTAGACCCTGTAGCAACTTGATAGAAGTTGCCAAGCCTGAAGAAATTAAAGTTCTAAAAAGAGCATTGTCGATAAGTTTAGGTCGGGAAGTTCCCGAAATAGAAGCCACAAAAATTTTTGAGGTAGTCCGGTTTTACTCCCATTTGGTTTTGTCATCCTCGGATTCTGACGATGAAATATTGGGACTTTTGGACAAGTCCGAGATGGGTAAGAAAAAAAATTCACACGTCCCCTTCCAGCGCATTTCCGATCCCTGCACACATGGCTATGATGACTTGGGTTGATACGAAAGCTTTCAGAATGCCGTGTTGGTATAGCTCGAGGAGGAGTTAGAGTTAACTTTTAATCACGTGTACTTGGTTGATGAGGATCACGAAGAAGAATGTGAGAGTCGGAGGATGATGAGGGCGGGGAGTGATCGTCGGTGCAAAGAGGCACGGACAAGGAGCGGCTCCTGGCAGGCTTCTAAGCAAGAAAGGGACACATGGATGAACTGTACCCACACCCGAATGAGAAGGATCTAAAGGCTGTGCAGGTATGGGACTGTACAGTTGAGGATAGCTTAAAGGAAATTGTTGTGGAGAACTATACCAACAAGGTGCATCTTCTTTTTGGAAGCCCATAACATAAGAACTCCATAGTTAAGCGTGCTTGGCTTGGAGAAATTCTGGGATGGGTGACCTTCTAGGAAGTTTCCCGGAAAGTGTGCAAGTGAGGACAACGCATACTGGAAAGACTCATGTTGGTTTTTGGGGACCCTCATCACTCCTGCAAGCGGTTCGGGGGGCGTTACAAAGAATGGGATCTTGAGCTCCCAGAGGAAGAAGCCCGGATCTGTACTCAAAGTGACTTTCATGACAATCTCTTTTGTGTCGATGTATAAGACTTTGGTTCGAGGATTTAGGATTTCGGCTCCCTTTTCTCTAATTTCGAAGTCGACATCCTCGAATTCCTTTAAGTTGCTCCTTCACAACTTCATCCTAACGCTTGGGGATTTATTAGGAGTTTCATTATCTTATGTCTCGTCCTGAACTTGCCCTTATTCATAGATGTATTTTTCTAGATGTTTCGGCCTTTAGTGATGAAGGATGGTGACAAATACTTGTGGTTAGCACTTCGATTAGGCCCAGGTGGGAAGATGTTCAATATTTTCAATCTTCGTATAAAGGATTTAAAGATAGATTTGTTTTCCTCCGACCTTTTGGGAAAGGTCGGGAAATATCCTCGGAAAAGGAGCTATGAGGAGGTTTAACCCCTACTGGAATTTAGGTCATTATTCCAAAAAAATCCAAAGATTATGTGATTGATTATGAGGAACTGTCTGCGGCCAAAAAGAGGGTGGTTCAGGAACTTAAAAACTTTACTAAACAAAATGGGGTGGTGAATTGTCACAGTTTGCTTTCCTTGAAAGGGGTCTATCACCCGAGCACAAATAAGTCATTTTCATACAAACTTTAGAATGATGTGGATGTTTTGACTGATGTTTTCCAATTTTCCCTTTTGTAGAAGAAATGTCATCTAAAAATCAGAAAGTATGACGGACAGGTTGGCCAAGAAGGTTGTTGCTGCAAAAAAAATCATCTTAGGCAAAACTCTAGATTCCGAACCCCAAGAAAGTGAAGATTGATACAAAACCTTCATCAACCGAGATTCCCCACTCCGAGGTTTATGGAACATCCTCAACCCCTATCCATACTTCCGAAACAAATTTTATGGGTAAGGGGGTGATTGGCGATGCTGTTCAAATTTAGTTGGCCAACATGACACAGGCCGAGGTGAAAGAACAACTTTGTCTTCAAGGCAAAGCTTTCTTTGAAAGTAATATGGAAGCAGAAATGCAAGATTATTTGAGTACTTTATCCACCTGGTTTCTTGGGGGGATATGATGGCTAAATTCTTTGCTAGTACCATTACCAACCTGGTCGCGCTTCCCAGATCAAAAAATCTTTCCATGAGGTGGCGAGCAAATTAGAAAAAGATGAGTAAAAATGAAGAGGCATAGCTACAGTCTCTGCTTTGACCGAAGAAAGGGACAAGTTAAACACCACCAACATCCTTCAGCAGCAATAACTTGTCATGGAAAAAGCCGAAAAATTACAAGCAATAACTGACACGAAAAGGGTTTCCAAGGAGCTCAAGGCTGAAATTGAGAAGTATAAGCAGAGGGAGAAAGAACTGGAAGGTGAAGTTGAGAAGATTGGAAAATGATGGGAAGAGTCCTCGGAGGTATACTTCCATGCAGCGATTAAACAAATGACGTATCTTAATCCTGGGAGGAACTTCAAACTCGGGGTATGTCAACCCTATGCGTGGTTGAGGACGACAAGTGGTTCCGGGGTGAGGCTAATGACAAGTCGAATGTTCACCTGGGGATGAGGAACCAGCTAGTCCGGTAATAACCGAAGAAGTTGAAGACGTCATTCAGGAGGTGATTGGAAATGCCCCGAAGAACAAAGACGTCGCCGTCGAGGATAAGAAAGATTAAAGGACCAGGATTCCGGTTTCAATATGTAATTTTCGGTTTTCTTTTTCGTAAACAGTACACTTAATTTTTAGCTTTGAAGTATTTCAATTTCGTACCTTTCTTAAACAATATCTGAGTTACTAATTCTTTAGGCAGCTAATTTATTTTGTGCACATAGGAGATCCCGAAATTTGTCGATGTGGGATCTCCTCAAACCCGATCTTGTTGTCAAAAACTCGGGGCACAATGGGCATTTCATCGTTGCTCTCGGTGGCAAGTCGAAGCAAGAGGGTAGCTGATTGTCATATATCAAGGAATAAATCCGATAAGAATTCGAGGAACAAGTCTGAAATGATCAATTTATTGATGTCTATCAAAATACACTTGAGCTCGAGGAATTACATTCGAGATTTGCAGAATGTTAAATACAATGTATATTAACTGAAATATTTTCTAAGTTTATCTGTGTTCCATGTCCTCGGGATGGGGATTCCAGGAAGTGTTTCCAGAGAATATGCTCGGGAATTCACCTTGGTCTTGATCATGTAGGGGCCTTCCCAATTTTCGGCTAATTTCCCTTGCATAGCATTTTTATTCTGACATCCGCTCTTTGTAGGACGAGATCTCCGACTTCAAACGACCTGTAAACAACTTTTGAATTGTATTGACGAGCAGATTGTCGTTTACTACTGCGGCTTCTCGAATGGCTGCTCTATCTTGGATTTCTTCCACTAATTCGAGTTCTTCTCTCATCCTCGAGTGGTTAGCTCCAACGTCAAAGACTTGAGTCCGAAAGCTGGGTTCCCCAATTTCGACCGAGATAATGGCCTCCACTCCGTATGCAAGGAGAAACGAGGTCTCCCCGTGGTTGAATGGGGAGTTATGTGGTAACTCCAAAGGACATTGTTCAATTGTTACACCCATAGGCCTTTAGAGAAATCTAGACGTCATTTCAGACCTCTCAAAATTACTTTGTTTGCGGCTTCAGCCTGACCATTGGTTTGGGGATGTTCAACCGAGGAAAATCTATGTTTGATGTGAAAATCGTTCAGTTAGGCTCGGAATCCCTTGTCAGTAAACTGTGTCCCATTATCCGTAACCACAGTATTCGAAATTCCAAATCGAAAAATAATAAACTTGTAAACAAACTTACTAAGATTTTTCGCCGTGATCTTCGCAAGAGGTTTTGCTTTGATCCATTTGGTGAAATAATCTACTGCTACTACGAGGTACTTCAATTGTCTGGGAGCTGTTGGAAACGGACCTAGAATATCTATTCCCCACGATGAAAAGGGTTAAGGGGAAGATATCGAAGAGAGCTCCTCGGGAGGAGCATGAAATATATTGGCATTCTTTTGACACGATTCACACCTCTTAACATACATCATACAGTCACTTTCCAAAGTCGGCCAATAATAACCTGCTCGAAGAACTATTTGAGATAAAGATTTCCGTGGTAGTCAGACATCTGAGTTCTTTGGTAATTATTTGAAGTCGCTTGTCCGCATAAAAGACCTCAGACTACTGATTTCTATGTGGGTACGAGTTACTATGATCTTTCTGAGTAAATCTATGCTAGTTTATTATGGTAGTGAGGACCGAGTTCAAAGTTGGTCCATAACAAGGAGAATCAAGCATATATCACTTGAACCAACCCCATTGGTTATTAAACATGTCTTTGCCATAGTTTCAACTTCAACATCTTCATATATGTTCATTATTACTATTTTCTAAAGTGATTGTTAATTTGTTATTATATATCCTAAAATATTTCACCACTGAAAACAAACTATGGAAGAGATATTTTGGGTAGCAATAATTTTGTCAAATGGTTAGTGAAACTAAAAACTGTTATCATTTTCATTTTCATTTTGGCACTATGTGCGTGTATAATCAATAATTAATTATTTAATTGAAAATTTGTCATGCATATAATCTAAACTAATATGTTTTCATAATTAATAATTTCAAAAGGCATATTTTAATTGCTCATAGTCAGTCATATCATGGAAATCATGTGAATTAAAATTTCATCTCTTCCCTTCAGTTATTTGTTGTTACGTACCAGCTAATCTCATACTCTATCCCCAAACAAATTGTCCAGGGTGAGCTCGGGAGGGGTCGACCTGACACACCTTAGCAGGATCCTTGGCTTGACTAAAGGAGGGAATCATATAAATAAGGAAAGGGCTGACGTTAAGCAACCTAACAGCAGAATCAACGCACCTTGTCTCCCAATCAGAAAATGATGCCATAAAGAGAAGATAGCCCGTAGCACCTATAAAAGGAGGGGCGTAGGCAGCATTAGGACACAAACTAGCTTCTTCACTTAGCCTTCTTATACTGTATGAGTAGAAATTAGGCTTTGTAGAACATTTGGCGCCCACCGTGGGGCTCTGGTAAAACTCTCCCAGAGAACCACAAGTATTTCAAAAATGGTGAAGACGAGGTCAAACATCAACGATGATGGACCAACATTACAAGAGCTTGCTCAACAGCTCGAGCAACTCAGACAAGAAAATCAGAGGGTTCTGGAGGAAAACAGAGTAATGCGAGAACAACTGAATAATGCGCGAGACTCACGAGAAGAGGAGGAGGATGACAGGCATTCCTCAGGAACTAAAACCCCTTCAGAACACTCAGAACCACAAGTCAACTTAAATAATCACACAGATATACAATTTCATCCTTTTACTGATTATACAATGTCTGTTCCTTTACCTAGATATTTTAAATTTCCTGATTTACCTATTTATGATGGGACAAACCGATCCAAACTCACATCTCCCCAGATTCCACACCGTAATGCTTACTACAAGTGCTATTGACCCTATTTTATGTAAGATCTTTCCAGGGACGCTGACAGGACCTGCCTCGCAATGGTACTCAACCCTGACTCATGGATCAATACGAGGATTTGATGAATTCAGTATGGAATTCAAATATCAATTCTCTTCAAGCTGTTCTTTTAAGAAAATGGAGGATAGTTTGTTCAGCATATTACAGGGGGATGACGAACCACTCAAGGACTATATCAACCGATTCAACAAGGAAGCTATGCAAGTCAAAAAGTTGGATCCTAAGATTCATCTTAGGGAAGTCATCAATGGAGTAAAGAAGGGCAGTTCGCAGATGAACTGGCCAAGTCAAAACCGATTGACATAGCCGATTTCAGACAGAAGGCTTCAGGACAGATAGATGCAGAGGAGGCAGCAGTGGCCAAAAGACGTTTAAGAGCTATGTTAACAAAACCCCTAGAAAAAGATAATCCATCTCATAACCAACAAAATAACAAGGGAACCTTCAACTTCAGAAGCAACGCGGGGAAGAAAAATGGGAAACCAAACAAACCACCCCGACCAGCACCAATTTTTGATCACTTCACCCCATTAAATGCTAGAAGGAATCAAATTCTACAAGAAGTCTACAATTCAAGAATCATTGAACTCCTACACCCCCTAAGGACATACCGGAAGGAGTTGATCGTACAAAAAGGTGCGACTTCCACCGAGCGTTTGGACATAGCACGGATGACTGCTGGACTTTGAAGAATAAAATTGAGCAACTCATCAGGCTCGGACACCTCGGGAGATATGTGTACGATGGAAGATAGAGAAACAAAAAGGAAATAGCTCGGGTAGATTTTGATCGAAGAGAAACAGAGAAGAGTCCCTTGACAGGAATCATGGCCCGAGTACTCCAAGACGAAGGGCTGGATCCATACATACCATCTCAGGAGGATTTGCTGGAGGAGGACCTACATCATCATCTCGAAAAAGACACCTCAGGACGATCTGCTCAATTAACAAAGTAGAACATACGCGATTAAGTAGATCTCACCCTGTCATTTCTTTTCTGACACAGACTTTGTAGGTTTAAAGGACGTAAACTGATCGAGGTCGTACCCAATCAAATAATATGAATTAAGTGTAGTGAGGGTTAGATAACCCAAAGTCGTCTCTCAAGGAATTCAATAACAATTCAGAATATCAGATTTCAGACCAAAAATTTAGGACCAGAACTTCAGATTGAACTTAAGACAAATGACTTAAGACGGTCTTAAGACAGAACTTCAGACAGTCTTAAGACTTCAGACGGTCTTAAGACTTCAGACCGTCTTAAGACAGGGATTGTCTTAACAGTGCAGAATTTCAGAACGTAACAGAAAGAGGGGGTTTTTTTTGGTTGTTCGTTTAGAAACAGAGTTTCGCAAGTAAAGAAGAAGGAATAAAACGATGTAAGAAAACAGATTGATTCTCTTGTTCATTCACAATTGGATCCTTCATCGGTTAAAAATACATCGAACTCAATTTCAAGAATAAATTTGAATTAACCGAACAAGCTTCAATTAATTCAACAATAATCTCATTCAAGAACTAAGCGAACTTGCTAACCAGACTAAGCGTACTGGTATGAGATTTCTAATCCTTTACCCTCCTGAATTAAGCAAACAGTTGGTTGTTTAGAATGAAGCAAACTAAACCAGAATTCTTAGTGAAGAACAGAATTGAATCATCAACAAGCGTTCAAATACAACTCAAGATTCAAAACCAGAATTCTAAAGGAGAAGATGAAATGAATTTACTGCAGAAATTGAAATACGAATTTGAGTTAAAATGAACCTCAAAATCCAATGTAAAATCACTCAAGAAATCATCCTCAAGAGTTTAGCAATCCATAAGAGGAAGAACAGCAAAATGAAAATGCAGAAAAAGAAGAAGAAAACCTAGAAAAACAGAGAGAAGGGAAACAAGTGTCTCCTTAACTTCAATCTGTGTAAAGGCGAAAATTATGAAAGGTCCCTCTCAGAATTCTAACCGCCCCTATTTATACTAATCCCTAAACCATAATATTAACCTAATGGATGGGGTAAAATGGGCCCAGACTAACAAGTTTCAGGCCCAAAAATACTAAAACTTACTTCAGCAACTACTTAAGAAACTTGTTGTTCCCGCTCAAGTTCTGACAGCATCTGAACGTCAACTTTAAAACTGAAAACTGCACCTCGTCTCTCAGTGGAATATAGCCAAATAGCATATCCAATTAAAGCCCAGGACGTTAGCTTTCCAATGCCACTGGAATCACTCAAATCGGACACCTTCAGCTCCAGATATCATCAAAACAAGACGGGTAGGTCAGTAGGCTTAAAAATCCGAATTTAAACAACATTTCTAGTTAAAGCCCAATTAAGTCCAATTTGGTAAATCCCAATTATAACAATGAATTTGATTACAATTATACTCTAAGAAGCTGCAATTGAAGGTGAAAAGTATGTGTGAAATTATACTCATCATAAACCAAGACGACCCGATCGTGGTACGAGTAAACATTGAAGGATGCTCGGTTAGAATGGTCTTAATCGACCAGGAAGTTCAGAGCCGACGTCCTATTTTGGAAGACATACGAAGACCTTTCCCTTCCAACAAAACACTGTTCACCATTTTGAAGGAAACTTGGTAGGTTTTGCAGGAGAACATGTTGAGGTAAGAGGTTATGTAAATCTCAGAACGACTTTTGGGTCTAATGGGATTTACAAAACTGTAAATGTCAAATACTTGCTTGTTAATGCCATTATTTCTTACAATATTATTATCGGGAGACCAACTCTAAATGCATTAGGGGCGGTCGTCTCAACCCCACACTTAACTATGAAAATTTCCTGTGATGATCAAAAGATAGGAATAATGAGAGCTAAGCAGGATGAAGCTCGACGCTGTTATGTGAAAAGTTTGGTGACGAGAAGGCCTTGCATTAAAAAGTCTGAGACTCAGCCCAAAATTCATTCAACCGAGCTAGACCCCAGGATAGATTTCTCGGAAAGAAGACCTCAACCTACCAAGGAATTGAAGATCATCCAGATAGGCGATAGCTCAATACAAAAAACTCGGATACAAGTCTACAGCTTGAAGAGGAGCGTCAGGTAATACACATTTTAAAAGAAAATTCTGACCTGTTGCTTGGACCCCTGCAGACATGCCTGAGATTGACCCCAGACTTCGTGTGCCACAAGTTGATGATTGATCCAAAAAATTAAACCCGTCTCCCAAAAGAAGCGAAAGTTAGGAGAGGAAAGGAGAAATACAGCCCTAGCAGAATAAAAAAAGCTACTAGCAGCCGGATTTATCAGAGAAATTGAATATACAACATGGCTCTCAAATGTTGTCATAGAAAAAAAGGCAAACGGAAAATGAGGATGTGCAACCGATTTCACTCACCTAAATAAAGCATGTCCCAAGGATGCATACCCTCTTCCTAGTGTTGATCACTTGGTCAATGGAGCTTCAGGATATAAGTACCTAAGTATTATGGATGCATACTCAGGTTACAATCAGATCCGAATGAGCCAATTGATGAAGACAAAACGGACTTTATCATTGACATGACCAATTATTGTTACAAAGTCATGCCATTTGGACTCAAAAAATGTCGGGGCAACGTATCAAAGATTGATGGATAAGGTGGTTGCAGAACAAATCGGACGCAACATAGAAGTTTACATTGATGATATGGTGGTCAAAACTCCAATAGACATGAAGCACACAAATGATCTCGGAGAAATCTTTAGTCAACTCAGAAGGTTTAACATGAGACTCAATCCAGAGAAATGTTCTTTCGCTGTCCAATCAGGAAAATTCCTTGGTTTCATGCTTACTGACCGGGGAATAGAGGCAAATCCAAAAAAGCCAAGCTATCTTGGCAATGAAGAGCCTATCCAACCTGAATGAGGCGCAGAGGCTAGCTAGAGAGTAGTTGCTTTGTCCAGATTTTTATCAAATCTGGGGAACGGTTGAGGCCTTTCTTTCAATCTATCAAACAAGGAAGCAAATTCCAGGTGAACAAGGAGTGCGAGCAAGCTTTCCAACAGATCAAGACTTATTTATCGCAACCCCCATTATGAAAAAACCTGATCCGGAGAAGAAATAATCTCGGTGTACATGGCAGTAAGTGAGCAGGGCTATCAGTGCAATACTGGTGCAAGAAACTCCGAAAGACAACGGCCTATCTATTTCGTTAGCCGAGCTCTACAAGGCCCCGAATTAAGATACCAGAAAATTGAGAAGGTAAACCTTACTGTGATAGCAGCAGCACGAAGGTTGAGCCTTATTTCCAAACGGATGAATAGTTGTGAAAACTGATCAACCCATAAGACAGAACTTACACAAGCCCGAGCTGCAGGAAGGATGATCAAATGGTCGGTAGAGTTGTCAGAATTTGGAATAAATTACCAACGAAGGGGACCTATCAAATCACAAATCCTAGCAACTTCTTGGTAGAACTGACTCCATCAGAAGAAGAACAGAGGAGAGCAGCTCTAGACTCTTTACGGTAGATGGAGCATCAAATATTAAAGGAAGTGGTGCTGGTGTCATTTTAGAAGGACCAAACAACTTAGTCCTGGAACAATCTCTTTGCTTTGAATTTAAAGCAAGTAACAATCAGGCAGAATACGAGGCACTCATTACAGGACTACTCTTGGCTAAGGAAGTCGGAGCAACTTCCATAACCGTTTTCAGTGATTCACAACTAGTCACAGGACAAGTTGGAGGAGAATATCAAACGAGAGATCCCCAACTTACCAAGTACTTAAATAAAGTTAAAAAACTCTAATATCTGACTTTGCAGAATTCAAAATTCAACACATAACTAGAGAACAAAACTTGAGGGCCGACCTACTGTCAAAAGTTGCAAGCACAAAGAAGCCAGGATGTAACAAGACGGTAATACAAGAAACTCTCCAAAACCAAGCATTTAGGAGAATGAGGTAATAAATATCAACTCTTCAGTTTCTTGGATGACCTCTTTATTTCAGTATCTTCAAGATAACAAATTGTCGTCAGATCGACTGAAGCACGCAAGATAGCTTATCACTCTAGCTTCTATGTCATTATAAATGGCACTCTATAGAAGGGGTTACTCGTCACCACTTCTTAAATGTATTCCTCATGAACAACAAAGTTACATTTTGAAAGAGGTACATGAAGGAGTTTGCGCAAGTCATGGAGGAGCTAGGTCGTTAGCTGCAAAAATCCTACGAGCAGGTTTCTACGGCCAACATTGAGAGCAGATGCCAAAGAATTCGTTAAAAAATGTGATGCTTGCCAAAAATTTGCTAAATTGAATTATATGAGCCCGAAAGAATTACATATATCACCTCTCCGTGGCCCTTTGCAATGTGGGGGATTGATCTACTCGGCTCTTTTACTTTGGCCCCTGGGCAGGTCAAGTAACTAGCAATTGCTATTGACTATTTCACAAGTGGATTGAAGCAGAGCCACTGACAACCATAACAACAGGAAAAATAAGCATTCGTTTGGAAACAAGTAATCTGTCGCCATGGCATCCCAAACACAATAATATCAGAATGGAAAACAGTTCGATTGTAGAGAATTCACTGATCTATGCAAATAGTATAACATAACTCACACTAAGACTTCAGTTGAACACCCACAGACAAATGGACAAGCAGAGGTTACGAATAAAATAATATTAAACGGGTTGAAAAAGAGGCTCGGTGAAGCGAAAGGAAGATGATCTGAGGAACTGCCAATGGTGTTGTGGGCTTATCACACTACACCCTAATCTGCTACAGGAGAAACACCATATAGGTTGACTTATGAGAGTGACTCCATGATCCCAGTAGAGATCTCCTTCATGAGCCCCACGAGTGCAAGATTACAATTCTGAAATAGAAGAAAATCTCAGAACCGATCTTGATTTATTAACAGAAAACGAGAAGTAGCACATCTCAGGAGCAAGTTTGTAAAGATCGTTCAACACGGAGATATAACACAAAAGTTCAACCTCGGAGATTTAGAAAGGGAGATCTGGTCCTTAGAAAAATTGAACAGGCTAGAAAAGATCATAGACATGGGAAGCTAGGCCCAAACTGGGAGGGACCATTCAGAATTAGAAAGGAGGTCGGGTTAGCAGCATATGAGATCGAACAGCTGTCAAGAAAACAACTTCCCGTAACATGGAATGCTAAGCACTTAAGATTTTATTTCAGTTATCAAATTGTATGATGACAATCAGGTTAGGTACTCTTTTCCCTATCTTGGTTTTTTGTCCCTAAGGAGGGTTTTAGCCAAGACAGGTTTTAATGAGGCTTAGCCTAGACTATAAACCAGTAAAGAATTTCATACTACATGTCTCTATCTCCATCTTTGCAAATTATGCTCTAAAAACTGAGGATCGCCTCAGGGTAACGGGCATACTCTAAAAACCAAGTCCAATACTTGGGGTAACAAGTTAATTTTTCTCCAAAGGAAGAGTTATTTTCGCCAGTGTTATGCTCTAAAAACTGAGGATCACCTCAGGGTAACGAGCTCATACTCTAAAAACCAAGTCCAATACTTGGGGTAACGAGTTAATTTTTCTCCAAGGAAGAGTTGTTTTCGCCAGTGTTATGCTCTAAAAACTGAGGATCACCTCAGATAACGAGCTCATACTCTAAAAACCAAGTCCAATACTTGGGTTAACGAGTTAATTTTTCTCCAAAGGAAGAGTTGTTTCACCAGTGTATGCTCTAAAAACTGAGGATCACCTCAGGGTAACGAGCTCATACTCTAAAAACCAAGTCCAATACTTGGGGTAACGAAGAGGCACAAGATGAAATGTCACGAAGCCCAAAAGCGCCCAATTACAAGAATAAACAGTAGAGATCAAACCTATCTAACGATCCAAATTTAATGGCAACGACTGACAACGCTGCAAATTGATCAGGCAAGACCTCAATAAGACCGAGTAAGACCTCGAAAAAACTGATCAAACACAATAAAAAGGGTTAAACCAACGTACCAACTTATAGTAGAGACAATACACGAAGAGAAAAGAAACAACAACAAAATAAGCTACTTCACTGCATTTACACTTCGTAGCTTGGGAGGCTTATGTTATGTACCGGCTAAGCTCGTACTTTATCCCAAACAAATCGTCCATGGTGAGCTCGGGAGGGGTCGACCTGACACACCTTAGCAGGATCCTTGGCTTGACTAAAGGAGGGAATCGGATAAATAAGGAAAGGGCTGAAGTTAAGAAACCTAACAGCAGAATCAACGCACCTGTCTCCCAATCAGAAAATCATGCAATAAAGAGAAGATACCACGTAGCACCTATAAAGGAGGGACATAGGCAGTATTAGGACACACACTAGCTTCTTTACTTAGCCTTCTTATATGTATGAGTAGAAATTAGGCTTTGTAAGAACATTTGCCCTTGAAACAAAGAAGAGGGTCATTTGATCTGGTTATGCACGTGATAATCACGTTTACATATGTTTATCTCCATTAAACATAGAGAGAAGATTCAACAAAATTTTATATGCCATTAAATTAAAAATTGCATACATTGCAATAATTTGTTAGGGTAGAATTTATTTTGTTCCCTATAAAAAAGTGAGTTTTGATTTTGACCTTATAATTTTTTTTTTCCATTTTTATCCTCTCAAAAACTTAAATTTGAAAAGCTTTTTGTTGGTGATGTGGTAGGCTAAAAAATTGGCATGTAGAAGCATGAGTTTATACCATGTGACAATTTTTTGTTTTTTGTTTTGTGTTAACCACAAGTATTCCCTATTACCAGGGGCAATCCTGTTCGGGACTTAGTCTGAATAGTGTATTTAGTGGGATCGAACTTGGTAGCTCTTCTCACAATCTCAGTGTGTGTTGCCAACTGAGTCACAACCCTTTGGTTACAATTTTTTAGTTTATCATATCATAAAAAAACGTTTTTTCATAAATTATGATTTTGGAATGATGCAAATGAAAAGAAAAAAATTTATGAAGACTAAAATAAAAACTCATTTGTATTAGAAGAACAAAAAAACATATTTTATCATATTTTATTAGAAGAACAAAAAAACCGATTTTCACGGAATGGGACGTTACATTGAGCATAAAAATAGGAAAAATTATAATACGTTATAAGTTATAAGCTCAAACACTACTTTATTTAAAGTAGTGTTTAGGAGAACATTATAAGCTACTAAAATAATTACATTCTTTACCAAACATCTATCATTTGGTCAAATAAGCTTATAAGTTAATCAAATACATTATAGGCTAATGTATTTGTCTTGACAACACACACTGTATAACGGTATATTTATTGCTTTTGAGCTTGGAAGTTGGAAGCCTTTCTTGATATTAATGGCAAGAGATGGGAGGATATGCTTAATGGAGTAGGTAACCATATGACGAACTGTCACTTATGTAATTTAGAGTATGTTTGGTAAGCAATTCAGCTAACTGAAAGCTAAAATTAGTAGCTGAAACCATTTCAGTTGTGTTTGATAAGGTAGTTTTTGGGTAGCTACTAGCTTTTCTTGAAAAGGTACTTGAGGTAGCTTCTTTAAAAAAGCTCTAATTTTCAGCTACTAGCTGAAAATTAATTACAAGTTTATCCCTCAACCACCCTCACTTGCCATTATTTAATAACTAGCCGCGTACCCGTACATTGCATGGGGCAGGAATATGAGGAAAATGATAAAGAGTCAAGTATTAATTTGGTTAAAAATACATGAAAAAGTAATTATAACAATAATTATGAAATAGAATTAAGATATCTTCATAGCAAATATACTTGAATCATTGATGATGCAATAAACATTTTTGTCATGCAAAATATTCCCAGCATTCCATTTGCATTTGCAGTAATTTATACAATCATCAAAGAAGATGATATGGAATTATTGAACGTAGAAACTCCAAGGTTTAAAAACCTTATCACTTGATAAAAAATAAATAACATAAAAGAACATATAATCAAAAAATGAAAACCAACAAAATTAAAATAAAAAATAGAAAAGATGCAGTAAGGTTATGAGAAATAATAAAGGAAATAGGGGAGCAAAGAATGAATAAAAACATGTGCAAACAATCTTTTCACATGTCATGACCAATGAATGGATAAAAACTCACATTTTTCTTTCGCAAGGTGCTTTGTGTACTATAAGAATAAAAGAAGTAAACAAAAGATGCCAAATAGATAACACTGAAAATTAAATTGAAAAAAAATATAGATTCATTGAAAAATTTGCATTCTTCATGGAATGAATTGAATGGAGCTTTTGTCTTCATTCCATCAATCAAATAACCAAATTAATGAATTAAATCAATCAATGGTAAAGAAAATATAAAGAATGCATTTGAAAGATAAGTTCATTATAAGCATATGAATTCAGCAGACAAAAGAGATTATACACAATAGTTGACTACACTAATTAGAGAAGAAGATATGGAATGATTAAACATAGAAAACTCAGCTCCAAGATTTAAAAATGTTATAAGTTTATCATAATCAAGTAACATTAAAAAAAACACAGAATCAGAAGAATCGAAAAGATTCATTAAGGTTATGGGAAATAATAAGGAAAATAAGGGTGCAAAAAATCTTTTCTCATGTTATGACCAATGCAGTAGATAAAAATAAAACTCACCTTTTTTATTTCACAAGATGCTTTATGTACTATAAGAATCTAAAATAAAGTAAACAAATGATGCCAAATAGATATAAGTGAAAATTAAATAGAAAAAAGTTACAAATTCGTTGCAAAGATTGCATTCTTAATTTATAGAATGAAATGAGCTTTTAACTTCATTTCATTAATTAAATAACCAAATTAATGAATTAAATCAATCAATGGTAAAGAAAAGATAGATAAAAAATGCAAAATAAAAACCTTATTAATTTATCAGAATTAAATAAAATAAAGAATACATAATTAAAAGAACGAAACCCAGTAGAGGAAAATGAGGAAGGCATAATAAAAACAATATTAAGTATGGAAAATCCAAATGATACGAAAAGAATGAAGGGGGAGGCGCATTTTACCCTTTTGGAACCAAACCATAGTAGTCAAAAGGCTTAGCCAAACGATGACAGTCTTTCTTCAAAATAAGAAAATTAATTACGTTGTTGTATCATGGTTGGACTAACATCAAAATAGTCTAATTCAAACATCATTGTCATATAACCATGATCATAAGCTTTAACAACATCACTGCCATATATAAATCTTATATATTGAAATCTAATCCATATACACTAAATTAAAAGCAAACCTATATATATTCTAATCAAATCACTTATTTCAATTTATCATACGTACACAATTAAATGTAAAATCAATTTAATAAAATTAATTACAATAAAAATTATTATTATAAGGCTGAAGAAATATGAGCTCTGCTAAGGTTTCATCGGAGGAAGAAGATCTTCTTCAACGAAGCACAAAAAAACGTAAATGTTCCCACTCATCTGGAGAATGCAGAGAAGATTAAAGAGCAACAACCTTTTTTATCATACAAAGACTCCCTCTTCCAATCAACAATGTTCAAGGGGAAAGTTTGAGAGATCATAACAATTGGTTTGAAAAGGAATTCTCGGAGATTTCTAATGATCAACCTCAACCTCAACCTTGGGTTCTTGTTCCAACTATTCCAATCTCGAAGGATGAATTAGAGGCATGGTCTAATCCTTGGAAAGATTTTATGATTGTTAAGCTGCTAGGGAAAAGGGTAATTACAAAGTTATTGAAACGAAGCTACAACGAAGTTGGGTGAAGAACGAATTATTAGCATTGCTGATATGCATAATGACTATTAGCATTTCATTTCTCTTCTATGGAGGATTATAATCATGCTCTATTGAAGGTCCTTGGATGATAGCTAATCATTACCTAACTGTTCAAAGATGGAGACCTTTGTTCTCCCTTGATGATCAAACTTTCAAAAGATTGCCTATCTGGATTCGCATTCAGAACTTCTCTTGAACTTTACAATGCTCGCTTCCTTTGGGGGGTGGGAAATACACTTGGTCACATGTTGAAAATGGATAAACTTACTTCTATCCATTCAAGAGGTAAGTATGCTAGAATCTGTGTTGAAATTGATCTTTCTAACCTTTTAGTTTCAAAAATACAAGTTTTAGGCAGGGAGGTGCACTTAGAGTACGAAGGATTGCATATTATCTGCTTTGGCTGTGGTTGCTATGGTCACAAATCAGAGACGTTACCGGAGAGGACTGCTTCCATGACCACCGTGTTGCCTCTGGGTTCGAAGTGACTGGAGGTTAATTTCTAAAGGTAAAACAGCCTCATGACCATATACCAATTTATATGGAGAAACAACAATAGCATCTCTTGGGGAATTTCTGTAAGCCCATAATACTTGGCCAAGTGTTCATGCCAATTTCGAGGCTTCTGCCTTATGTGCTTCTTAATTAAACCAATTAAGATTTTGTTGATGGCCTCCACTTGGCCATTAGCTTGAGCGTAGTATGGGGTAAAGGTGAATAGCTTGATGTTTCTTGACTCTGCATATTGGGTCACCTTCCTTCCAGTGAACATAGTCCCTTGATCCGTGGTTATGGTTTCAGGGATACCAAACCTGTGGACTATATAATCCTCTATAAAGTCTATCACCTCTTTTTGCCCTATGTCTTTCAGGGGAATAGCTTCAACCCACTTAGTAAAATAATCTACCCCAACTAAGATGAATTTGTGTCTTTTCGAAGAAGGGGGATGGATCATACCTATCAGGTCGAGGGCCCACCCTCGAAATGGCCATGGCTTAACGATAGAATGTAACTCTGCTGCAGCGACATGATGCATGTGTCCATGTTTCTGACATTCCTCACATCCCTTAGCATAATCATGGCAAATCTTTAAGCATGGAAGGCCAAAAATAACAATACCTCAAGAGGGTCCACCTCATCTTTTCTCCTGCTTGGTGAGCTCCACATATTCCTTCATGAACTTCTGCCAGTGCTAAGTACGCTTCTGCTTCTCCTAAACACCTTAATAGATGCCCCCCACTTGATTTCTTATACAACTCATCTCCTAGAATTGTATAGTTCAAGGCTCTGAACTTAACCTTTCGATCAACCGGTTTTGATGGGTCCCGCAGATAGTCAACTATTGGTTTCCTCTAATCCAAGGGTGTCAAGGCATCTATGTTCAAAACCATCTTTTCTTCTATAGTTAGAAGAGGTTTGGTTTCGATTATCCTTTCGAATGACTCTGATCTGACCTTGTAACCAGATGCTATTTGGGCTAGTTCGTTTGCCACTTCATTTTCCATTCGAGGTACATGTTCTAATGTCACTTCCTCAAAATGATTTATTAAGCTTTTGGCTCTGGAAAAAAATTTTTCCAACTTCGAACCACAACATTTATAAACTCCTTTCAATTGGTTAATAACCAATTGTGAGTCACCTTTCACGTGAACGTGAGTGGCCCCTAAACTTATCAAGAACTCGAGGCCAGCAATTAAGGCTTCATACTCTATCTCATTGTTCGAACACTCTCCTCTGATTCTGCACATAACTTTGGTTATAACTTCACTTGGGGTTATAATCAGCATTCCTATGTCGTTCCCTTTATCATGTTTTGAACCATCGAAGAATAGTTTCCAAGGTTCGATCCCAACGAAATTAACTTCTTTAATTCGAACCGTAGGTTGTTCGACTAAAAAACCAGCTATGGCTTGGCCCTTTACTGCCTTCAAAGGCATATATTTAATGAAAATTCAGTTAATGCTAAAGCCCATTTTCCATCTTGCCATGAAGTATTGGCTTGATTAACATGTACTTAATTACATCAAAGTGAACTCACAAAACCTCATAGGGTTTCAGATAGTACTTGAGTTTCTACATGAAAAATAAAGGCATAAACATAACTTTTCTAAAGATGTATATCTCCTTTCTACATCACTTAGGTTTCTACTTAAATAGTAAATTACTCTTTCGAAGCTATTTTCATCCTCTTGGGCCAACATGCTACCCAGAGTCTCTTCAGATGCAGAAATGTACAGTCTCAGGGGTCTCCCTCGAACTGGTGGAGTCATCACTAGTGGATTGGCTAAGTACTTCTTGATTTCTTCGAAAGCCACTTGATGTTCCCTTCCATTCGAACTCCTCTTCCTTTTTCAACTTAACCAATGGAGAAAAATATTCTTTTCTTCCTTGACAGGTTCGAGATGAACCTTCTCAAGTAATTAACTTTCCCCAGACAAGCATTGTAATTGCTTTTTTTCTCTGGAGGCCTTGCATCGATGATGGCTTGAGCTTTATTTTATCCACTTCGATCCCTTGTGGTTGTACTAAGAATCCCAGGAAGTTTCCTGCAGATACTCCAAAGGCGCATTTCAAGGGGTTCATCTTCAACCCATGTGCTCTCATCCTTTCAACGAACATCTCAAGTGTTTCAAGTGTTGTGTCTTGGTCTTGATTTGACACATCACATCATCTATCTATACCTGCATGAACTCGCCATGAATCTGAAAAGTAATTCATGGCCCTTGATATGTGGCCCAGGCATTTTAAACAAAAACATATCATCCCAGAAGGTACCCCAATGCCCCAGGCAACGAAAGGCAGTTTTTGAAATTTCTTCCTCTGCAATAAAGATCTAGTTATATCTAGAATAGCCATCAAGTAGGCTCAACACTTCGTTTCCTGCTGCTGAGTCGATAAGCATATCAGCTATAGGCATTGGGTACTCACCTTTGGGGTGGCCTCGTTAAGATTTCGAAAGTCAATACAAACTCTCAATTTGCCATTCTTTTTAACAACTGGCACAATATTAGAAAGCCAATTCACATACCTGGTGGTTCGAATGAACTTGTCCTTGAGAAGTCTTCTATTTCCTCCTGATCTTCGAAACCACTTCTGGGGCAAACCTTCTAGGAGGCTGTTTCACTGGTTTCTTTCTAGGCAAAATAGGTAACCTGTGCTCGACCAATGCTCGAACCAAACCTGGCATCTCATCATAGTCCCATGCGAAAATCTTTATAATGTCTCAAGAGATCAATCAATTGTTGCTTGATTTCAGGATCTACTTTGGTGCGATGAAGGTAGGTCTTTTATCTTCGTTTCCCCAGGTTGATCTCTTCGAGCTGGTCTTGTGCTTCGAACCTAGGTACTTTTTCTTGGCCGTATTCTGTTCCTGACACTTCATCGTCATAGATGCAATCCAAGCGTGTTGGTTCATGTTGGTCTTCCTTCTCTTCGAACAATTCCTTCTCTGACTTCGAAGGTGACTCAGCTCTTGATTTGGCCATGTAGGTCGTTACCCTGTTTATGAATGATTCTAGGCTTTCCATGAATCACCTAGTATTTCTAAGGCCGTATCAAGGTCAGCCTTCCTCTTCAATGTAAAACCCTTGATAGGGTCCAACCTCACTTAGTATGGGACTTTTGCTGAGTGTATGGCTGACTTAGAGTCCAATTCATAAGGACTTATGTGAGCCAAGTTTTAGTCAAAGTCCATTTCCACCAAGCCTTGCTCAGCAGTGTAAACACCTGGTCAGCTTTGACCACTACTGGGTTACTTTCTTAGTCCCATAGGAATAGCTTCTGGTGCATTGTTGATGGAACAACTCCTATTCCATGGATCCATTCTCTTCCCAGTAACATGTTGAAACTGACCTTAGTTTGAACTACTAAAAAATAGTAGTTCTTACTTGGCCACCTACCACAGGTCGAGAGCCACCACTCCTTCTGACCTAGATGATTTTCCAGCAAAGTCTGTGATTACTATGTTGTGAGGGATAGATCTCTGTTGGTTTTTCCTAGCTTGTCGAAGGTTGACCTTGGGAGTAAGTTGATGGCTGCTCCACCATCAATAATGACCCTGTTAATGGGACCGCCTTCTACCACAGCCTTGAGTAGAGTGGCTTCATGTGAGCCATGTCTCCTGGAGCTGGTTTCGTTATGCTGACTACTTCATTCTTGGCCTCTGCCCTCTGTTTCATTCAGCATAACAACACTTTGAAGATTGTTATCTTCGAAGTCCTATTCATTCTCCAATCTTTGTACCTGCTGGGCAAACTCAGCTGGTAAGATCGAAATATACCACAAATTTCTTGGATCGAATCAGGGAATCCTGACTCGAATTCTTCAGATAAAAGGTCATCTTCCTCCGTCTCTTTTACCTTAGAAGCATTATATGCTCACGTAAGTCACGCTGAGATTTCAAAGAGGAACTTCGAACCTTCTCTTAAGCCTTTGAGGCCTCTTGCACATTCTATACTGGATCTGTTCCATTTGAGCCCTATACATCCTTTGGGCCCTACGCAACTGGGTCCTTGTCGTCGAACCTTTGGCTTTGGAATATTGGCTGAATGATACCAACTCTCACGAGGTGGTTTAACCTCTTTGGATGGTTTCATAACTATTTCCTTCCCTTTAAAAGGGTTGGAAGTTCCCTCTTTCTGTGCCACAGGCTGCCATTTGCTTGAACCTTTGACTTTGTTGACACTTGCCTTACCCATTGGTTCGAAGGTGCCCTGACAGGAGGAACAAATGTGTGATCCTGAATGGGCATACCTATCCCCACTCCTTTCAGAGCCTTGTACATTTTCTGACCCTCTTCATATTTCTGAGGGCCCAACCTATCTTTCAACTGATGCCTCTTGGTCGAAGCCTCTTCAAAAGTTCTGGCTGAATTAGCATCAAACACTACACTGCATCTTGGGCAAAGCATGACATTCCTGTCTTTGTTCTGCTTCCTGGTTAAGTACTCCAGGATGCTTTCATCAGCAGAGGGAGATGTCTTTCACCTCCTTCTCGAACTCATCAATGGCCATATCAGTGGCCCTGGCATCTATTGGCTCCATTTCGACCATGTTGATTTCGAAGGGTTCAGCATAGTGGACATTGTTGTCAAATGGGTTGGCATCAACCTTTATCGTGTTCTTCATCTTCTCTTCGAACTTGAGTCTTCCTTCTGATATTGCCTTCTGAATCAAGTCCCTGAAACAAACACAATGATTAGTAGATGACCATATACATTGTGATATTTGCAATATTTTCTTCCCTTTCTCTGTTTGAGCGTAGGGATTTTGTGATCATCACTTAAGGTGATCTGTTTATCTTTTAGCAAAATATCAAAAATTTGGTCAGCCTTAGTAACATCGAAATCATATGAAGGCTTCTTAGGCTTCTCACTATGAGAGGAACTTGTGTCCTCTTTTGATGGTCTCAGTAGAGAACATACATATGATGGCCTAGTTTAAGTTCGGCCACATTGACCTCACTCTCTTCATCCTCACTGTTCGTCAATCACTCCCATACCCAGTAACCTCTAAAAAAGCTATTTTTATCTCTTTGCCTATTTTGTCAACTTCCTATAATTGGCCTTTTCTGCCTTGATCTGTTCGTTCTGTCTGACTCTATCTGCTAGTTGGGTCATGTCTCGAACTAGAAGGTTGATCAATTTCTTCCTAACATAGAACTCTAGTCAACCTGTTTCTATTTGGACTAACTCATGTTCAGGGATAGGGGTGAAACACCTAGCTTTAGATTGCCTGAACCTATTCAGGTAATCCTCTATAGCCTCATTGGGTGTTCTCTTGATACCCATCAGGTCCACTAGGCTCACTTTACTTTCTCCCCTAAAGAACTGCTCATGAAAAGTTCTTTCTAATTGGACCCAAAAGGCCTGTAACAGGTAACAAGCCAGGCTCAGGCTTAAGAATTATGAGTCAGGCCAGGCTCAGGCCTGCCAAAGCCTGACCTGGCCTGGCCTGTTTCCACCCCTACTCTGGGGAGTTCTGACTGCCATTGTGGCTGCCATGGGGAACTTCATTGGTTGAGGAACTTCCAGAAGAATTTCCAGAACCGTTTTTGTTCTTAGTCGACATGGTTTTCCTACCACTCCTTAGATTCATGCAACACTTGTGATAAGAGTCCACCGGGCGTGCCAATTTGTTTATCCCTAATTTTAGCACAAACAAATGTATCTCTGATCAATCTAGGACGAGATACGAATCCTATATTTTGTGTGGGTTCTACCTCGTGTGCAACCTATGGGTGGACGTAGGAAGACTAGCAAAGTTTATGAACTGGCCCCTGAACGGGCCTTTAATTGCATTAAAACGTACGTATACAGTGCGCAAGAGAAATAACTGAAAGTAACAATACAACTCCTTTAATTCCTAATCTATAAGGAGCATGAACATGCATGAAAGAAAAACAAGAAAAGAAGAGAGAAAAAGATAAACGTAAAAGGAAAGGGCTTGGTTTGCGTTGTCCCTACTCTCTTAGAGCGTTATGGGTGCCTTTGATCGCTACGGTGTGCTACGGCTTTCAGGGTGCTGTTTGAGTGTTCAGGTTGCCGACCTTTGCTCTTTCAAACTTTCTCCTATTTATAGCACTCCCTGGTAAACCTTTCTGGGTTACTGGTAACCTCCCAGGACTTCACGGTAACTCCTCATGATCCCACGTTCTCTACATGCACTCTGGGTAAGCTTGTATTTAATAATTGCCATTGATGACGTGGAAAACGTTTAAGGCAAAACTGAAGATAACCAAGAAAAATGAATTTGTTCTCGATCTGATGGGGGATAGTTCCTTCGAACCCATGTGAAGAAGGAGCTTCGAACTAGCTAAAGCTCTTCTCCTCCGAACCTTGACTTGCTTCGAACTTCCTTTGATCTCTTCTTGATTCTGCTTTCCCTTTCGAAACCCCAAATCTTCCCCTTACTCCCTCGAAGCTAGTCACCTGCCTTCCAACTTACTTACCTTGACCACCGTCCACCTTGGTCAATGTGACTATGACCTCTTTTGATTGGCTTGTTGGAGCAGCACTCTTATTCTTTCCATGACTTTCTACCATTATAAAAGGAAAAAGACTTCATTTGGATTCCACCATTCTTCCACTGAGATCATGAGAGATCCACTGATATTGGCTGCCCTGATACTACTCTGATCTTGCCATTATGTTTGGTCTTCAAGTCGACAGGGTGTCCAACATTAGTGGTCACTTCACAGTGGGGACCCTAACACTAGATCGAACAGTGCAACCAACTTTCTAGGCTTGTAGCCCCATGCATGGCCTGGTATTACATTCTATCCACCATCCTTGGTTCCAGTAAGAGGTGCAGGGTGATGGGTTTACCTCAAAGCCCATTGCCTAATCTTCTGATTCTTGGGGGAAGAGGGAGATGAGAAAGAGGAGGAGAAGGTAGATGAGAGGATGGGATGAGGCTCTCACCCCTTTGGATTATTATGGAAGAATCCAAAGCTGAGAACCTCATTCTCCTTAATTTCGAAGCAAAGAGCTGCTCTTTTCCTCGCAAAGACATGACACTGACACCACTGGGGTCGAAGAGGTTACTTCCTCCATTCAAAGCTCTGGTTCGAGAACCAACACACCTAAAAAATGTATAGGAAGTAGTGTCAGGTTCGAATAGCAAACCCTTGGGACTTAGTTCGATCCCATTGTAATTTCCATAGAATCCTTTTAATGAAAAATAAGTATTCTTTATTGGCTTTTCAGTTAACCACCTTGAACTTATATTTTTTATTTTATCAAGTACCCAAAATAATTCTCCAGCAACGGCGGAGCCACTCTCTGTCTAACGTCAATTGCTAAGGCAATAACATATCTCTTTTTGTGGGTCAACTCGTTGGAAACGGATCACAGTGCGCCAAAGGTGAGTTAAAAGTGCTTGGAGTGAAGATATTTTGTTGGATCCAGCATCTTCATTAGGCTTTGATTTTAGTCGCGCAATTTTCTCCTTTGTGAAATGCAAAATCCTAACCGGCTGTGGCGGTTGTGGGTTGGAGTTTTCAGAGTACTGCTTTCTCTTCCCCCTTTGTGAAAGGAAAGCGTAAGGGAGGGTGAACGCCATCAAGAAACCAAGCGTTCAGTACAGGGAGTTTCGATATTTGGTTAAACCGCGTGAGATTTCATCCCAGGAATTGACGAAAAGCCAAAACGACTTGTCGTCTGCTAACCACGTGGTTGATTGTGAGGCCAATGAAGATTCCGTCAACCAGCTCCGTCACTTGCACCGCTAGCAGTGATGTGATGTGCCTTGGTAGTTTTCTAACTCCGTTAAGTGGAAAGAAGGAGCGGACTATTGGAGGAACAAAGTTGGTTTAAGGATGTCAGCAACAGTGGTTGTCTCTGCTGTAGCGTGAACAAACAGTGCACCTTTGTTTGTTACAAGCGATGAAAAGAGGATGTTGTGTTGTCTTGGTGTTACTGTAGTGATGAGACGGCCTACCGACGGGTGGAAAGAAGGCAAGAGTGGAGGAAAGAGAGTTTTCAGGTGCTGGATTTGTATTGGTGTGTTGTCTTGTGCCTTATTGAAAAGAAGCCCTTTTTGGTTCATCTCAAGTTTGAGAGATTCGAGATCCCATGGAGTTAAATGAATTTTCTGATATTCAGTAGAGTCAGTACTGTTAAGGTGACTCGGGCTCTGGATAGTACTCTTTGAGATGACTCGATGTTTGCCATGGTTAAAGCAAGGGCAAGGAGGAGTTCAGTAGAGCAAGAGTGTCTTTGATTTATAAGAGCATCCAGAATCGACCAATTTTATTTGGGTGTTTTCTTAAAAACTTTTATCTTTATAATAGAGCAATTCTCTCTGAGGGTTTCTCCAATAGGTCAAAAAAAAAAAACAAGTTGTTTGGAAGCAAAAGTTGTAAGTCAGAAGAGCAAGAGTTGTATAAGAGCATCCAGAATGGACCAATTTTATTTGGGTGCTTCTGTTCTGTTAGTAGCTATTCGGAGACTTAAGAGACCTAACTGAATACGCGATATCTTCACCCAAGTTACGCTGGCTCGAGCTCGGGGGGCTGTGTTCCGTTAGGGATATTAATAAGGCTTGGGGCCGACCTTGATAAGGCCAGATCAACTTCATAGGTTTACTGCTTAGTAGGTCGTCACATAGGCTAGGGTTGGTAAAATAATGGGCCACCTCGATAAGACCCATTTATGGATAGTTATAAATAAGGGAGCTCACCCTAGACCTGGGACATCTGATACTCTCACTCTGACAGCTAGGTCTGATCCCTATTGGGTAAAGAGCTCGGTCGTCGAGGATTTTTTAGAACAGCTACCAATGAGATTCACTTACATATATCATTCATTTTTACTTTTCTCAATACAAGCATTTTTCAAGCACTTTTATCTTTATAATGGAGCAATTCTTTTGAGTGTTTCTCCGATAGGTCCAAAAAAAAGTTGCTTGGAAGCAACAGTTTACAACTATTGCTTGTATCCAATGGGATCCACTTAAATATATAACTGATTTTTACTTTTCTCAATACAAGCATTTTTCAAGCACTTTTATCTTTACAATGGAGCAACTCTCTTGAGTGCTTCTCCAATAGGTTAAAAAAAGTTGTTTGGAAGCAATCGTTGTTTTTTACAATCGTTGCTTGCTTCCAATGGGATCCATTTAAATTTATCACTTATTTTTAATCTTTCTCAATACAAAAATTTTTCTCTCTACAATGGAGAAACTCTCTTGTGTAGATATTGTAATGGCTGGATTTTCTGGATTTCGGGTTAAGATGGATTTTCCGAGAATATCCAGTCATAGGGGAGACTCTGCCAGATTTTCGGTAGGAGTTTTATGAACTATAACATTCCCAACTGTGTTTGAGTTTCATGAAATTAGAATGGGGATTTTGTCCCAAATTGTATTGGTGTATGAACTTCTGTAAGCTTAAGCAAACATTGGATTGCCTAAGAGAATTTATGTGGTTGTTTGCACGTCGATATCGATAATGGGCGTGAAATAATTTCATAAACTTGGAAATGTGTCTCCAACGAACATTATAATACAACATAGTTTCTCAAAACATCATGACATCCCTTCCCCTAACAATCATGAACCAAGCGCAACCCACAAATCCCGAATCTCATTTACAATTACAGGGCCATAACCCCTACTCAATTAAGTCCATACTCTTTCGCCAAGCTCCTGAACAGCAACCTGCACCACTGAAGATAATTCCAACATCGTGGGATGAGACTACGTCCTAGTGAGTGCTATAACAGTGTGTGTTGTGTGGGGGGGTCCAAACAATTAAGATGCAACAAGCATATGTATACATTTCATAGTTACATCAAGAGTACACATACTTGAGAGTAAGTAAACATAATCAGAAATTCCAGTACATATACAATGTCTATGAAGTGATGCAAACATGGTTGTGATGTGTTTTTACCCGACACTGTTGAGTTTCAAAGGATTAAATATATGAAATTAAAAATATTTTGAGTCTCACTCTCTTAGTTTTAATGAACAACAAATATAAAATATAAAATATAAAAAAGCATTTATATGATACTATGCTCTCACAGATGTTGCACTGTTTCAGATCATATTGTCTGGGTAAAAGGATCATCTGAAAGATCAACTTCATCGGCAGAGTGTTTATCATCTGAACACTTGAAGATCATCTGAAGGCTGAAGGTTTGACCCGTGAAGACGTTACTATATAAGAAGAACAGTTCATCCCAATGGTCTAACCCTTTTCAGCATAAGAATCAGAGCTGTTGTTTCTCTCCTCGTTGAAATGTTTAGCATTTTTAAGGAAAGTCTGCAAAGTTGCGTGTAACTGCTCAAAAGCATTGTGTGCGCAGACCTGCTGCACCTAAGACTGCTCATAACATGTTGGACAGGGTGTGTCTCAACGTCTCCTGAAGCCTTTAATGATATTTGACAACGGGCAACATTTTCTCGAAGACTATAAATATGCCCATGCAGATTGAAGAAACATAAGAAGAAAAGCTATCAAAGAAATCTTACTCTGCGAAAAACGCTGAAAAAATACTCTGATATTTTCTGTACATTTGCTTATTTGCGTATTCCTGATTAAATCTCAGTTACTTGTACACTTCTGATAAGTTCAATCTATCATCTGAAGCTAGTTGATTGACTTTATCTGTTTTATCTTAAAATAGTTGGTTACAAGCCTGGAGAGGCTTATTGTCTGAAAGAATACTTGGGTTACACTTGGATAAGTGTCTGAGAACCTGAAGAGGCTTGTGGAAGAAACAATACTTGTTGTAGAGCCTGAAGAGGCTTGACAGAAAAGAATACTTGGTGTAGAGCCTGAAGAGGCTTGATAGAAAAGAATACTTGGTGTAATGCCTGAAGAGGCTTGATAGAAAAGAATACTTGTAATCTTGCAAGATTAGTGGAAATCCAGTGGTGGTTTGCCCTGGGACTGGACGTAGCTCACAAGTGGTAGTGGAGTGAACCAGGATAATTATTGGCTAAGTTTCCTTTCCCTTAAACTCTTCAAATTCAGTTCTTAAACTAACAAAGGGGTTTAGAAAAGTTTTCAAGAGCGAAAGTCTTAACATCAGACAAAACTATTTATCAAAACTGTCTTTGTGTCTGAGCCAAGGTTCAGAAGGCAATAACTAATGTCAGACGATCTTTATCATCTGAAGTTTTTACAGAAACTTTTTAAACTATTCACTAAAAAGAAAAGATTTCCATTGAAACACTATTCAACCCCCTTCTAGTGTTTCCCTATTTTTCTCACAGTTGGTACCCAGAGCTTAGCCTCGGGGTTAGCACCTATACAGTGCAGAGGATAGGGATCCAATTGGAAACTTCTATACCAGCAACAAACAGTATATCACTGAAGGAGCCTCTATCACGAGACCCCCAGCATTCAATGGAGTGGATTACCACTATTGGAGGGATCGTATGAAGTTGTTTATTGAAAGCAACAACACTGATGTCTGGGATGTAGTTACTGATGGAGACTACGCACCCATGCATGCTGGAGTGCCCATACCTAAGGCTGAATGGACCCTTGGAGTAGAAGGATCGAGTTCAACTAAATGCCAAGGCCCAAACTTTATCTGATATGTTCCTTGAACAAGTCAGAATATGAGAAGGTTCATGGTTGTTCGTACTGCCAAGGAGATCTGGGATACGCTTGCAGCAGCCCATGAAGGGACAGAGACTGTGAAGCAATCCAAGATCAGCATGCTTGTACATCAGTATGAGATGTTCAAATGGAAGAATCTGAAACTATAGACCCAATGTTTGGGAGGTTTCAGACGATAACCAATGGACTTCAGGTCATTGGGAAGAACCTTTGAATCTGGAGATAACATTCGAAAGATTCTATGGAGTTTACCAAAGTCCTGGAGACCCAAGGTTACTGCCATTCAAGAAGCCAAGGATTTAAATTCTCTTAGAATGGAGGAACTACTGGGCTCCTCTCAAAGTCCATGAGACTTGAACTGGGGAGGATGACACTAAGAAGAAGAAATCACTGGCATTAAACTGCAAGGTCAGACAGTCTAGGCATGAATAGCATGAAAGCCATGCAAGCAGAGGACACTTCAGAGGATGATACTGAGTCTGAAGACTGTTCAGAAGATGATGATCTTGCTCTTCTCAGCAAGAAGATTAAGAAAATGCTGCAAAGAAAAGGAAGATACAGAAGATCACAACCTTCTAATGTCAAACAAGGTAAATCAGGTAAAGAATTTACTATCACTGACAAAATTACCTGCTTGAGTGCAAACATCCAGGTCACATGAAGACGGATTGTCCCAAGTTAAGGAAGCCAATCTTTCAGAAGAAGAAGATTTTCAAGAAAAAGAAAGGATTGATGGCTACATGGGAAGACTTGGATGATTCCACTTCAGAGGAAGAGGAGGACACTTCAGAAGAAGCTAACCTCTGTCTGATGGCAAGTCTACCATCTTCAGATAGTTCAGACTCTGAGGTAATTCCTCAAACCTTACAAGATCAATATGATGACCTTGTTGAAAGTAGCAGAGAGTTATTCAATGAGTTCAAGGAACTTTCAAGAGCTTTTACAAAAGCTGCTTTAGAAAATGAAAAATTACAAAAAGAAAAACCTTGCTCTCAAAGAAAAGCTACTTCAGCAAGATCCAAGTAGTTCTGATAATATTGTCAAGGAGAACAAAAAGCTCAAAAAAACAAGGTTAGAGAATTAACTTTGGATCTAGCCAAGTTGTCAAAGGAACTAATAATCTGAATAAATTATTAGGATCTCAGAGGCATTCCCTTTACAAGAGTGGCTTAGGTTATTCAGACACATCTTCATCTGAATCTTTTATATTTAATATGCCCGATAAAGGACCTAAGAAAGGTAATGGGTGTTCTAAACTGTGGAAAGCCTGGACACGTTGAGTCTCAGTGCAGACACAAAAGGAAAATAAGACCCAAAGCTAACAAAAAGGACCCAAGAAGGTATGGGTACCTAAGAATTTGATTGTTCTTATTGCAGATGTGTTTAACCAGGACAAAAGAAACACCACAAATGGTACCTGGACAGTGGGTGCTCACGACACATGACGGGAGAAAGGTGTTTGTTCCAAAGCCTTAGACCCAAGGCAGGTGGAGTGGTCACCTTTGGTGGAAATCAGCAAGGGAAGATCACTGGTATTGGGACTGTAGGTATGACTCCTCTATCCCTCATTAAAAATGTGCTTCTGGTTGAAGGACTACAACACAATCTTCTAAGTATAAGCCAATTATGTGACAGTGGATATGTTGTGTCTTTCACTAAAGAAGGATGTATAGTCAAGGATACTTCAGATCATATCCTCTTCTCTGCTAAGAGACACAATAATGTGTACAAAGTTGATCTAGAGGAACTTGCAAATCAGAATGTGAAGTGTTTTGTTCCATCGAAGATGAAAAACAGATTTGGCATCAGAAACTTGGGCATGCTAGCCTAAGATTGATCTCAAAGCTAATTAAACACAACTTAGTTAAAGGCTTGCCCAAGCTCTCATTCAAATCTGATATTTTATGTGAAAATTGTCTGAAAGGGAAACAAACAAGACACTCTTTTAAGAGTAAAAATGTTTGTTTCAACCAGCAGACCTTTAGAACTACTTTCACATGGATTTGTTTGGACCCACTAGAACAGAGAGTCTTAGCAAAAAAGAAATATGGATTGGTCATTGTTGATGACTATACAAGATTCACATGGGTTATATTCCTAAGAAGCAAAGAGGAAACCTTTGAGAATTTCACAAAATTCTGTAAGAAGGTGCAGAATGAAAAAGGAATCTGCATATTTGCTATCAAAAGGTGATCATGGTGGAGAGTTTGAAAACTTAAGCTTCAGAATGTTCTGTGATGAGAATGGGATGTCACACAATTTCTCTGTGGCCAGAACACCTCAGCAAAATGGGGTTGTTGAGAGAAAGAACAGAAGCTTGCAAGAGATGGGAAGAACCATGCTCATTTCAAGCAATCTACCTAGATCCTTTGGGCAGAAGCTGTTCACACAGCATATTACATTCAGAACAGAATTTTGGTAAGACCAATTCTCAAAAGAACCCCATATGAATTGTGGAAAGGAAGAAAACCCAACATTTCCTACTTTCCATATCTTTGGATGTGAGTGTTTTATACTCAACACAAAAGATGATTTAGGAAAAATTTGATGCTAAGTCTAACAAAGGTTTCCCTATTGGATATTCTGAATCTTTTAAGGCTTACAGAGTGTATAAATTAAGAACCTTAACAGTAGAAGAATCCATCCATGTAAGATTTAACGATTTTAAAGAGACTGATAGGGAACTATCAAATCTTGAAGAGGATTTTGCAGGAATGAAGCTGAATCCCGAACTAAAGTCTGAAGAACCTTCTGAACAAAAGTCTGAACCTGCATCTGAAGCTGAACCTCCTCAGACCAATATTGTTGAGTCTTAGACTGAGTGTGTACCCTCTCACAATCGCGATTGGAGATACCGAACTCATCATCCAAGAGAGAAATTATAGGTGACACCTCAGAAGGAGTAAAAACAAGATCAAGATTCAGAAGCTTGAATAATCTTGCACTTCTCTCTGAGATTGAACCTAAAAACATTGAAGAGGCTCTGCATGATGCAGGTTGGATCCTAGCCATGCAAGAAGAACTGAATCAATTTGCTAGGAGTGATGTCTGGACACTTGTACCTAAACCCCATGGGAAAACTATAATAGGAACCAAATGGGTGTTCAGAAACAAGTTATCAGAAGAAGGAAAAGTAGTCAGAAACAAAGCAAGACTTGTTGCTCAGGGCTATAATCAGCAAGAAGGTATTGACTTCACTGAAACTTTTGCTCCTGTAGCGAGGATTGAAGCCATTAGAATTTTACTAGCTTATGCAGTAAATAATGGCATCACCTTATATTAGATGGATGTTAAGAGTGCCTTTCTCAATAGGTTTATTGAGGAAGAGGTCTATGTTAGACAACCACCAGGTTTTGAAGACACTACTTTTCCAGAACATGTTTTCAAACTGAAAAAGGCTCTTTCTGGTCTGAAACAAGCCCCAAGAGCTTGGTATGACAGATTGAGCAACTTTTAATCAAAAATGGTTTCCAAAGAGGAAAAGTAGATACAACTCTTTTCAGAAAAATGTCCAACAAAGACTTCATTCTTGTTCAGATATATGTTGATGACATTATATTTGGTTCTACTAATTCTTCATTATGCAAGGAATTTTCTGAACTTATGCAATCTGAATTTGAGATGAGCATGATGGGGGAACTTAAGTTCTTCCTAGGACTTCAGATTAAGCAACAATCTGATTGTATATGGATCCATCAAGAAAAATATACAAAAGAAATGCTTAAGAAATTTAATATGAGTGATTGCAAGTCCATGACTACTCCCATGCATCCTTCTGTTGTTTTGAACAAAGATGAAAGGGAAGAACCAGTAAATCAAACTTTGTATAGAGGAATGATTGGCTCATTATTGTATCTGACAACAAGCATACCTGATATTATGTTCAGTGTATGTCTTTGTGCCAGATTTCAATCTGATCCGAGAATTACTCATTATAAAGCTGTAAAAAGAATTTTCAGATATTTAAATGGTACTACTAATCTTGGTCTTTGCTATAAGAGAAGTAAGGATTGCAGGTTAGTGGGATTTTGTGATGCTGATTTTGCTGGGGATAGAATTGAGAGGAAATCAACCAGTGGAGGTTGTCATTTCGTTGGTAACAACATGATCAGCTGGTCCAGCAAAAGGCAAAGCACCATTGCTCTTTCCACAGCAGAAGCTGAATATATTGTTGCAGCCAGTTGTTGTTCACAACTGCTATGGGTAAAATATCAGTTAGAAGATTTTAACATTAATGTATCTTCTATACCTGTAATGTGTGATAACACAAGTGCAATTAATTTATCCAAGAATCCCATTCAACATTCTAGGGCAAAGCATATAGAAATCAAGCATCATTTTATTAGAGACTATGTTCAGAAAGGAGTTTTTAATATAAAGTTCATTGATACTGAGCATCAATGGGCAGATATATTCGCAAAAGCCCTGACTGAAGATAGATTTAAGTTCATAAGAAATAATCTGAATATCTTGGCTTTATCTGAAATATAGTTGTTGCATCTAAATATGCATTTGAAGTTGTTGCATCTGAACATGCATGATTGTCTGGATAACATGTATGTGTGAAGCAACTCAGTCTGATGACGTGGCAAGCTGAAATGTTTGGTCTTCTTCTCTGAGAAACTACTCTAAGCATGTTTGCATGATCTCCGAAACTTCAATCGTCATCATTACTATGTGTGACGGCTATTTAAGAGACGTGTTTGCTACTGTTACTGGTTACTGCTCTCTCTCTCTCTCTCTCCAAGTGAAAACTGCTGCTTTTCTTGTGCCCTAAGTTCCTTGAAGCATCTCTGTATTCTTCGTCTCCTTGATAGTTCATAACAATGACTTCCAAGAAATTGACTGGTGGTCAGATTGTTCCTTCCAGGACTGTAGACCTAGAGATGCTCCGAACCGGTGGCATTGATCTCACTGACACCTTCGAAGTATGTGGCTGGATTAATTTCTTCTCTGTCATTGACTGTGATTGGCATGAACAGAGTGTGGTGGACTTCTGGAAAAATACTCGAGATATTTCTTCTCAGGATGGAAGGTATCAAGGTTTTGAAACTAAGGTGATGGGTATAAAAATCTTTGTGGATGCTGACACCATTGCTGCTATAACTGGTGTTTCCAATACTAGAGATACGTTCATTTCAGAATGGGAAGTAATGAATGGTGGATTTAAGAGATTTACCCAGAAGTTGTACGGGATTGAAGACCCAGGTGATCTAAGAAACTCTTACATGCATCCTAAGGCAAGGATTCTTCATGCTATCTTGGGATGTTGTATTTTGCCCAAACATGGAAGTAAGAATCATGTGTCTGAGCTGGAAAAGATTCTGCATAATCCATCTTTTGGACAAAAAGCCTCTTAATCTACCCAAAATCATCCTCTACAATATGTTGAAAAGGTTAAATGATTCTGCCTCAAACTATACTCATACCACTCTTATCACAAAGATTCTTCTAAAGTTCAATGTTTCCATTGAAAGAGTGTATGACCACAAAGGTCCTTCTCTCTTCTCCTTGACCAACGTCAAGAGGATGGGGATTGCTGTGAAGAAACCCTCACCAGAAAGAACTCTGCTAGAAGAAGCCGTTCAAACCAAGGCTCGCAGAACTGGGAAAAGTCCTTTAGAGATTCTGGAAGAGGAGTTGCAAGGTGACATCACAAAGACAAGTTTGTGTCTGCTCAGACTCCCACTAAAGTTTTGAAGAAGAAAAGAACAGAATTGCTTCAGAAGAAAGAATCACCAGAAGGAGAAGTTCAGTTCAGACAATTTGAACCTGCTCAGAGTATGTCTGCACATACTTCTGAGATTGTGGGTCAGGTTACTGAGAACCTAGCTTTTGCTACTCAGCCTACTCTCAACTTTGGAGGACAGGCAGAGGACAACAATAGTCTAGAGTCTGAACCAATCTCATTTGCATTAGATGATTCAACTAACCCTGTCAAAGCCATCCCTCTCACTACGAGTCTGCCTGAAGCTGACATCAGACAAGTGGTCGAGGAGATTGAAGAAGAAGAAAGAAAGCAGAAGGAAGAACAAGAAAAGCAATATTATGCTCTTGTTGTTGCAGCTCAACAAGCCGTTCTTGAAGATGAAAGGCTCGAGCAAGCCAACAGGCTCAAAAGAAGAAGAGCCAGTGCTAAGACTAGAAGAAATCAAAGGAGAAGATTGTTGTCTCCTGCTGCTGATGCCCCTCAGAGGTTGACTAGAAGTAAAAGCATCCAACAAGAAGGTGTTGTTGAGTTTGAAAAGGTTGCTGAAGCTCAAAGAAAGAAGAAGTTGGAGGAACTGAGGAAGAAGAAGCCAACTACTGAAGGCTCTACGGCTCGTATTAAGAGACCTAGGGTTCTATTTGGAAATGTCTCATCCTCAGAAGATGAAGCCCCTCCTCCACCTAAAGCTATCAGCACACCAAGAGAAGTACCCCCCACCTTCACCATCTTCTTCCTCTCTGTCAGGTTACTCTGAACTTGATTCAGATGTCGAACCAGACTGCATCTGGTTTGGTGGAAATCTTCCTGTTAGCATTCTGCTGAAAGAAAAAGAAAGGAACCTGTCAAGGCAACTTATCTATGACCTAGCTTTACCTATTCGCAGCAATGAACACTTGAAGTGGGCTGCTAAAGTGCCTCACAGATACTACAATATGCTAACTTCTGTACGAACCAGAGTACCAAACTTCCCAAACTTATATGAAGAATTGCTATTCTTCAAGGAGGCTGCACCACTGCTGTCTCACCCACCATCGAGGTTTTTGCTAGAAACTTCCTCAGAAGCAAGACAAAGAAGGATGCTTAGCTCAGGGGGAGGTGGTCTCTTAGACGCTCTTGAGAAGATCAAATGTGGAGTCATCACTCCTTGCCATAAGTGGAAAGCTTTGGATCCTTTCTCACAGGATCAACTCAATCTATCTCCTGATGAGTGGATCGCTGTCAGAATGCAGTGTCTTGAAGCTGAACTAATTGATCAAAGTTGTTCCAGATCCTTTGGCTGTAGAGATTTCAAACCCCCTCTACCTATTCATACAAAGCTATCAACTACTATTTTGGTGCAGCCAAACAGGATCGTACCTAGGTTTCCTTATGCTGACTTATTTTCTATCAAAGACAAAGGACCTGAGATCATTTCAAACGATGCTGGACCTCCAAGGGTGTTATCTGAAGAAGACTGGAACAATCTTGCAGAATATATCTTCATCAACCAAGGAATGGATCATTCACTTTATAATGCCATGTGGGACTTTCACTGGAATCTTGTTGTGAAGGAAGGAAGCTCATCAGGAACAAGTTGGGATGACGCTGACTCTCAAGTGGTTGCAGGTTCAACTATATTAGAAACTGCTACCTTCTTTAGAAGACGCTTTCCATTGTCTGATAGGGATCTTCATTCAGAGTGGATGGTGGAATCTCCTTTTGTTCGCCCTGAATTTTATATCCGAGTGAAGGATCCTTTGCAGTATCACCTACCTACTGGTTTTCAATACTTCAGATTCACCTGCAAGCATATCTCTCTCGTTTTCTATGAAGAGAATCTTGAAGCCTTAGTAAATGCTTTAGTTGAGGAGAATGAGGAACTTCATCTGAAGAATCACCAGCTTATGCAGAAAATAGATCAGATTTTAGAGACTCAAGCTCAGATTCAAGCTAGTCAAAATCATCTCCGAGAAGCTGTAGTAGCTGAACTGGAAAGGCAGAGACTGGCTATGCAAGAATTGCTTGAGAGAGCTTTGGGCAGCTTAAGACCCAGTTCATGATGATGTCTAGAATGATTCAGACTGTGTTTCACTGTTTATATCAATACGTGTTTTCGTTTTTAATCCATAACGCTTTAATAGTTATCATTCTATGTGCTCTATTTGCTGAAAATCAATCTTAACTGCTATCTGTCTGTTGCTTACCCTTTTTATTGATGCCAAAAGGGGGAGCAGTAATATGATGTAGTTAGTAGTTTGATTGGTCGTTAGTAGTTATGCAGTATGCAGTATGCAGTATTTACTATGGTACTACTAACAAAATTTGAAAGCAATGCAGCAAGTACTTCAAAAGGAGAATAATTCATAAGGAATATGATCATCTCAGATGAAATATCTGATTAAGGGGGAGAATTTTCTCAACTAAAACCTTTTTCAGATTTTATCACATTTTATATTTGTCATCATCAAAAAGGGGGAGATTGTTGAGTCTCAAAGGATTAAATATATGAAATTAAAAATATTTTGAGTCTCACTCTCTTAAGTTTTAATGAACAACAAATATAAAATATAAAATATAAAAAGCATTTATATGATACTATGCTCTCACAGGATGTTGCACTGTTTCAGATCATATTGTCTGGGTAAAGGATCATCTGAAAAATCAACTTCATCGGAAGAGTGTTTATCATCTGAAGACTTGAAGATCATCTGAAACACTCTTTACATCTGAAGGCTGAAGGTTTGACCTGTGAAGACGTTACTATATAAGAAGAACGTTCATCCCAATGGTCTAACCCTTTTCAGCATAAGAATCAGAGCTTCTTTCTCTCCTCGTTCAAATGTTTGGCATTTTTAAGGAAAGTCTGCAAAGCTGTTGTACCTGCTCAAAAGCATTGTGTGTGCAGACCTGCTGCACCTAAGACTGCTCAGAACGTGTTGGACAGAGTGTGTCTCAACGTCTCCTGAAGCATTTACTGCTATTTGACAACGGGCAACATTTTCTCGAAGACTATAAATATGCCCATGCAGATTGAAGAAACATAAGAAGAAAAGTTATCAAATAAATCTTACTCTGCGAAAACGCTGCAAAAATACTTTGATATTTTCTGTACATTTGTTTATTTGCTTATCCTAAGTAAATCTCAGTTACTTGTACACTTCTGATAAGTTCAATCTATCATCTGAAGCTAGTTGATTGAACTTTATCTGTTTTTATCTTAAAACAATTTGGGTTACAAGCCTGGAGAGGCTTGGTGGAAGAAACAATACTTGTTGTAGAGCCTGAAGAGGCTTGACAGAAAAGAATACTTGGTGTAGATCCTGAAGAGGCTTGACAGAAAAGAATACTTGGTGTAGAGCCTGAAGAGGCTTGATAGAAAAGAATACTTGGTATAGAGGCTTGGTAGAAAAGAATACTTGTAATCTTGCAAGATTAGTGGAAATTCAGTGGTGGTTTGCCCTGGGACTAGACGTAGCTCATAAGTGGTAGTGAGTGAACCAGGATAAATTCTTGGCTAAGTTTCCTTTCCCTTAAACTCTTTCAATTCAGTTCTTAAACTAACAAAGGGGTTTAGAAAAGTTTTCAAGAGCGAAAGTCTTAACATCAGACAAAACTATTTATCAAAACTGTCTTTGTGTCTGAGCCAAGGTTCAGAAGGCAGTAACTAACGTCAGACGATCTTTATCATCTGAAGTTTTTACAGAAACTTTTTAAACTATTCACTAAAAAGAAAAGATTTCCATTGAAACACTATTCAACCCCCCTTCTAGTGTTTCCCTGTTTTTCTCACAGACACCCGGGGTCTTTTCGCTAACTGTGACTGTGATTGAGCGCTCGGTCATGTGACCAAGGACCGTCGTCCAGGGCCACCTATGATTAAGTTTTATTAAGCATGCATGGATCATGATTGTGATTATTTTTAGGGTGAGGATCCCCCATCTTCCCCTTGGCCGAGAGGTAGATGAGATCACCTCGTCTTTCTTAAACATGGTTGCCCGAAGGCCTGTGATGGTCCGGAGACACTGTGATAGCCCAAAAGCTCTATGATAGCCCGAAGGCACTATGATAGTCCAAGGACCATTGCAATATGTTCATTATGGCTAGAGGCCCTTGAATGTTTATGATTTCAGTTAATAACTCAACAGTGCAAAATACCCAAATCTACTACCCTAGGGTTTGGAATCCAAGCTCATATAACCAATCCATCCAATAATCCACCCTGGGTTTGCATAAAATCAACCACCATCAACGATAATATCAAGGGGAAGTAAGAATAGGGGTCATACATAGATTATCAAACAACAATGAAAGTGAGTGAGAACCACACTCACCTCTAATGGAGGAAATAGAGAAGAATGGAGGGATGAGGATGGTGATTTAAAGCTCCCTTGATGACTTGAGGATGGTGGAGTGGTTCATCCTCCTTCTCCTTGGCTCTAGGGGCGTTTTGTTGGTCTCAGAGGGAATCTAGAAGGGGGGTTGAATAGATTCACAAAAAAATTACTTATTTAGCTTTCAAAATTTGTTTTTCCCTTCAAAAAGTTGCCTTTGAAATTCTTTGAAATATATTTTCAAATATCAATTTTTATCAATTTATCAAAGTTCAAAATCAAAAGATACATGTAAGTGCAGCGGATCAAAGATAAATCAGCAGGTAATTGTTTACCAATTCAATACGTAATTGATTACCAATTTGTAAAACAACAGTAGGTAATTGATTATCAAGATTGATTCCTCAAGATTAATGATTCTTCAAACAGTATTCAAATCAATGTTTCAGTTTCTGTAATTTTATCAATCAAGAACCAAATTCATATAACCAAGAATTACAATTCAAGATAGTATAGGGATAGAGAAGATAACACGGAGATTTATACCGGTTCAACCACTAAAAGGGGCCTACATCCAGTTTGATCTAGCACACCACTAAATCAACTTTCACTATAGAATTGATTACAAACATTATACACACTCAATCCTAAAGAAGGACTTTCTAGCAAACAAAAGGTTTAACTATTGCACCCCACAAGACCATGTTCATCTGTGACACCACGCCACTCAAACAACAACCTTACTTATGACACCCTGTCACAAGATTTCACAAACAATCTCAAAGAACACCCTGTTCTTGAGATATCACACAATGTACTTCTCTATGAATCCTTATTCAAGAGATAATACAAATCAAAACAATTATTGTAAAGCTAAGTTTAGAATGTTAACACCTTGTATGTGTAGATAAACTCCATGAATGTATGTCAATCTTCTTTTCACTTTATCTAATCTTCTTGAATTGAGAGTTCTTCAGATCCTTGCAAAGTTTATGGACATGATGACTTCTTGAAGAATCTTTTTCAAAAAAGAGTATTTTGACTTTCACAAAATTCAGCTCACTCTTCTCTCACTGTGTCTATTCTATTTCTTCTCTTGCTATCTCTTCGAAATTCACATATTATATAGCTTTTTAATATCAAAAGTTTGTTAGAAAATAGTTTTAAAACAGTTGAAAATCATCCAGAGATTTTGCAGAATCAGTGCCAATCGATTAGCTTATTGGCTAATCGATTACTCCCGAACGTTTAGTTCCAGAACTCAGTCACAGGAAACAGGGGTAACCGATTACTATATGTGGTAATCGATTAAACCAGTGGGCACCTATATTTCATTCTTTCATCAGGTGCAGTGGTAATCGATTATCCTTATCAGGTAATCAATTATTTTCGTTCATGTACCAGAAATCATGTCGTTTTCAGTTTCGAATCAACTTGGGGTCAATTACCAGCTAAAGTAATCGATTATACCAGAGGCAAATCAATACTTAGTTGAGTAAATTAGCTTCCAAGCTATCCAACCATGAAAACTAAAACATGAGTTCAACTTACATGATTACAATCCAAATAAAACCAATTAACAAACACATATCACTTGCCTAAAGCTAAAAACAAACAATACAAGTGCCACATCTATTAAAACTTGTTTGGAACTGCAAAATGAATATTTAAATTTCTACTTCCTACAACAAAACCAAAACACTTTAAACTTGAGAGACATGACGACCACTTGTATCATCCAATGAGGCTTAAGTCCAACACGTTTCTCTCTCTCTAGGAACTTCTCTCCCTATCTCTAGAAAGTGGAAGGAAAAGAGAAAAGTGAAGAATGAGAACCCTAACTCCGTTTTTAAAAACTTGATTCGCGTATTCTCGCTCAAGCAAGCGCTTCTCGCTTGAGCGAAAGGAAAAGAAATTCTGAAACATACGCATCCTCGCTCAAGCAAGAGAGCGCTCGCTTGAGCGAGAACATTCCATAGAGTAACTCTTGGAATTTCACACGAATTGCGCTCAAGCGAGACTTGCTAGCTTGAGCGAGAACATCAGGACCTAAAATCCTAATTTCTCACTTCTAACATTTTCTAACTTAGCTCCACCGACTTTCCTAATTCTTTTTTTTAACAATCTACCTTTTCGAATTAGTTCCTCGCCGTCTAAACCTCATTTTCTTATCCTTATACCTTTGTGATTCTCTCTGTCTCAAGGTGTGATTCCTTTTAAATTCAACCTACAGTTGTTTGGCTTAACACTTGGTTATTCTTCCAACATCTCTTAAACTCAAACCTCTCCATTTATTTATCATATTTTTGTCTAAAATCACATTCAAATTCCCAATTTTCTCATACCACTTCCAACTCTCTGGTTCTTGGCCGGAACCATAGCCTAAAGCTCCCGCTACAGTTCCTAGGCTTAAATTTTGAGATGTTACAATTCTACCCCCATTAAATAAATTTTGTCCTCAAAATTTGCTCCAATCACTTCCCAATTCAAGGTCACACTCCTCTCCTTAGCTATGTTGGTGTACTTGGAATCCTCCCAACTTGTCGCTCGATAACCACTACCTCTCAACTTCTCATGGTGGCTGAAAGGGAGCTAGGGGTTGATTGCACTCCTAAACTCGTCTTCTTGGTTCTATCATCATAGGATATGTCTCGAATGTCACTACTCCCTAAGATGTTCTATGCCTAACTTACTCTAAATCGAATCAATCCTACATATCATTCTTCCTTTTGGCAGATACCCTGACACCTACCATCCCTCTACCACAATCCTACATGGGTTCCTAAGGGACTCACATTGGTCTCTCTACTCTGAGATGGCTTAACTACTTTAGTTAATCTAACTATCTAATAAGGTTCAAATAAAAACAAAAGGCTTTACAAAACTCCTAGTTATGGTTCCTAACTCAATACTTAATTCACGCACCACACCCTGGGGAGTACCTGGAAGTTATCTAAGTCGTTGGGGACCTTAACTCTTGATAGTTACAACTTAGCCTAAATTTTGATGTTGTTAACGACTTGACCTTACTTCAAATGTTTTATAATTGAATTCAAGCTCATTCTATGGTTCCCCTGAAACTAGTGTCATCGATTCAACCACATGCAATTACTTACCCCCCTAAAGCACAAAACTTGCGTCGGCAAAATGGTCCAGCACTTGAGTCGTGTTCAAGAAGTATACATCTACACAATCTTCACATGCATCAATCAAGACTTGACATGTAACAAGCGCACATGCCGTACTAAGGAGACACTTATGACTCCACCGAGAAAAACTCATACCACTAACGCAAGGGAAATCCCCACGGGTCATGGTATGATCTCGATAAATCTCCACTAGTCCCCTAACTCACTTTAGTAAACTCTCCTCTCGTCACGCATATTGTTACTACCCCACTTAAATAAGTCTAGCCTCTGCCTAGCTTGGCTCTAAGTGTCACTCTGGCCTTCCTCGAAAATAGGGATTCCTAAGGGCTTTGGTACTCTAACCCGGCTTACGAGTCTAATGGTTCCGTACTCCAACCTGACCCTCGGGTCGGGTCTAACTACCTATCCTTGAATCTAACTCTTAGATTGGGTACACCTTGGATGTGCCATGGTGTACCGGGATTTACCCTCTGTGGTTTCCTATTCCTTGTTTTATGAGGCTACCCCCTTAAGGGCTCAGGCCCCTCCTAACAACCTTCAAGGTTTCAAGTGTACTACATAAAACTAAACTGTGTTCCCAAAAAGCTGGCTAGTTTGAAATGTAATCTTATAAGCAGCATTATTTCATCACTAGTTTCTAAAATAGCAACGCACGAGTCTTAACAAAAGGGCATAGGGTTGCGGCCAAGTGAGCGTAGCCTGTCGGAGTAACAGCAGAAATTGCAGCAGGGCTCCCCTGACACACATATGATAAAGGGTGGGCAAACTCCTATAGTTCATTCAGAGAAAAACCAATCTCATCTAACAGGACATGATAGGGTGTAGGCTTGATTGTACCTATCCTTCCAGCACGTGCACATAAGTAGAAATCAAGATTATCTATCATTTCAACCTAAGGGACTAAGTACGAACCCATGCCCTATCCTAGGACATCAGAGGCTACTGCCAGGAGTTGACAACCGCAGCAATCGGAGGAATCCTATTGCCCTGGTGAGCCATGAGACACATCCATGCCGAGAATGATGGAAGGAACTTTAGAAACAAGGGGAAATGAAGGAGAATGTTCAACACCTAACAATGAATTTAGCACGCCAAGCTTAGCATTAATCTCTATCAAAACATTAATTAGATATTGGTCATTGACCCTCGCAGGAGATATGCATTGAGTGGTAAATCCACATTCCACAGGAGTTTCGTCTCCCATGGACTATAAAGATCAGGGCTCTTCTGCTCAGGAAGCAGACAGAGAAGAAAATGAGGGGCCCAACCTATAGACGTAGCTTTACAACTGATGAATTTGAAAATAGGTAATTACACGCGTGCTAACAACATAGTCCTAAACGTAGGTAACAGAAAATCCTTACACGTGGAAAATAGACAACAATGTATTAAGCACGAAACCGATAATTATAAGACTTCTACTCTAAAAACACTTTGATTCAAACAACAAGGAACCTCATTCCTTAAGTGCTGAAAACCAAGTAAACCAAGGACCAAAAGGAACTGACCTTGATTGCAACCTACTAGGTACCTCCAACCATCCAAGTTTCCAATTCCCCTCACTCTCTTTACATTATTGGGTTTACTCCCTAGCTCAAACGGAACTGGTCATGAGGTCCTCATCAAGTGATAATGCCCAACCATAAATCAAACATGAATAACAAGGTTGTATACAAAAAGGGCCAAAAATAAGAAGGGAGCTCAAAGGTAGAACAAGTTGGGTATTGAGTCATGGTCCTTAAACTTAAATCTCCTCTATCTGTTCATTATACTCCGACTCTTATCATGTTCCTAATAATAAAAAAAAACATGATCTAGGTTCTTCTAATGTAGTCTTCACCCTTCATTCTCTAAGCAAGCCCTTTACGCCTCCTGGGTCATTTACCCCTAATCTTAAAACTCCAAGCATAGGTGATCCTTAAACCCAAACTCAAAGCTCTAAGCCAATCACAGTGTCTCCATACCTGGATGTTAGTTCCTCTATTCTCTCATGAACTCTACCTGTCCTCTGCAATCCAACTAAGCATGAAATTCTCAATTCACGAAATTCTATATCCTAAGATCATTCAACCCATATCCTAGAAATTTACAATCAACCCCTTACATACAAGACGTTCAAGCAACGAAATCAGACATACATGTCATGCAATCATTCAAGCAAAACAAACATCCTAATCAATCAAACAAATTAGTTCACCATGGTTCACATACAAGCGACCAATACCCTCCTCACCCACTAGAGAGCCTATTCATTTTTTTTCCTCTAAGTGTGTCTCGTGTCCAATAGGACCTAAGGGCGATGTTCTATAAGATCTCTAGGGTGGAGGTTCTACTCAGGGAAATAAACCTATGTTACTCTCTCCCTATCTAGCAAGTGGGGGGGCTCTAACCTTGTTAGGGAAGTGTCCCAACTTCCTGACCAAGGCTTCCTGCGTACGTCACTAACCATAATCCCGTGTACAACGCACCCAATAGAGGGGTGATCAGTCCCTATATTGAGCATGGAGCATTGTGGGATCAAGGTAAGTCATGGGCAACTATCCTAACCACAGTCCAATTGGATTGAACTGTTCTGATACTATAATGTAATGTCCCAATTCCGTGAACCTAGAAATAATGTCCGTTGGAGACACATTTCCAAGTTTATGAAATTATTTCGCGCCATTATCGATATCGACCTGCAAATAACCACATAAATTCGCTTAGGCAATCCAATGTTTGCTTAAGCTTACACAAGTTCATACACCAATACAATTTGGGACAGAATCCCCATTCTCATTTCATGAAACTCAAATACAGTTGGGGATGTTATAGTTCATAACACTCCTACCGAAAATCTGGCAGAGTCTCCCCTATAAACTGGATATTCCTGAAAATTCCATCTTAACTTGAAACCCAGAAAATCCAGCCATTACAATATCTACACATATATGTATATATTAATACAACATAGTTTCTCAAAACATCATGACATCCCTTCCCCTAACAATCATGAACTAAGCGCAACCCCACAAATCCCAAATCTCATTTACAATTACAGGGCCACAACCCCTACTCAATTAAGTCCTTACTCTTTCGCCAAGCACCTGAACAGAAACCTGCACCCCTGAATATAATTCCAACATCGTGGGATGAGACTACGTCCTAGTGAGTGCAATAAAAGTGTGTGATGTGTGGGGAGTCAAACAATTAAGATGCAACAAGCATACATATACATTTCATAGTTACATCAAGAGTACACATACTTGAGAGTAAGTAAACATAATCAGAAATTTCAATACATATACAATGTCTATGAAGTGATGCAAACATTGTTGTGATGTGTTTTTTACCCGACACCGGGGTCTTTTCGCTAACTGTGACTGTGATTGAGCGCTCGGCCATGTGACCAAGGACCGTCGTCCAGGGCCACCTATGATTAAGTTTTATTAAGCATGCATGGATCATGACTGTGATTATTTTTAGGGTGAGGATCCCCCATCTTCCCCTTGGCCGAGAGGTAGATGAAATCACCTCGTCTTTCTTAAACATGGTTGCCCGAAGAACTGTGATGGTCCGGAGACACTGTGATAGCCCAAAAGCTCTATGATAGCCCGAAGGCACTATGATAGCCTGAAGACACTATGATAGTCCAAGAACCGTTGCAATATGTTCAATATGGCTAGAGGCCCATGAATGCTTATGATTTCAATTAATAACTCAACAGTTCAAAATACCCAAATCTACTACCCTAGGGTTTGGAATCCAAGCTCATATAACCAATCCATCCAATAATCCACCCTGGGTTTGCATAAAATCAACCACCATCAACAATAATATCAAGGGGAAGTAAGAATAGGGGTCATACATAGATTATGAAACAACAATGAAAGTGAGTGAGAACCACACTCACCTCTAGTGGAGGAAATAGAGAAGAATGGAGGGATAAGGATGGTGATTTAAATCTCCCTTGATGACTTGAGGATGGTGGAGTGGTTCCTCCTTCTTCTCCTTGGCTCCAGGGGCGTTTCCCTCTCTCTAGGAACTTCTCTCCCTCTCTCTAGAAAGTGGAAGGAAAAGAGAAAATGAAGAATAAGAACCCTAACTTCGTTTTTAAAAACTTGATTCGCGCATTCTCGCACAAGCGAGCCCTTCTCGCTTGAGCGAAAGGAAAAGAAATTCCGAAACATACGTATCCTCGCTCAAGCGAGAGAATGCTCGCTTGAGCTATAACATTCCAGAGAGTAACTCTTGGAATTTCCCACGAATTGCGCTCAAGCGAGAGATCCTCGCTTGAGCGACCAAACCAGAAAAACTTTCCCAACTCTGACTGATATGCTCGCTGAAGCGAGACCTTCTCGCTTGAGCGAGAACATCACGACCTAAAATCCTGATTTCTCACTTCTAACCATTTTCTAACTTAGCTCCACCGACTTTCCTAGTTCTTTTTTTTAACAATCTACCTTTCCGACTTAGTTCCTCGCCATCTAAACCTCCTTTTCTTATCCTTATACCTTTGTGATTCTCTCTGTCTCAAGGCGTGATTCCTTCTAAATTCAACCTACAGTTGTTTCGCTTAACACTTGGTTATTCTTCCAACATCTCTTAAACTCAAACCTCTCCATTTATTTATCTTTTTCTTGTCTAAATTCACATTCAAATCCCCAAATTTCTCATACCACTTCCAACTCTCTGGTTCTTGGCCGGAACCACAGCTTAAAGCTCCCGCTACAGTTCCTAGGCCTAAATTTTGGGATGTTACACTCAATATTTCAATAAATCCCATTTTTTAACCCTCTTAATTTTTTAAAAAACTCTCCTAAACCCATTTCAAATTAAACTCACTCTATGAAAAAATAATTGAAATAGAAAATAGTCTTAGGCTATGTTAATCTGCAAAATAAAAGAATTGAAACTAAAAAAAATAGTGTAATTAAAATAACTCATTTTGGAAAAAAAATCTAAAATTATAATTACAGGAATTTTTTATCTATTAAATAAAACTAGAGTTTATATAAAAAAATGTCATATGTGTGTATGTCATTTTACATTTATCAACTAATTTAACAACTAATTTTAGCAAATACTTTCAATTCAATAAGTTAGCTTATTAGCTTTCAAATAAAAATTAGTTTTTCAACTTTCAGCTAACTTATATATAAGCTACTTTTAACAAACATAAGCATAGACAAAATGAGTGAGTTGGATGAATGTATTGTTATTTCTAGCCCTAGCTACAATCACCCTACAACAAGACAATGAATTAGCCATTTTTGAAAAAAAAATATAAAAGAAAGAAAGTACATTATTTATATTTTTCTTGATGCTTCCTAGTTTAGAACTGCTTTCCACTACCATATCCATGTCTTTCACATATTAAAGATGCAATTGACATTGAGTATTGGGCATACCATGATACCTTCATTTCTTGTTTCAATTTTCTCTTTTATGGACGAATCGTATAATCCTATAATTTCATTCATTAATAAAGTTATTAAATGAATTGAAATTACAATTGATATGACTTAAAATGATATATGAGTTAATATATGCTCTAAATTTAAAAATATCATAATATATATATATATATATAAATACAAAAGGGATTGAATTTGGAATCCTAGGAATTGAAGTCAGGAATTGAATTCATTCGACTTATTCTTTTAGAAAAGAAAACTAGCACAACACCCCTGCGGATGTACGGGTGATGTTCGGTTATTAGTGATTTTATTTTTCCATATATTATTAAATTTATATAATAAAATTAACTTATGATATAATTATGTACATTGATTTATGGAATTTGAAGAGCATATTATTATTATATTTATAAAAAATAGTAATCAATACATTATTAATATAATTATAAATGTAAAATATATTGAGATTTGAGAATTAATTAAAGTGTGATAAAAGAAAAAATAGAAAGAAAACAGTATTAGCAAGTCTGCCTCCCATGCAAGATCTATGTGGTTCACTAAATTAAAAGGATCACTTTTTGCAATGAAACAAATTAATTAGAACAAATAATGAGAGAAAATAATTTGATATAATAATAATAAAAGAAAATGAAAGTGTGATAATAAACAAAAAAAAATGAAAAAATGAAAATGGAAGGAGCAAGATTGTGCCCGTGGAGGATACTCGTGGTTCATAAAAAAATAACTTTATTAAAGTGAGAATAAAGAAATTAAAAAAAATTGCAAATGAGAAAACATTGCATGTGTTTTTATGTAGTGAAACAAATAAATAGAAAATAGATACTAAGAGATATTGTTTTAATATAATAATAATAATATAAAGTGTGATTAAAATAAGGAAAAAAAAAAAGAAACGACAAAAACAAGATTATTTGTACTGCAGGAACAATTTTAAGAAAGAGAATAAATAGATCAAGAGAATAAATAAGAAAAATAATAAGTGAAAATATTAATTAATAAAATAGAAAGATAAATGATATATTGGAAAAGATACTTTAATTTAATGTATATTAACACATTTAATGTAATCAAGAATCAGTGATGAAGGGAAATTGTTTTAATATAACAATAATCAAAAGAAAAATAATGAGTGAAAAAAAGGAAAAAAAAGAGTATTAGCAAAATTGTCTCCCGTGGAAGATACATGTGATTCATTAAAAAACCACTTTTGTAATAAAAGAAATTAATAAGAATGAATAATGAAAGAAAACATTATAATATTAACAATAATAAAAAAATGAAAGTGTGATAAAAAAACAATAAAAGAAAGAAAAAAATGAAAAAGACAGGAGCAAGACTGCCTCCCATGGACAATACTCATGGTTAAAACAATCACTTTACTAAAATAAGAATAAAGAAACTAAAAAAACACAAGTAAGAAAATATAACATGTGCTTTATGTAATAATAAAACATATAAATAGAAAATGGGTAATGAGAAAAATTGTTACAATATAATTTAAAAAATAAGAAAATTAAAGTGTGATTGAAAAAAAAGAAACGATATGAGCAAGATTGTCTTCCTTAGAGGATTCCCATACACAGGACTTTGGTTCATAAAAAGATTCACTTTATTAAAATAAGAATAATTTTTTTTAAAAAAAACTCAAGTGAGAAAACATAACACGTGTATTGCGGGAACATTTTTAAGTTAATAAGTTAATAGATAGATAGAATAGATAAAAGAGGTAATAAGTGAAAATATTAATAAATAAAAAAGAGAGATAAATGATATGATAAAAAAATACTTTAAATTTAATGTAAATTAAAACATTTATTGTATTTCTTAATCTGTATTTCTATGTAATGAAAGTGATAAATAGAATGGATAATGAAAGAAAATGTTTCAATATAATAATAATAAAAAAGAAATTTAAAGTGTGATTAAAAAATTAAAGGAGCAGAAACTGCGTCTCGTGAAGGATACCCGTAGACCATGGTTAAAAAAGTAACTTTATTAAAATTAGATAAAAAATTAAAAAAAAAACTCAAGTGTAAAACATAACACGGTATTGTGGGAACAATTTTAAGATAGAGAGTAAATAAATAAAAAGAATAGATAAGGGAGATAATAAGTGAAAACATTAAAGAATAAAATCGAGAGATAAATGATGGGAATGGATCCCTTCCCGTGGGACTTTAAACTGCATCTCCCTGCAGTTGAATCTAAGGGGTAGAAAAATTTATAAGACATAATTTTTAATAGTAAATAACAATTTAAAAACTGCATAGGATCCTAATCGATAAATGATATATATATTGAAAAAGACACTTTAAATTTAATATAAATTAACATATTTAATGTAATAAAAAATGAATGATGAGGAAAACTGTTTTTATTTTGTAATTGAGAAAAAATGTTTTAATATAACAATAATAAAAAATAAAAAGAAAATTAAAGTGTGAAAAAAAGGAAAAAAAATAATAGGAGAAAAATTATCTCTCAAAACAAATACATGTAGTTTATTAAAAAAATTACTTTTATAATGAAACAGATTAATAATAACGAATGATAAAAAAAAATATTATAATATAATAGAAAAAAAAAAACCTGTGATTTAAAAATTTAAAGATAAAAAAGAGATAAAATAACAGGCAAAAAAACCTGTGGTTTAAAGATCTAGAGTCAAAGTCCAGAGACAACTGACTGATGGTCAATAGAACAAATAGAAAATAGAAAAGAAAATAAAAGAAAAGAGAGATAGAAAATAAAAATAATAATAAAAAGAAAGTAAGACGTAACTGCAAGCTAACACATGTCACATAGTGGAAAAAATTTATAATAGTAGATAGAGATAGAGATAGAGAAGAGATAGGATATCATGCCGCCACTCGGACTCTATTGATATAAGAGCATTGTGTCTAGCAATTTCATCATAGCGGCTTACTAAAACTCATAATTAATAACATATTTTTTAAATAATTTTCAAGGGCTTTTCAGCCCAAAATGAAAAGAGATGGATCAAATTATTATTTTTCGCCTTTTCATTTTTTTCTTTTTTTATAAAATAATTATCCAAAAAGTATAATGATGTTTAATTAATTAACTTAGTCAATTAATAGTATAATCAATAAATTAATTTATCAAATGATTTTTATTCATGAATGTTCAATTGACTAATTGTCAAATAATTAGTGAATTAACTAATAAATTAACTTTTTGGGAAAAATTAAAAATACAATTTTCTACAAATTGAAATGAGTTGTAAACAAGCCTCCAGACAAAATTGGGTACTGACACCTTAGAATTTTCCTGTAAATTTCAAAGTTCATATATAAGAAATTTAATTCAAGTTATAAATTTTAAGGGATATTTCTTATGGATTTGTCAGTAGCAAAGCAAAAAAATTTCACATCAACATTTTTACGTAAAAAAATGGTGATTTTTTTAATTATTATAGATAACTTTTATAGAGAAAATATTATAAGAATTTTTCTATGAATTTTTATCTGGAAAAAACTGTAATTGAGCATGTGAACGTTAAAATTTAACGAGGTATAGCTATCAAAAAGGACTAAAAAAATATGGTTTTAGAAAATAGAGAACAAAAATAAAAGAAAAAATAAATGAGGAACCAAAATCAAATTTCATTATATTTTTAGGGACTAAAAATATATTTAACCCCATTTCTTAATATGTAAATTTATTAAGGAGTTATGATACTTTTACACTCCTATTTTTTACACCTTTTTTTACACCTCATCTTCTTTTATTTTTTTATTTTTTCCATCACACCAATTATTATATCTTTCATTTTTTCTCTATTTTTTTTCTTATCTCTCTCTTTCTACACCTTCCACGCCTAAAAAATGAGGTGTGAAAGAATTTTTTTCATTTTCATTATATTTCTCTCTCTTTCCAATTGAGTACATAAGGTGATTATCACATCTTTCACTTTCTCTCTTCATTTAATTTTTTCTTTTTATCTTTCTCTTCTTACACCTCCCACACCCTGAAAATGGGGTGTGAAAGTATCATTTTCCTTGATTGAAAAATAATAGTTAGACACCCCATTTTGGGGTGAGGGGTTTTGAAAATGGAAAAATAGAAAGAAAAAAAAGGAAAGGAAGGGAGGGTAAATAAAAGATGTGATAATTGATACAATGAAAATAAAAGTGAATGATAGAAAAAAAAGGTGTGAAAATAATCATCACCCTATCATTATATATTCATTACACATTATTACATACTCATGCATCAATCGATGTGAAATAATTTAAATTAAACTAATTTATCAATAGACTTTTTATTTTTCTACTTTTCACTTCACACCCTATTTTTTTTATCTATCTTTTTTTTAATCACATTAATTATCATATCTTTCACGTTATATTTCTTTATTTTCTTTTTTTTTTCGTTTTATCTTTTTGGTTCTTTCTTTATTTTACACCACATCTTTCATTTTTATTTTATTTTTTTTATACTTTTCACACTAAAAAAGTTTTAGTGTAGAAGAATGCTCTCACACTCTAATTTTGAGTGTGAAAAGTATAGATAAAAAAATGAAAATGAGAGATGATTTATGGTCTAAAAATTAAAGTTCTTTTCCAAACCTATATTAGTTGGAAATTGCATGCATGAACTCAGGGTCATTTCCAAGGTCCACCAAGATCTCATAAGGAAGGCACACTTCAATGTCCACACTACCTTCTTCCGCCCCGGTAAACACAGTAATCTTTCCATTTCTTTTTTGTGCTCCACCACTTCGAACAGCTAAAGGCTTTCCCCAACCAAAATCATTACCGTAAACATCGAACCTTGGGGAACTACTAGTTACAAAGGAATTACTACTACTCACGCTACCCAGTGTAATCAGCTTTGGTTTTTTCACCCAAAACTCATACTGTTTCTTTACCATCTCATCAGAGTGCAAAGAAATCATTTTGTTCATCTCCCAAGCACCCTTCCCAAGCCCACCCTCCAATAGTTCCCCTGCTTTCATTGTGACACCACTAAGCAGCGCCGCATTTCCAAAATAATCCTCTGGCAATGGAGGAACCAACCTGGGTCTAACGCCTATCAGCAAGAAATAGTGGACTTCTTCTTGAGGGTCAAGTTGTTTGCAACGGATCATAGAGCGCCAAAGGTGAGTTAAAAGCGCTTGCAGAGAAGATATTTTGTCCGTGTTGGCCTCTGCGTTTGCTTTCGATTTGAGTTGTGCAATTTTCTTCTTTGTGAAATGGAAGACCCTCTCTGGTGGTACGACGTCGCTTTTAGAGTTTTCCTTTTGTGTGAAAGGAAATCGTATGGGACAGTCAATGCCATCCAGAAACCAACGGTCAAATGTAGGGAGTTTGGATATTTGGTAACCCCGTGAGATTTCAGCCCAAGATTTGATAAAAAGCCAAAACGACTTGCCGTCACCAACCAAGTGGTTCATTGTGCAGCCAATGAAGATGCCGTCAACTAACTCCGTCACTTGCACTGCAAGTAATGGCTGTGTTGTGCCCTCATAGTTTTTAACACCGTTGAGTGGAAAGAAGGAGTGGACAATGGGAGGAACGTGTGTGGGTTGAAGGATGTCAGCAACACTAGTGTTGGCTGTTGTTGCATGGACAAACAGTGCACCTTTGTTGTTGCAAGCGATGAAAGAGGAGGCAGTGTTATCTTCGTGTTTAGTGATAATTAGACGACCTGTGAGAGGTGGGAAGAAGGCAAGAGTTGAGGAAAGGGATCGTTTCAAGTGATGGATAATATGGTTTGATGTGTCTTCAGGTTTGTGAAAAAGAAGTCCCTTTTGGATTGGTTCAACTGGCAGGAGTTGGAGATCCCATGGGGTTAAATGGATATTTCTAGTTGAGTAATCGTTATTGTGACTCGGTGCCTGGATTGAACTGGTGGAGATGACGCTAACAGCACTCATGGTGTTAATTGATCTTCTGTTGAAGCTCAGGGTATGCTATTTGGCCTTTACGACTTCATGTGCTTTAATACCCATTTATACAATTTTGATTTTTCCTTTCTTATCACGTCACACCAGTTATCACTTATCTTATATTCCACATATTATCTATTTTCTCCATTTTTTCTTTTTATCTCTTTTTTACACTTTTCATTCAAATTGAGTGTGAAATATTTATGTCCGTATTTATAATGTGCTTTTGGAAAAAAGAAAAAGTGTTTGCCTGTCTACTCTCTTTCATGCGTTTCTCCGATATATAGAGTAAAGTTGGTAGTACATTACCCATATTTATATTTATACCTATTAAAATTAATATTTACTCATGTGATTAATATTTATAGACATTCATTAATATTTAAAAATTTTAAATATATAAAAAAAATCATTTAATATATTATATTATATATTATATTATATAATATCATTACAAGTTAATATATGAAAATATTATTATAAAATAATATAAAATAAATTATATATTATCATAAAATAATAAAAAATTATAATATTTTAATATATATTTAATAAAATATAAGATAAAATATGTTTTTTATTAATTAATTATGTTAAGTTGCTACTAAATTCAATTGCTTAATAAATGAACTAAGCATCCATATTAATTAAATGACTCAACAATAAAGGGTAATGTGAAAATCTATTAAGGAGGCAAGCAATTTAATAAAGATAATTAACGTTAGGGACTATGATAAAAGTGTTTTATAAGTATGGGGATATAAAATAAATGTTTTAAAAGTTAGAGACGGAAATCAAAACCAAAACTATAGAGACGAAAAATATATTTTATCTTACAAATATATATTTTAATAAATATATAGGTACCTACAAAATAAGTAATGTAATATCCCGTCCTCACTCATTTTATAAATATAAAAATTATTTGCGATAAAGTTGCTGATATTCAAGATACTGCAGGTTTTTTTGACATCTGTGTGGTAATGACAACGTTATGATCAATGAGAAGTAATAGTCATAAGTGTTCCTCCTAATGGTATTATTTGTCCCGTTGTCATTCCGTGTTTATGCTAAGCTTCCGTGTTTATGCCAAGCACGGAATGATAATGAAAATACGTGTTTCTCATAAACAGTAATACTGCTATTCCGTGAAAAGGTACGGAAGAGAAAGGAAAAAATAAGTAAAATGGAAGGAAAAAAAGGTTGATATTGAATCGTTAAGAAAAATTAAGGAAAAAAATTTTTCCACACCCAACTTTATCCACCCACCGCACACCCAGATCTTTTTTTTCTGTGTCAACAGTAGCCAATTTTTTGTATGAACAGTGATTTTCTTTTTACAAAAAAATTTGATTATTTTTTTGAAAAAAATATTTTATCTACAATTAACCATATTGACAACATAGATAACCACCAAATTATATAACATTAACTATAATTACAAGGGAGGCAAAAATGTGGTTAAGTGTGAGTTAGTAGACAAAAATGGTTAAATGTGAGATAATATGTGAGTAAATGAGTTGATCAAGTCGCTAACATTTAATCACTTCGAATAATTATAAGTGAGACAAAAGGTGATTAACTGTGAGTTAGTATGTGGTTAAATAAGTTGCTCAAGTGGTTAATATTGATATCAGTTAAGATAATTTCAAATGACAAACCTTTAACTTAATTTTCAAGTGAACATGTGGTTAATACCATATAAGTTGGTGGTTAACTGTGTTATTAATCTGGTGAATAATTTGTTTTTAAGTGAACATGTGGTTAATACCATATAAGTTGGTGGTTAACTGTGTTATTAATCTGGTTAATTGTTAATACCATATAAGTTGGTGGTTAATTGTGTTATTAATCTGGTGAATAATTGGTTTTCAAGTGAACATATGGTTAATACCATATGAGTTGGTGGTTAACTGTGTTATTAATCTGGTTAATAATTATAACTGGGTCAAAAAGTGGTTAACTGTGAGTTATTATGTGGTTAAATAAGTTGCTCAAGTGGTTAATATTGATATCAGTTTAGATAACTTCAAATGACAAACCTTTAACTTTGTTTTCAAGTGAACAAGTGGTTAATACCATATAAGTTGGTGGTTAACTATGTTATTAATCTGGTTAACCGGCAATAATTTTTTTTTTAAAAAAGTAGGTACTGTTCACATTTAAAAAAAAAAGTACTGTTCGAATATGTGGTTAATACCATTTAAGTTGGTGGTTAACTAGGTTATTAATCTGGTTAACAAGAAACAATTTTTTTTTAGAAAAAAAAAAATCACTCTTTTGAAAAAAAATTGTGTATTGTTCATATATGAAAAAAAGAAAAAGAAAAATGCAGTGTGCGCCGGGTGGATTACTGTTCGGGTGTCCAAAAATCGGAATTGAAAAATTAATAGTAACATTAATATTTATAATTATATTTAATTGGCAGTTGTATATCTTAATTCAATCTCTTATATAAAAATTAATTATTTTATAAGCCAAGAAAACATATTAAAAGGGAATATAACGGGTACTCCAACCCATTACAAGGACACCAACTATATAGAGATATATTCACTTTATTTTATTTATTGTTTTAAGGGTTAAATATGTTTTTGGTCCCTAAACTTTTACCCGAATTTGATTTTGGTCCCTAATCTTTTTTTTCATTGTTTTGGTCCCTAACGTTTTCAAATCATTGAAATTAGTCCCTGTCGTCAACTCTGTTAAATATAGGGGTGACGACAGGGACTAATTTCAATCATTTGAAAACTTTAGGGACCAAAACCAAATTCGGGTGAAAGTTTAGAGACCGAAAACATATTTAAACTTTTTTTTAAATTATTAACAAACAACAATACTCTTTTAATATTAAAGTTAATCTTAAAAATTAATGAAACTAACAATACTGATTAAAAGTGTAATTTTTTTTTTAAAAGAGACAGAGAATAGAAAAGAAAAGGAAAAAAGAGATAGAATGAATAGAGTGGCGACGCAAGTTTAAAGTATAAAGTAGGTAAAGCCTTTGTTTAAGGACCCCTAAAAATAATATCTAAAAAAAATTTATTAATTAGTTTATTAGTAATATTAAGAGTAAATATATGGATAAAATATGATTTTAACTTGTGGTAGCTGGATCAACAGTGACAAAAATACTGAAACGATAAAGAATTTGCAAAGCTATGAAGGACAACACGTGATTTGGTATCATTCTTTTGCTTTGAATCATATTACTTTTTTCTGCTTGTATACTCTGTATGGTTCACTTTGTATGTGGGTAGTGGTAAAATCCAACAAATAGAATAATATATTTTAAAATAGTGTTAAAGAGCCAAATTCAAAGCAGAGTCCGAGTAGTTAATCAATACAGAGTCCTAGACAATTAATATACAGTCCAATAAGCAGAGTCCCAATACACAAAAGTAAATGAAAAAAATAGAAGATTTACACAAAAATGGAGGATAAATAGTCTCCCATGTGTGGCCTTGCTCCGCCGCTGCTCCTCCCAACTCCACTGTTACTCCCTTCACCCTCTGCCTCTGTCCAGCCTACAGTCAAAAACCAAAAATAAGTAAGAATAAGGGAGAGGGAGGATTGAAGAATCTGTTACAAATGAAATAGGAGAAAATATAAAATGGAGAGGGAATGGAAAGGAAGAGAAGTTGCCCCTCCGTCACGGCGCTGCTACGCGCCTCCATCACCGCCATACCACTGGGCGTGCCATCGCGCGCGGCCGTCAGCCACCGCTCACCTCTGCGACCTCCGTCGCACAACCACCGCACAGAAACCTCCCTCTTCCAGTAGCCACCGTCGCGGCTGTGTCTGCCTCCGTCAAAGTGCGCGAGATCGCGCTGTCCGCCGTGCAGCCATGCACTCTACCGAACGGATCCGCCGTCATCGCTCCGCGAGGCGGTATCTTCCCTAAACAGTCGCGGCTCCGCCGCTACACGCCTCCTCCATGTCGTCTCCCTGTTGCAGTGCCGCTGTCGACGGCGGCTCCCGTCCCTGTGCCCAGCCGCGGTTGCGGCCGCGTCCAAAACCCCATGGGAGCCCCCATTTGCTCTCTCTTTTTCCCAAAAGTGAACTCTAGCAAAGGGTAGAAAAAGAGTCTTGAATATGCTTCAATTTTTTATTATCATTTTCTTAATGTGTTTTATTTGTTTTAATTATGTTTTATTTCTTTTATTATTAGTAATCTCTTTCTTGTAAATTATTTTAGATCCATCATCTTGAATTTCTTTTATGTGAATATTTATAATTATTTGTTTCCTAATTGTGAATGCAAATATTTGTTTATCTCTGTGCAATATGTTTTTTTTTCTTTCAACAAAATTCTATTTCCAAAATCTCAAAAAATATATTCTCAAAAAAATCAAAACAAAAATCTTTCTAAAAAATTTTCTTTCAAAAAAGGGGTAAAAAAAATTAAAATGTTTTCAAATTCTCTTTTTCAAAGTTAAAATTAATCATTTTCCGAAAAATTAAAATCAACCGTTTTCACTACTTCTTCAAGAACTACGTGACTTTGATTTCTTCATTGCACTTGGGGATACGTAGGAGCGGGAACCGGACTCGTCAAGCCAAAACAAACAAAAAAAGTCTTTTCTCTTTTAATCCATATTCAATTCTTTTTTTTTTAAACTTAGGTTGTTTATTATAAAAACACAAAAAATAAAAAAAAATAGCAAAAACAACAAAAATAATTTTCATTTTCATAAAAAATGGGGTAAAATTAATATTTTCAAAGTTAACAAGTTTTGCACAATTAATTAGAGGTAACCGTTTTTAAACGGATGTTGTAGAGTGCTAATACCTGCCCTACACATAAATGAATCCCGAACCCAAATCTGGTTTTGAAGACCATTTTTTTAAAGGGTTTTTCCAAATGTTTTCCCTTAAAATAAACTTTGGTGGCGACTCCATTGAAACTCAATTTTTCTAATTTGTTTCGCCGACCTGTCGTGACCCCGGTTGCAACATGTATGTGTTATATTGTTATTGATTCTAAATTATATTTATTTATTTAAAAAAGCCTCGTGATAAAATTCGCTTTAGGCCCAAAGAAACGTTGGGTCGGCCCTGCCCCATCCCATTCTCCCCCACTTTTGTCACCCACAATTCCCTTCACCGCATTCTTCCTCATGCGATTTCATCACTACCCCATCATCACAATTCCCTTCATAATGCTCAGCTACATAGAATCTGTACCATACATCAACAGAACAAATAATAAAACAATGCCATCTATGTCATTCTTCAAAAAGAAAAGAAGAAGAATAGAATACTTTAAATTTTCTAGTCTTCAAAAAGAAAAGAAGAAGAATAGAATACTTTAAATTTTCTAGACAGGATTAAGATAAACTCATTATGCCAAAAAAGGTTTTTTATCGCGGTTCCGCAAGGACTATTAACGCGGTTACGACCATGTTCTACCGCGGTGAGATAAAAGGAATTTACCGCGGTTACTTTTCGGAACCGCGGCAATTGAGTATGACTTTTTACTGTGATTCCGAAAAGTAACCGCGGTAGAAAAGGTGTGCAAAAGTCACAAATATCGTAGCTATTCCATAGTTAATATCTAGTTGTTTTATTTAAATTCTCACCAAAAAGCACAATCAAACCCCTTATAATATAACCCTTTTACTATGAGGGTTATCCATGACCATTCAGAAAATTTGCATTTAAGTTAAATAGAAAGTAGAATGGATACCTATGCAACTATAAAGTATGAACAATTAACTATGCAATTTTTTATCCAACTAGTATTGAGATAGTTAAAGCTTTGTAAAAAAAAGAATCAAGACATGTTGTAGAATCATTATAATATAAATACACATCATATAGTGATGAGATGATATTATGAGTACAGAAAGAATTAAAATATAATAAAGAAAGACCATTTAACCAAACAAAGAAAGGAACTCTAAAAAATTATAACAATCATTAAAATAAACAAAAAAGAAGCCTGAAACTTTAAATTATGACCAAATTAACATTACAGAGCAATAATTCTATGATCATATTAAATTGATGGAACTAGAAGACCATTTAACCAACTACAATTTGGATAATACTGAATTGTCAAGTATCAGTGGTCTAGTGGTAGAGCGACATCTTGCCATGACAGTCTCAGGTTCAATTCTTGGCTGCTGCAATTACATAGTTACATTTTTTGGCTGCTGCAGTTAAATTTTGGTCTTTTAATCCTAGCAACCTTTCTGTCTAAACTAGTTGGAACACTTTAGAATCGGTAACACCAAGGTAGAAACATTCTAAGAAACTCATATTTCAAGAAGGGTACTAAATCTCACAGGGGTCATTGATGTAATGTGGGCAAAGCTTCTTTTATTCAAACCAATCAGATTCGTAGAGCGGGAAGTTCTAACACATCTCTTAATCAATGATAAATTGTCAAGGTGGTATATGTGTGTGATCTCTAAAAACCAAACCCATAATAAATCAGATCACCAGGCATAAAGGGTTAAGTTTTGTTTTCCTTTGGTTCTATCCAAGATTCCATGCATTACTAGTTCCCCTCCAACTCTCATATATAACTACCTCTTTGAGCAGGCTTTGCACTAAAGAGAAATGTGTAATGGAGAAACAAGACAATAGCATCATAAGTTGTCAGAGTTTCATTTATCTATTACTATAAGGTGGAGAAATATTACTTGAAATAGAGCATTATATTGAGTGTCACCTTTCAGAGGTTGCAAGGTTATCCATAGAATAGAATAAGCTATCAGGTAAAGGCACAACACAAACTGGGCTTTAGCATAGGTGATTAAGATAATACCTTGTTTTTGTATGAAAAATGGGGCAAAAGGTTAAATCAGATAAATTCTAGTAGAAATTTACGAAGGAACCAGTGAGGCAAATAAAACAAAGTGTTGATATCTTATAAGAGAACAAAATGGCAAGATCGTGTATTGTTAAAATCGAAGAAGAACTAACCAGTACTATTTTGTTGACCTTCAACTCCACTTTCTGTTTTGATCCTTGGCTCTCCACCACAACTCCTTGCACCCATACAGAGGCACCAGTGGTAATCAAGCCAGATTATACCTAATAAGCTCCAGAGCTTGAAGACATACACAGAAACTCTTTCTATAGGAAGAAGATAGCAAAATAAAAAAACCATACCAGATCATAACCTTCAACCTCAGGCTCCAACACACATTGGCACAACAAGAATAATATAATTAATGATAACTCAATTTATTTTGGTCCTTGTTTAACCGAACAACAACTTTTAAGTTAATTGGACACTTTTTATTGCTTAACAGTATAGCAAGTATCAAATTTAAAGGAAAGACACTAGAGGATGCTTGTATTTCAGGTCACAAATGATGTGGATGCATTACATGCAGGTTTTGATGATGCCAATAGAAAGAAAACAAAATCACAAGATTGACAAAAGGATTGGCAAAAATAGAGTATGAAAGGTTTTGATGATGTCAATAGAAAGAAAGGAAAGGAAAGGAAAATTTCAAGATTGACAAAAGGATTGGGAAAGATAGAGCATAAAGCAAATCTTATACAAGATCAAGACTACAAATTTTATTAGATAAGTCTCGGTCTACTTAGCTTCTTTTGTTAAAAGAATCTTTAGTTTTTGCAAAGTGACTTGGCCTTAAAAATAATATTTAACAAAAATATTTTTGATGAATCAAAATAAGTTCAAAATAAATATTTTGAATTGGTAATCGATTACCAGATGCTTGTAATTGATTACTAGCAACATCAGAACCTACTACTTCAAATGGAAACTCCAATGGTGAACAAAAACTTGAATTTTGAAAGGTGTAATCGAATACCATCATGTTGTAATCGATTACCAGTAGCTTGAAAACTTAAAATTCAAATTGAAGTTCCAACGGTGCAAAAATAATTTGAATTTTGAAAGTTGTAATCGATTACCAGTGAGGTTTTTCAGAAAAATATGAAAAGTTACAATTCCTCACAAAGAGACACAAAACTTCATTTTTTCTAGTATAAATATATGTCTCCACTTCAGAAGAAAAAAAAAGAATATACAAGAAGAAAAATAAAAGTGAAAATCTCTTTGAAAAACTACTTTGGCCAAACACTTGCAAAATCTTTGAGATTTCTTATAGGATCATCAATTTGTATCATCTACTCTTCAAGAGAGTTTATCTTGTCCAGAACATTCTTTTCATCCTGGTGTAATTAAGAGAGGGTGCCTCTTGTTTGTTGTAAGTGAAACTCATCTCTAGGAAAAGTTTTTCCAAATGAAGATCTTATTAACAAAATTTTAAGATGTTTGAGTAGGGAATGGCAACCAAAGATGACTGCAATTGCAGAATCAAAGGATCTCACAACCATGTCTCTTGGTTCACTGTTTGGGAAACTTCAAGAACATGAATTGGAACTAATTAGACTGAATCAAAATGAAGAAAGTGACAGAAATAAGAAAAGCATTGCAGTCAAAGCATCGTCATCTATCTATGAAGAAAATGACATGGAATCTAGTGACTCAGAGAATGAAATTGTGAACTTGGGACTCATGGCCAAAGATTATGAAAGTGAAGAAGAGGTAACATCTTCTAACAATAACATTTCTATTTGTTTTGATGAACTTCAAGACGCATTTAATGACTTACATAAAGAATACTTCAAACTTGCAAAATTAGTAGCATCTTATCAGAAAACAACTTCAAAATTAGAAAAGGAAATTTCAAAATTAAATGAAGAATTAGACAATCTTAAATCTGAATTTAAAATAATAAATTCTAAAAATGAAAATCAATGCTCTGCAAATAGTTTAGAAATCAATAAAGAAACTCATTCATGTATATCATGCCACAAATTCAAAGAAGAAATTAATAAGTTGAATAATACTCTTGCAAAATTCACTCTTGGCAAAAATAACTTAGATATAATATTAGGAAATCAAAGATGTGTATTTGATAAGGCTGGATTAGGATATAATCCTCAAAAACAACAAAAGATATATAAAAATTTCTTTGTAACTGCTCAAAACACTAGTTCTCCACTTTTAACATGCTTTTATTGTGGAAAGAAAGGTCATAGTGCATCAACATGTTATTTTAGGAAAAATATTAATAATCTCAATAACATGATGTGGATACCAAAAGGATCCTTAGTCAAAACTAACACTAAGGACCCAAAGAAAGCTTGGGTACCTAAATTAAAATAATTCTGAGATTTGAAGGACTCCGTAAGGCAAACTTGGTACATTGATAGTGGATGCTCCAAGCATATGACGGGAGATACTTCAAAGCTTATTGATATTACTCCAAAAAATAGTGGACATGTCACTTATGGAGACAACAAAAAAGAAACTCTAGAAGATACTCACATACATGAAGAAGTCCACCAGAATAAGGAAAAGGAAAGCATAAAAGATTCTATAATTGAAGAAAATCAAACCAACATGGACCTTCCAAGAGAGTGGAGAACTTTAAGAGATCTTCCTATTGACAACATTATTGGAGATATTTCAAAAGGGGTAACAACTAGACACTCTCTTAAAGATATATGCAATAATATGGCTTTTGTTTCTAAAATTGAAGTTAAAAACATGGATGAAGCCTTAAATGATGAACATTGGATTATTGCTATAAGAGTTAAATCAATTTGAAAGAAATCAAGTAATCAATTACATAAGTCAATGTAATAGCTTACCAGGGAGTTTTGCCTAAAACGTGAAATCTGAAATATAGTAATCGATTACATATGGTTGTAATAGATTACCAGAGAGTTTTTTGAAGTTGTGACTTCAATCACAAGAAGGGGGATTGAATTGTGATTGAATAAAATTTCTGCAATTTCTTTGTATACTTTTCTACTCAAGGACTTGCCTTGGTTTATTATAAAGAAATAAACTCACAGAAGGTAATAGTTAGTTAATTTTAATTTTGCAGAAGATATAAAAGTATGATATGGCGGAGATATTAGTAAAGAGAGAGTAAAGAAGATGACACACAGAAATTTTATACTGGTTCACCTCTTCCAACCTGAGGCTACGTCCAGTCCCTACACCTGTAGGATTTTCTCACTCTTATAATCAAATTACAATCTTCTTGGGTAACCTTACCACTAGTATTCTTTACCCGCCTCTTCAGGCTAACAATAACCTAACAAACTCAGATTTTCCACTGAATATTTACTGCAGAACATTCTGCAGAAGATTCAGTCCCCAGAATACTGCAAGTACCTTCTGCAGATTCTGTAAACCAACTGAGATCACCAAATCTCAGTAAACTTCACTGAAAACTCTTTCCCTTGCTTCTCAGAAGAAGGATATGCACCTGCACACCTCTCTTGAGACTTTTACAATGAAAATGAGAAAGAATAAGAACATACAAGGCTCAAATCAATACAATCTTTGCACAGCAGAAGCAAAATTATGAGCCAATACTCTCTCCAAGGCTTTTCAGACCAGAAATCACAAAAATGAAGGAGAGAGAAAATTTCCAAAAGATAGGAGAAGTGAAACTGCAGAATTTTATGTTTCTTCTGGAATGAAGTGCCTTCAAAGTGAGGAGGAACTCTTCTTTTATAGAAGGCTGGAGTGAAAATAGCCGTTGGACATCCAGCTGGCTTCAAAGTCATGTCCCTATCTCAGCTGCAGCATGTGCAACTTTACAGCTGTCAGTTTGACCAGCTCTTCCTTCTGCAGAGTATCTTCTGCAGGTTGTTTTTGGGCTATTTCTCAAAGCTTTTCTTCTGTAGGCATGATAAAATCTTCCAGTATAATATTTTAATTTATTTTAGAGTCAGCTGGCCTACTGAAATTATGAGAAGATGAGAAGAAAACTTATTTGAATTCTGCATTAATTGCACCTTCTGCAGCAATTCTTTTCTTCTACAATATATCTGGAATTGCATTCTTCTTTCAAATCTACTTAAAATCCTTAATTTGCTCAATGGAAAATATTTTTAGGTAGTTTCTGCAGCTGTAACCTCAGAAGGAGAAAAAATCACTTTGTTTTATATGTTCTGTTTCTTCTGCAGAATTGATGGCTTCAGGTTCTTCTCCAGAAATAGCTTCTATCTTCTGACTATCATTTTTAACCTTAGTGAGGATAATTTAAATATATCTTGATGCTTGGGAACCTGAGATATGCTTCTTTTCCTTTAAAAAATGAATCTTCCTTCTAATATGGTTTCTGCTTGAATTGAATTATGCTTTACTTATGAGACAATATATCTTATTTCTTCTGCAGAGCTTTTGAAGCTAGAGATTCTTCTTCTGTATATTTTATTTCTTTCCTTCACAGGTTTGTCATTCTTAAATGACTTGAAGTATCTTTAAGGGCAGTTATGACAAATCAACAAGTTTCACCTTTGGACTTTATCATGTATCTTCTTGTAGTAATTCACCTGTATCTTTTCCTTAACACAATCTCAAGTGAAATGATCAGTTCCATAAGAATCAGAATTATGACAAGTGAATTTTGATATGTTGTCAACATTGAAACCACTTGGGAGGATTCTTGGACTTTACAATCTCCCCTTTTTTTATGATGACAACATTCAAAATTTAGCTTGTATGATTCTGATTTCTTTTAAACATATAGAAGTAACTCCCCCTGAATTTATGCTTAGGTTATTAGTTCATTTAAATGGGCAGAAAGATGCTGTAAATAACTTCATATTATCAAAAAGTCAAGATAAGATTGTTACAGAAAATTTTAATCAAGGAGAACTACAACAGAGCCATTTAAAGTATATTTAAAGCATCAACCAGCCTATGCATAGCGCAATCAGAAATTACATTCCTAATCACAATGTCTGCCTATGCTAAATTTACTACTTCTCCCCCTTTGTTATCAATCAAAAAACAGCAAGGAAAAGCAGTATCATCAACTTCTATTTGGAGGGTGAGGAGTGATCTGAAGATGATGAAGTGGAAGGCTGGAGAATGTTGTGAGGAGGGTGAAATGGAACAAAAGGCATTTCAGGAGCTTGTGGTGCAATTGCAGGAAGAAAAAAGGTGTTGAACCAGAACTGGTGTTGGTTAAACCTATCAATCATGTCATTCACAGTATTTTGAAGGACATTGACATTAGAAAATAGCTTCTTGATGTCAGCCTTCATCTTGGATACATTCCTTTCAACAGAATTGGAGGAAGATTGAGCAGCAGAAGATCCAGCAGGCTCCTTAGCAGCTGGGGCAGGCTTCTCTGATGGTCCAGAAGAAGGGTGTTGAGCCTTTTCTGAACTCAGCTGTTGGAGACAAGTTTACATGGATGACAAATGGGCAGAAGTAACAGGAATACTATCTCTTAAAGGAGCTGTGGAAGGAATGGTGGAGTCTAGGATTGGTGAGGCCAAAAACTGGTTAACCATATCAGTCCCAAAAGTGCCTATTGAGGGAGCTGATTGGAATTCCTCCTTCTACTGTTCTTCTTCTTCTTCTTCTTCTGATAGGTGCAGTTCTTCAGTTTTCTGGGGTTCTGGTAGGGCAAGCATGGTTGGTTGATCTTGCAGGAGAGGTAGAGCAATGTTAAAGGGAGCATGTTCAGAGTAGGTGTGGGCCAACATTGCCAGAGTAGTGGAGCCACTCCTTCTGCAGAAGCACTATCCAAGGACATATCTTTTGCTTCTTCTGCAGGAGCTTCCACTGTATGATCAACATGAATGTCCATATTGGCCACGTCATTCTCTTCTTCTAAGTCCTTATGCATTTGTGAGCCAACTTCCTGCTCACCAAAGCTTGCAGAGGATTTTAGTTCACTTTCTTCATACGTGAATGGGCTTGGAGGTGCAGGGCAAGAGTATTCAACCTTCTCTTTTTCAGCATCATCATTCTTTGGCATTTTACTTGGACTAGCAGCTATAGAAGATGCAGCTACCTCCTTTGGAACCTCTTTTCTTTTTCTGAAAAAGGTTTGAAGTTCCTGCTGCTTCTTCTTAGTCCTCGGAGCACAAGGTCCTTCTATGCTTTTCTCTTCCTCACTACTGCTGCTACTGGAGAAGAAGTGAGATGGGATTGGTTTCTCAATGTGCATTTTACTCACATTGCTTCTGTCAAAGATTGTCATAATTTTAAAAAGAAAACTATTCTATTGGCCTTCGATGGCCAAAGATTTTCATAATTTTGCTAAGTCTTGCGAGGAATGTCAAAAGCATGGAAATGTGCAACTAGTTCCAGCAAGTGAGCTACATTCGATAATAAAACCTTGGCCTTTCAGAGGATGGGCTTTGGATTTAATTGGAATGATACATCCATCTTCTTCGAAGAACCATAAATTTATTTTTGTTGGAGTTGATTATTTTACCAAATGGGTAGAAGCAACTCCTTTAAGAGAAGTTTCTCAGGAAGATATCGTTCATTTTATCGAAGAAAATATCATATTTCGATTTGGCTTACCAGAAACCATTATTACAGATCAAGGAACAGTGTTTACTGGTTGAAAAATGGTTAGATTTACTGAATCAAAAGGAATAAAGTTACTTTCTTCTACACCTTATTATGCACAAGCCAATGAACAAGTTGAAGCATTTAATAAAACTATTATTGCTTTAATTAAAAGACATATTGGACAACGTCCAAGAAATTGGCATGAAACATTAAATCAAGTTCTTTGGGTTTATAGAAATTCTCCAAGAGAAGCTACTCGAACAACTCCTTATAAGTTGGTATATGGTCATGATGCTATATTACCAGTGGAAATAAACTTGCAATCAATAAGGGTTCAAAGGCAATTCGAGTTACCTTCTCAAGATTATTGGAATTTGATGTTTGATGAATTAAATGAACTTGACGAAGAGAGATTACTTGCTCTCGAAAATATCATTAGACAAAAAGAGCAAATTTCCCGTTGTTATAATCGAAGGGTTAAGAAAAAAGGTTTTCAATTAGGTGATTATGTTTAGAAGTTAATTTTACCAATTGATAAAAAATCTAAGAGATTTGGTAAGTGGTCACCTAATTGGGAGGGACCTTTCGAGATTGAAAAGGTTTTTTTGAACAATGCGTATTCAATTCGAGAATTGCTTAGTGATTTACGCATAATGTCAATAAACGGGAAATACTTAAAGGAATATAAGCCAAATTTGCAAGAACTCAGAATTGTGCATAAAGAAAAATAAATTGTTTAGAGGACAATTGAATTTGAGCCCATGCTCAACAAATAAATTCAAAAATTACATCACAAAAAAATTCAAAAAAAAGAGAGAGGTCAAAGCAACTAAAAAGGAGAATCATTCTTCATCTTTGCGAAGTCATGCATCAGGTCTTCATATTGGAATTTTCAAGCTGTAGTCAGATTTCTCTAAGTTACTGATGTCTTTAGACACATCTACAGCAGTTCTCGAAATCCCTTTAACAGAATTGAGAATTTCAGTTCGAGAAAACCTCTGCCTCGAAATAGTGGCTTCCAAATCACTCTTTTGTGACTTCACTTGTGTGGCATCCTCCTTAAGTCTTCGAATTTCTGCCTCAATTCGAAGATTCTCCTTCTCAAGATCTTCAACCTTAGACAAAATTTGCTTGATGGATTGCTCGTACTTCTGAACTTTGACTTTGCTATCTTGGAGTTTATCCATCAGCTTAGCCTTCTCACTTTTCTGAATGCTCAACCTCGAAGTAGTCTCTTCAATTTGGCCAAGAGTGTTGATGGCATTCTGAAATAAGTTTGAGAAACCCTTAATCCATTTTTGTTGAGATTCAGAAAAATCTTTGAACCTTTTGTCAAAAAGGGCTAGGTAACATAGAATCTCTTCCTTGTAATGGGCATCCTTAGGGATTGTTTTCAGCATGGGTTTCTCGAAAATCAGTTTCTTGAAATTCTGAAGCACCGTTTCAACAGAGTCTTCTTCGTTCAAAGGATCTTGAACAGTTGCTTCAGAATGTGCTGATGATAGTGAAACTTCTCCAGAGAGGACTTCTAAAAATAAGAAAGGATTTTCATCCAGGCCTTTGAGGCAATCATCTAAGTCTGTTGCATTATATACAAGAGCAGGCCTAGACGAATCCCTCGAAAAACCTGGAGCTTGTTCAGGAGTCCCAGATTCTGTTTGAGTACAAGAAGCCTTTTTTATTGGAGATTTTCTCTTCTCTTGCGAAACAGGTTGAGGAGAAGGCATGGGATTATCTTCTTCCACAGGAGAATCTTCTTTATTTGGATCAGAAGGGGATTGTACTTCTTCTTCTTCCCTATCTTCTTTTTCTTCGTTACTTTCTTTAATATTCTCCATGGCTTGATTTTCGAAAGTAATTTCTTCGAAGAAGTGGCCTGAAGTGGACTTTCAATAGTCTTTTCTTCCTGAATCACACTCTCAGTTTGAGAGCTAGAAGAGATGTTTATCTGAAAACAAAGGAATTTAAAGTTAGATAAACATGAATAAGAAGTATTTTGCTTCTACAAAACAAAAGAGAGTAAAAATTACTTGCTCCACAACCCCACTTGGGATTTGTTTTTATTGGCCTTAACTTTAAATCTTTGGCCAACTCTCTCAAGTTACATATATTTGTTCCAAAAATATCTCTTTCTGCAAATGAAAGATTAATTCTTGAAAGAGACTATTTTGGGGGGGGCATCTGTTGGGATTCGAATTTCTAGTATTTCGAGTTTCCCAAAATTTGTAAGCTCTTTACACTTTTCGAATTTCCAGAAAGCTTACAAGTTCCAGAATTCGAGTTTCCAAAAAGCTTACAAGTTCTAGAATTCGAGTTTGAGAAGTGAATCTCATAACTTAGAAATTTGTTAAAGTTAACATTAAAAGGGAACTTCAGAAACTCGAAAAAAGAGACAAAGGAACTTCGAGAAATCGAAGTCAAAAGAGACTCTGAAAAAACCAAAGTCAGGAGTTCTGGAAAATCAGAATCAAAAGATATTCTGGAAAACCAAAGTCAAAGGGGATTCTGGAAAATCGAAGACATAAGATTTCTGGAAAAACCGAAATCATAAGGTTTCTGGAAAACTGAAGTCCGAAGGGATTCTGGAAAATCAGAATCAAAAGATATTCTAGAAATTCGAAGTTATAAGGCTTCTGGAAAATCGAAATCAAGAAGTATTCAATGAGCCCAAATGTCAACAGAAAAAGACTAAGTGTCAAAGATAAAGGAATTTTCGAGTACATGAAGTCAGAATTCCAGAAAGAAGATTTCGAGAAATCGAAGAGCAAGATTTTGAGTGCATGAAGTCAGATTTCCAGAAGGAAGATTTCGAGAAATCGAAAAGCAAGATTTCGAGTTTGCAGAAAGCAGAAACTCGAAAACATGGTGCATAAAGACTTAGAAGATTTATGAATCTGAAAGTGACTTTTCGAGGAAACAGAAGATAGAAGAAAACAGTTACTGGAAGTTACAGAAGTTTGCTGATCAAGGACAGATGGCAACATCCCAGTGGAAGTAATTTGAAAAAAGTGCAAGGATTAAAGAGCAGTTTTCTGGTTAGCAGAAAACATGGCAAGCATGCACGCAACCATCACATGGGGCTAGATGATGTGTCAAATGTATACTAGTTAGCCGTTAGAATTAGAAATCTATAAATAGGTGAACTCTCTATGTAACAAAGGTTGGCAAATCATTATACTCAAACTCTGAAACACCTTATACGTCCGATCTCACTGTGACAAACAGGTTACAAGGAGTAACAGTATGTGATGAACCCATCCACATTTTAATTCAAGTAAATTGTTCTTACAATTCATCTACTTTCCGCAATTTACTTTATGCAATTTACATTCTGCAATTCACATTTCACGTACTTTTTCTTTCTTTCTTTCAAATTCTATGTTTTCTATTTCTTTGAAACTCTGATTTCTCTTCAGTTTTCAAGAATCCAATTTTAGAACTTTGTTTGATGAAATTCTGAGTCAAGTAGTTCTAAACTTTTTGAAAGATAAGTTCTTTGATAAAATTCTGAATCAATTAACTCTAGTTCTTTCATTTCTAGAAGTCAAATTCTAGAAAAAATCATTGTAATTTCTACAAAAGTCAAGTCCTTTGAAAATTTCTGGAAAAAATCAAGTTTTCTTACTAATTCTACAAATCAGAAACACCATAAATCTACTTTTTAAAACGAGCCCCGTAAGAGGATCTGATTCTAATCCCCAGATTGTTCTTAGAATCAAAGTGATAAAAGTAATTTTTCGAGATTAGATTTTATCACCACAAACAGGAGTTCTAGGACAAGAAAAGTTGTGTGAAATTCCATTTTCATCAAAGAAGTTCTTAAAAGAGTGATTTTCAAATTCCTCTCCATGATCACTTCTTACAGAAGCTATCAGTTGGCTACTTTCATTTTGTATCTTCTTGGAGAAGATCTTGAAAGCATCAAAGGATTCATCCTTAGTTGTAAGAAATAAAGCCCATGTGAATCTAGAGTAGTCATCTACAATAACAAGTCCATTTTTTAGTAGGTCCAAACAAATCTATATGTAGTAGTTCCGATATTCTTTTAGTAGTAATTACATTCTTAGGATGAAAACTTGATTGTGCATGTTTTCCTTTTACACATGCATCACACATTCTATCCTTTTCAAATTTGATTTTTGGTAAACCTCTAACTAGATCTAGCTTAGACAGTTTGGAAATGGTTTTCATGTTTAGATGACCTACTTTCCTATGCCATGTCCATTTGTCATTTTCAAAAGAAGCAAAACATGTATGATCAGATAGTTCTTCAAAGCATATGCTATATAAGTTTTTGCTTCTAATTCCAGAAAATAGGACCTTCTTCGTAGATGCTTCTCTAATTTCACACAATGTTGGTTGAAACATAACTTCATAGCCACTGTCACATAGCTGACTTATGCTAAGAAGATTATGTTTTAACCTTTTCACATAATACACATTATTAATTTTAGTAGAATTTTTCATACCTATCTTTCCAATACCTTTGATGTGAGCTTTGTTGTTGTCTCCAAAGGTAATTGTTCCACCTTCCATTCTGTGGAGAAGTATGAATTTGCTCTTGTCTCCAGTCATATGTCTTGAGCAGCCACTGTCCAAGAACCATAACTATTTCTTCTTGAAGGATTTTCCTTTTTCCTACATCAGAATAAAGTAATGATTTAGGTACCCAAATCTTTTTGGGTCCTGAAGGGTTAGATACCTTTCTTTTAAAGCTCCCTTTTCTTTTGTAACAATTATGAGCAATGTGTCCAATTTTGTTACACCATGAACATTTAGGAGGTTGCCTTTTAGCAGGAACAAAAACTGTTTTCTTAGTGTTTGATGCTCCTATTTCATGGAATCCTAATCATCTTTTATCAGTGGTTTCTCTACCATTTCCTATTAGTTTATTTAAGTTATGTGTACTGCTAACAAATTTACATAAATCTGTTTGCAGTTCATTAATCTTCTTCTGCAGAAGATAGTTTTCCTTTTGCAGTGATGCAGATTTTGGATCTTCTGCATGATTTTCTTTTATTATCCTAACCTGTTTAGACAATTTAAAGTGTGATTGTTGAAGACATTGATTGGTTTTAATTAGTCTATCATTATCTTCCTTCAAATTTTCATTTTCCTCTTTAGATTTAATGAGTTGTTCTTTAAGAAGTGCACATTTTTGTGCAAGTGTGTGAGAGTCAGATAGTAAATTTTCAAATGCATCTTCTAATTCTCTATATGCAGTAGGAGTACATGTGATTACCTCATTTTCTTCATCATCATTTCCAACCATGAGACATAGGTTTGTTGCTTCTTCTCCAGAATCTTCTTCTTTTGAGGAGTTGTCTGAATCTTCCCAAGTTGCCATCATAGCTTTCTTCTTCTGGAAGGTTTTTGAGTCTCTTTTCAGCTGTGGACATTTTGATTTAAAGTGTCATGGCTTGTTGCATTCAAAGCAATTTTTTTGTGCTTTGGATTTTTCAGCTTTCTATCCATCCTTCTTGAAGTTGAAGCTTTTCCTTCCTCTACCTTTTCTTCTTATCAGTCTCTGGATTCTTTTTGAAATGAAGGCAATTTCATCATCCTTCTTTGATGATGTCTCTTCTTCTTCAGAGTCATCTGCTTCTGTTGGAGTTAAACTGCTCCTTCTGGAAGTGCTAGCTTTTATAGCAATAGACTTTCCCTTCCTTGGTAGTTCATCCATGAGCTCTTGCTCATGAACTTTTAGTGAACCAAGCAATTCATCTAGCTTTAAAACAACAAGATCCTTAGCTTCTTGGATTGCTGTCACCTTAGGTCTCCATATTCTTGGAAGACTCCTAAGAATTTTTCTAACTTGCTCTTGGTTTGAGTAGCTTTTTCCAAGAGACTTTAAGTCATTTATAATTACAGTGAATCTAATGAACAATTCATCAATAGATTCATGTTCAACCATGCTGAACATTTCATATTGATGAATCAATATGTTAATTTTTTATTCTTTTACTTGGTTTGTTCCCTCATGGGCTATTTGGAGTGTATCCCATATTTCTTTGGCTGTTGAACATCCAGCAACTTTATCATATTCTCCCCTGCTTAGTGCACAGAGAAGGAAGAATTTGGCTTTGAAGTTCAGAAGATACTTCTGCTTATCTTTTGAGGTCCAATCTTCTCTTGCTTTAGGTTGAGGAGCTTCTACTTGAACTTCTGATTCTCCTTCTTTGGGCTGGGCAAGAATTTTTGTTCTTCTTACTACTGGAATGAAATTTCCTTTTTCTACAATATCCCAAAGATCAATGTCTTGGGATTCTAGAAACAATTTCATCCTATCCTTCCAATAGTAGTAATCCTTTCCATCAAATGCTAGTGGTCTATTTGTAGATGAACCTTCTGGTATGAACATTGCAGCTCCATGATTTGCCATTTCCCTTTATCTTTTCCTCTCTTACTGTTAAGTAAGTTCAACCCTAGAGGCAAGCTCTGGTACTAATTGAAGTTGTGACTTCAATCACAAGAAGGGGGTTGAATTGTGATTGAATAAAATTTCTGCAATTTCTTTATATACTTTTTCTACTCAAGGTCTTGCCTTGGTTTAGTATAAAGAAATAAACTCATAGAAGGTAATAGTTAGTTAATTTTAATTTTTCAAAAGATATAAAAGTATGTTATGGCAGTGATACTAGTAAAGAGAGAGTAAAGAATATGACACACATAAATTTTATACTGGTTCACCTCTTCCAACCTGAGGCTACATCCAGTCCTTACACCTGTAGGATTTTCTCACTCTTATAATCAAATTACAATCGTCTTGGGTAACCTTACCACTAGTATTCTTTACCTGCCTCTTTAGGCTAACAATAACCTAACAAACTCATATTTTCCACTGAATACTTACTGCAGAACCTTCTGCAGAAGATTCAGTCCCCAGAATACTGCAAATACCTTCTGCAGATTCTGTAAACCAACTGAGATCACCAAATCTCAGTAAACTTCACTGAAAACTCTTTCCCTTGCTGCTCAGAAGAAGGATATGCACCTGCACACCTCTCTTGAGACTTTTACAATGAAAATGAGAAAGAATAAGAACATACAAGGCTCAAATCAATACAATCTTTACACAGTAGAAGCAAAATTATGAGCCAAGACTCTCTTCAAGGCTTTTCAGACCAAAAATCACAGAAATGAAGGAGAGAGAAAATTTCCAGAAGATAGGAGAAGTGAAACTGCAAAATTTTATGTTTCTTCTGGAGTGAAGTGCCTTCAAAGTGAGGAGGAACTCTCCTTTTATAGAAGGCTGGAGTGAAAATAGTCGTTTGACATCCAGCTGGCTTCAAAGCCATGTCCCTATCTCAGCTGCAGCATGTGCAACTTTACAGCTGTCAGTTTAACCAACTCTTCCTTCAGCAGAGTATCTTCTGCAGGTTATTTTTGGGATATTTCTCAAAGCTTTTCTTCTGTAGGCATGATAAAATCTTCCAGTATAATATTTTCATTTATTTTAGAGTCAGCTGGCCTACTGAAATTATGAGAAGATGAGAAGAAGAAGAAGACTTATTTGAATTCTGCATTAATTGCACCTTCTGTAGCAATTCTTTTCTTCTGCAATATATCTGGAATTGCATTCTTCTTGCAGATCTTCTTAAAATCCTTAATTTGCTCAATGGAAAATATTTTTAGGTAGTTTCTGCAGCTGTAACCTCTGAAGGTGAAAAAATCACTTTGTTTTATATGTTCTATTTCTTATGCAGAATTGATGACTTCAGGTTCTTCTCCAGAAATAGCTTCTATCTTCTGACTATCATTTTTAACCTTAGTGAGAATAATTTAAATATATCTTGATTCTTGGGAACATGAGATATGCTTCTTTTCCTTTAAAAAAATGAATCTTCCTTCTAATATGTTTTCTGCTTGAATTGAATTATGCTTTACTTATGAGACAATATATCTTGTTTCTTCTGCAGAGCTTTTGAAGCTAGAGATTCTTCTTCTGTATATTTTATTTCTTTCCTTCACAGATTTGTCATTCTTAAATGACTTGAAGTATCTTTAAGGGCAGTTATGACAAATCAACAAGCTTCACCTTTGGACTTTATCATGTATCTTCTTGTAGTAATTCACCTGTATCTTTTCCTTAACACAATCTCAAGTGAAATGATCAGTTCCATAAGAATCAGAATTATGACAAGTGAATTTTGATATGTTGTCAACATTGAAACCACTTGGGAGGATTCTTGGACTTTACATTTTTTAATTGTAACTGGAAAATTAGTAATCGATTACGGAGAAGCGTAATCGATTACCAGTCTCCCCTGTCATTAAATACCAGTTCTCTCTCTGTGAACAGAAATAGTTGCTCTCTCATCCTCGACCCTTCTTAGATCATGTTTCTTATGTGAAGTCTATTAATCAGTTTGAGCATTCAAACTTGACTCAAAGACTTAATATCCTTTAGTTTTAATGATTAACAAATAAGATTATATAAACAGATTCTACTGAGAAAGGTATTAGTTTGTTGATTGTGTTTCAGGATGAAATATTTATCAGAATCAGAAGATTAGGATCAGAAGAACAAATGCAGGATCTAATATAAAGAAGCTGTCTGAAGAATGCAACTCGTCTGAAGTGCGCAAACCATCTGAAGACGTGAAGACCATCTGAAGACATAAAGACTCAAAGGAATGAAGACAACATAAAGCAGTCTGAAAGGAATGAAGACAACATAAAGCAGTCTGAAGATTGAACTTATCTGAAGCAAAGAAGCTGTCTGAAGCAAGGAAGCTTTCTGAAGCAAAGAAGCTTTCTGAAGCAACGAAGCTGTCTGAAGAAGCAGAACTCGTCTGAAGAGTTGAAGCTGTCTGAAGTAGTTCAACCCGTCTGAAGTATCAGTGCTGTCTGAAGTCTCACTTATGACGTGGCACCCTCTGCTGAAGTTTGTGAAGACTTTTTCTGAACCTCTGCTGCACGTACCTTTTCAAACACGTTTATGGCAAGGAACACAGAGACCTTTCCTGGTGATTTTGAATTTCATACACCACTGAGGAAATCTCTGCAACGCAGAAATTGCAGCAACAACGATGGCAGCTTTATAGCAGCACCAACGTTGTACTCTGTCAGAATTGTGAAGACACCCAGAAGCGTGTCTCACGATGGATTGAATAGCATTCAATGCTATCTCTAAATGGTGGTATCACAACGGAAATATCATCATCACCAATCCAAAAGAAAGCACAAGAAAAGCTCAGGAGACTAAGCAGAAGCAACAAAGAGAAATGTTTGAATGAAATATTTTAATTCAAACATATTTTATCATCTGCAAGAAACAGCCATTGAACAAGACTCCTCACTCAAAGAAGAAAGAAGAAATGGTGTCAGGAAGCAAACCGAAAAGGAGCATATACAAAATAAGCAAGAGGACAAATCCAACGGATACCTCCTCATATACACTCCTAAGAAAAGCAGAGGAAATCAGAAGTCAGCTGAAGAAAAGTAAAATGATATCAAGAGAGAGAACATGCAAAATAATATCAAGAAAATCTCTCTAAAAGAGCTCATCTACAGAAGTGTCAGAACAGGACTGTCTGAACATATATCTGCTAAAGAAGAAGCAACCGTTTGAGACACTATTACATAACGGCTATATGAGCCACATCATCAACATCTCAACGGTATTGTGAATCATCTTCAAACGACTATATTCCAACAGAACATATAAATAGCCTCAAGGAAGAATTTGAAGATGTTGAACTCATTCACTTGGTTCAATCAGTTGATCAAGATGTATCAGAAAAATCTTATTGGTGTTGACCATGCTTACTTGAATCAACTATGCTAGTCAAAATTGTAGTTGTTCAGTTGAACTACCAACCAGGCTGTGCTTAATCTCATATGAACCAAGAATGGTTTGAAGCTGCAAGTATGCCTTGGTTTTTCCAATGATACGGGTGAGAATGTAACCCATGGAAACCAATGGCTGGAGAACAAGGCTGGAGCTTAAAGTCAGTATCTACCTAGCCAATTCTCAGAGGATGTTATTCCTCATATCAGAGACAGGGACTGTACTTAAACTTATGTACTTGTATCACTGTCTTACCCTTGTACTTAGATTTATCCATTGTATCCTGAGTAGTACTCAGTTGACCTCTAGTACAGGAAAAGATTAAGTTTATGTTTTGTGGAAACTTAAACTTAGTTTAATTTGTAAACACTTTAAGTGTCTGAGAGCCTGGAGAGGCTTGGTGGAAGAAAGAATACTCTACACTTGGATAAGTGTCTGAGAGCCTGGAGAGGCTTGGTGGAAGAAAGAATACTCTACACTTGGATAAGTGTCTGAGAGCCTGGAGAGGCTTAATGGAAGAAAGAATACTCTACACTTGGATAAGTGTCTGAGAGCCTGGAGAGGCTTGGTGGAAGAAAGAATACTCGTTGTAGAGCCTGAAGAGGCTTGACAGAAAAGAATACTTGTTGTAGAGCCTGAAGAGGCTTGACAGAAAAGAATACTTGAGGTAGATCCTGAAGAGGCTTGACAGAAAAGAATACTTGTGGTAGAGCCTGAAGAGGCTTGACAGAAAAGAATACTTGTGGTAGAGCCTGAAGAGGCTTGACAGAAAAGAATACTTGTTGGTGTCTGGAGAGACTGTACTCGTGGTGTCTGGAGAGACTGTACTCGTGGTGTCTGGAGAGACTGTACTCGTGGTGTCTAGAGAGACTGTACTCGTGGTGTCTGGAGAGACTGTACTCGTGGTGTCTGGAGAGACTGTACTCGTTGTGTCTGGAGAGACTGTACTCATATTCAAGTTTGTATCTGTGGATTCAGATAGTGGAAAATCCAGTGGTGGTTTGCCTCTGGGACGGGATGTAGCTCACGGGTTTGTGGGTGAACCAAGATAAATTCCTTGTCTAAGTTTTCTTACCCTTATCTCTTATCAATTCTGTTTATACTAATCAAGGGGTCAGAATAATTAATCTGATATTTTATAAAGGGCACAAAACATCTTTTAAAATTAGTTTTTACCAGCCGTCTGAAAACTTCAGACGACCTCTTTAAAAGCCTGTCTGAAATCTCTATGCCTAAGTTTTTTTTTTCTTAATCTCTTTACTTCCAGTTTTCATATTTAAGTTGGAACTTGAAAAGTATTTTCTATAATAAACTTAACACAACTATTTCAATAAAATGATCTTTCATATGAACAAAACATGAGATATCTCTCATATCATTTGTAGTTTTACAAAGAATGTTCCTTGAAGAACTTCTGAAATAAAATCTCAGAAGAGAGTCTGAAAGAGATCAGTTCAAAAATCAGGAACAGACTTCAGACAACCTCTAGTAGTCTGAAGTATTTCAGAAACTGTGCTGAAAATACTCTTTGTAATAATCTTCAGAAGATACTTTGAGAAGCCTCTGTTTAAAACAATCTTAAGCTTTAGAAGAAACATTGTTTTTCTTATCTTCCACATGTTTCAACTATCTCTGATCTTAAGACTTATTTTTAACGGTGCCCATATTTATGTTTTAACCAAAGATTTCCAAAAACTATCAAAAAGTTTAAAACACTATTCAAGCCCCCCTTCTAGTGTTTCCTGTGGTTCTAACAATTGGTATCAGAGCTCACCTTCGGGTTGAGCATCTAACAAATGCAGAAGGAGTAGATCCTCAGAAGATGGAAATCTCACCAAGCTGGAGCAACTCTGAAGAATGAAAATGAGAAAAGAAAATCATCTGTCTTAAAACTCATTATCCATACAAGGCATCTTTCAGATGGATATAGCTGGAAAAGGAAAGTGTATCTATCTCTAGGTCACAAACGGGTAACACCTTTCCTATCTTTGTTTAAATCTAAGTTTAAATATAACTGTTTATTTGCTGAATGTTTTGTTTTATTGAAATTATTATTACATAAGTGTACTTGTGTGAAAATAAATTGTTGCATAATAAATGTCCTATATATGTATGCGTATTACTTGTTTTGTGTGTAAATTATCTGCACTGCATGCATGAATGTATGTGTGATCATTAATTGCTGCATGCAATCTGTAAAATAGATGAAGAGTCATGTATGTTTATCATGATTATTATTAAATGTGATATGGCGCAACGAGGATCAATGTATCATCAACCGGTTTCTCATAATTGGCACGATGCACAACTCTCAATAATTGCTTGGTGCATGTAACCGTTATTCTTCATTGAACGAAGCAATGATTGATTGCCTATTTAAGAATTGGAAGATCATCATAGGAACTACACTTCAATCAACTTATCCTCAAAAGCCAGAACTCTTCAAGCACCTTAATCTCTTTAGATCAATCGTACTCAATGGCCAACATGTCTGCATCATCAAATGACTCAAACTATCCCATGTTTGATGAGAGAATCATACCTTCTAAATTGGTCAATCTCTCTGACTTTGATGAGGCTGATTATAAAATCTCAGAGTACTTTGACGCCGTGGGGTGGACTCCCTTCTTCAACAACATTTCCTCACCATGGCATGAGGAAAGTGTGTTGGAGTTCTGGAACAACTCCACAAGGGTATCTAGACCTGGTAAGACTGGAATTGAGACGAAGGTGATGGGAAGATTATTGTTCGTGGACACCAAACTAATTGCTGAGGTGATTGGTGTGCCTGCTAGAGGAAAACAATATTTTCAGAAGTGGGAACCCCTGCATGGTGGAACTTTCGTATTTGATGAACATCTCTTTGGAGGAAGACGACTAGCCCCCTACAAACCTTCACAACTTCTGAACATTCCTAGAGCACTTCTTGCTGTGCTAAACTGTTGTATCCTTCCCCGAAGAAACAACAAGTTGGTGATCAATTTGATGGAAAGGTTTGTGCTGGGACATTTGCTGACAAAGAAGAAGATCAGTCTCCCTTGGGTGCTGTTGTATCAGATGATGTACAGAGATGAAATAGGCAATGAGAATCTCTATCCTCATAACACCCTAATCATGAAAATTTTATTGCACAAGGGATTTCCTATGGAAAGTCTCTTTGACCAACCGCCTCCTAACTTCTTCACTCCGGCTGCATATGCTGAGTTAGACCGGACTCTTATTGAAAGAGAAGAAGCTCCTGAGAATCAAGTGGTTATTCCTCATCTTTTTGCTACACGCAATGAAGAAGGAACTGAAGATACCCACTTAAAGTCTCGAAAAAGGAAAAAGGATGATGTTGGGTGCATATCATCAGAAGAAGGTAAATAGCAGAATTTCCAGGCTTGCAAGAAGATTGAGAGCCGCTGAGAAGGAGCTTAAAAAGCTCAGAGCTGAAAAGAAGAATGTTGATGATTACTGAGAACCCATCTGATGATCAATGTTTCTCTTGTGTCTTTTCATTTCTCTTAATTTTTTTATCATAATAGTAATAATTAGTCTTATGCTCTGTTCCATCCTTGATACATTCTATGTGGTCTATGACTGTTTATACTGTTTCTCTTGTAACTTTGTATGCTTAAATGAATCTTTAACTTAACACACTCCTTTAAATGGTTCAACTAAAAGATAAAATCAATTAACTGAATAAGATAAGGACAGAATTAAAATTTATATATTAAGACAAGGTCTTGCTGAAATATAATAAAATTGAAATTATTAACCTAAGACATTTGTTTTAGTGATTAACTAATTCTATTAAGTAATATCATATGCTACTGAAAGGTATTTTTAGTCTGTGCATGTTTCAGAAAACATGTTTCTGTAAATAAGCTAAAAGAAGATCAACCGGAAAAAATGCCATGTGTAAAAAGATGAATCAAGGCAACTTCATCTAAAAGAATGTCTGAGTGTGATATCATCTCCATTGTCTGAACCTGTTCAGACAGTTCACTATGAACTCACTGAAATTGTGGGTCAGAAATGTTAAGACGATTGATACACAAAGCACTAAGCCTACCTCTACGCTTGAAAAGATAATTTTGACTTAGTAACATTTCTACTTTCTGAACCTGTTCAGAAGGCTCTCGGTGAACCTCCTGAAATTGTGGGTCAGAAATGTTAAAGTAATGAAAACTCAAGTTATTAAAGTCTATTTCAATCCTTGAGGGACAGGTTAAGATGATTGTTCAAAGATTCTCTGAAGCACAAAAAGACAAAAGACTAAAAGGAGGATTTGCAGACATCAAGCGACCTCAGAAGAAGAAAAATCTTCAAAGAAAGGTGCAATGTCAGAAAAGCTTTCTTCCATCTAGAGAATAATGAAGAAATCTAATGGTAACATCACTTCACCTTAAAACTTTAATATCCGTGAAAAAAAATTGTTCTTAAGTAAAAGATTTTTTTTCAACAAATAATATTTTTAATAACATAAAAGACTCAACATATTAAAAGCCTCTCAGATAATAATAATCATAAAATCCTTTGGTTTGATACCATAAAAATCTGTTTTCAAAAATTTTTCTTCTTAAATGTTTTCTCCCATATTCCATTCTATCTCTCTTTCTTTTCTGGTTTTAAAAAGTGTTTCGAAAAAGTAAATAAACTTAAATAGAATGATATATATATATATATATATTTATGAAACTCAACTATATGAAACCATGAACCTTTTTAATTAATGACAAAAGGGGGAGAAATATAAAACTCACAAAATGATTTAAAGGGGAAAAATGATTTATAAGGGAGAAATAAGGGAAAATATAAATAATAAAATAATGTATGTCAGAAAATGGCAATTGGTATATGTAATTATATAACAATCAGTATCTGTGATAAGTTAATAATATGTGGTAATATTAGTTTTCAATAAATAACAAACAATAATAATTGGTGTTTAAAAAGATTAACACATCTGATTAATAATTGGTATCTGAAAGATTAACATCTAGTTTCTAAAGGATAAGTTAACAAAATCTAATCTTGTTAACAATTAGAATAATAATAACAATTTGCAACATTTAACAATTGGCAACATTTAATAAACTAAAGAATAAATGTTCTTCTCAGGGGGAGTATTATAGATAGGGGGAGCCTTTTATATACTTACCCATCTTTCCTTAAAACATTTTGTAAGTTATACATATCTTATTTGTCACCATTAAAAAGGGGGAGATTGTGAAGTCTATTAATCAGTTTGAGCATTCAAACTTGACTCAAAGACTTAATATCCTTTAGTTTTAATGATTAACAAATAAGATTATATAAACAGATTCTACTGAGAAAGGTATTGGTTTGTTGATTGTGTTTCAGGATGAAATATTTATCAGAATCAGAAGATTAGGATCAGAAGAACAAATGCAGGATCTAATATAAAGAAGCTGTTTGAAGAATGCAACTCGTCTGAAGTGCGCAAACCGTCTGAAGACGTGAAGACCATCTGAAGACATAAAGACTCGAAGGAATGAAGACAACATAAAGCAGTCTGAAGATTGAACTTATCTGAAGCAAAGAAGCTGTCTGAAGCAAGGAAGCTTTCTGAAGCAAAGAAGCTTTCTGAAACAACGAAGCTGTCTGAAGAAGCAGAACTCGTCTGAAGAGTTGAAGCTGTCTGAAGTAGTTCAACCCGTCTGAAGTATCAATGCTGTCTGAAGTCTCACTTATGACGTGGCACCCTCTGCTGAAGTTTGTGAAGACTTTTCTGAACCTATGCTGCACGTACCTTTTCAAACACGTTTATGGCAAGGAACACAGAGACCTTTCCTGGTGATTTTGAATTTCATACACCACTGAGGAAATCTCTGCAACGCAGAAATTGCAGCAACAACGATGGCAGCTTTATAGCAGCACCAACGTTGTACTCTGTCAGAATTGTGAAGACACCCAGAAGCTTGTCTCACGATGGATTGAATAGCATTCAATGCTATCTCTAAATGGTGGTATCACAACGGAAATATCATCATCACCAATCCAAAATAAAGCACAAGAAAAGCTCAGGAGACTAAGCAGAAGCAACAAAGAGAAATGTTTGAATGAAATATTTTAATTCAAACATATTTTATCATCTGCAAGAAACAGCCATTGAACAAGACACCTCACTCAAAGAAGAAAGAAGAAATGGTGTCAGGAAGCAAACAGAAAAGGAGCATATACAAAATAAGCAAGAGGACAAATCCAACGGATACCTCCTCATATACACTCCTAAGAAAAGCAGAGGAAATCAGAAGTCAGCTGAAGAAAAGTAAAAGGATATCAAGAGAGAGAACATGCAAAATAATATCAAGAAAATCTCTCTAAAAGAGCTCATCTACAGAAGTGTCAGAACAGGACTGTCTGAACATATATCTGCTAAAGAAGAAGCAATCGTTTGAGACACTATTACATAACGGCTATATGAGCCACATCATCAACATCTCAACGGTATTGTGAATCATCTTCAAATGACTATATTCCAACAGAACATATAAATAGCCTCAAGGAAGAATTTGAAGATGTTGAACTCATTCACTTGGTTCAATCAGTTGATCAAGATGTATCAGAAAAATCTTATTGGTGTTGACCATGCTTACTTGAATCAACTATGCTAGTCAAAATTGTAGTTGTTCAGTTGAACAACCAACCAGGCTGTGCTTAATCTCATATGAACCAAGAATGGTTTGAAGCTGCAAGTATGCCTTGGTTTTTCCAATGATACGGGTGAGAATGTAACCCATGGAAACCAATGGCTGGAGAACAAGGCTGGAGCTTAAAGTCAGTATCTACCTAGCCAATTCTCAGAGGATGTTATTCCTCATATCAGAGACAGGGACTGTACTTAAACTTATGTACTTGTATCACTGTCTTACCCTTGTACTTAGATTTATCCATTGTATCTTGAGTAGTACTCAGTTGACCTCTAGTACAGGAAAAGATTAAGTTTAAGTTTCGTGGAAACTTAAACTTAGTTTAATTTGTAAACACTTTAAGTGTCTGAGAGCCTGGAGAGGCTTGGTGGAAGAAAGAATACTCTACACTTGGATAAGTGTCTGAGAGCCTGGAGAGGCTTGGTGGAAGAAAGAATACTCTATACTTGGATAAGGGTCTGAGAGCTTGGAGAGGCTTGGTGGAAGAAAGAATACTCTACACTTGGATAAGTGTCTGAGAGCCTGGAGAGGCTTGGTGGAAGAAAGAATACTCTACACTTGGATAAGTGTCTGAGAGCCTGGAGAGGCTTGGTTGAAGAAAGAATACTCGTTGTAGAGCCTGAAGAGGCTTGACAGAAAAGAATACTTGTTGTAGAGCCTGAAGAGGCTTGACAGAAAAGAATACTTGAGGTAGAGCCTGAAGAGGCTTGACAGAAAAGAATACTTGTGGTAGAGCCTGAAGAGGCTTGACAGAAAAGAATACTTGTTGGTGTCTGGAGAGACTGTACTCGTGGTGTCTAGAGAGACTATACTCGTGGTGTCTGGAGAGACTGTACTCGTGGTGTCTGGAGAGACTATACTCGCGGTGTCTGGAGAGACTGTACTCGTGGTGTCTGGAGAGACTGTACTCGTGGTGTCTGGAGAGACTGTACTCGTTGTGTCTGGAGAGACTGTACTCATATTCAAGTTTGTATCTGTGGATTCAGATAGTGGAAAATCCAGTGGTGGTTTGCCTCTGGGACTGGATGTAGCTCACGGGTTTGTGGGTGAACCAGGATAAATTCCTTGTCTAAGTTTTCTTACCCTTATCTCTTATCAATTCTGTTTATACTAATCAAGGGGTCAGAATAATTAATTTGATATTTTATAAAGGGCACAAAACATCTTTTAAAATTAGTTTTTACCAGCCGTCTGAAAACTTCAGACGGCCTCTTTAAAAGTCTGTCTGAAATCTCTATGCCTAAGTTTTTTTTTTCTTAATCTCTTTACTTCCAGTTTTCATATTTAAGTTGGAACTTGAAAAGTATTTTCTATAATAAACTTAACACAACTATTTCAATAAAATAATCTTTCATATGAACAAAACATGAGATATCTCTCATATCATTTGAAGCTTTACAAAGAATGTTCCTTGAAGAACTTCTGAAATAAAATCTCAGAAGAGAGTCTGAAAGAGATCAGTTCAAAAATCAGGAACAGACTTCAGACAACCTCTAGTAGTCTGAAGTATTTCAGAAACTGTGCTGAAAATACTCTTTGTAATAATCTTCAAAATATACTTTGAGAAGCCTCTGTTTAAAACAATCTTAAGCTTTAGAAGAAACATTGTTTTTCTTATCTTCCACATGTTTCAACTATCTCTGATCTTAAGACTTATTTTTAACGGTGCCCATATTTATGTTTTAACCAAAGATTTCCAAAAACTATCAAAAAGTTTAAAACACTATTCAACCCCCCTTCTAGTGTTTCCTGTGGTTCTAACATCTTAGCCTTTATTTCTATTTCCTTGTGATGTCTCTTGGCATGTTACTAGTTTGATATTAGTTTGATACTTTGTTTCTTAGCTTTCTACTAGTTTGGCTTCATACTCTATTAGTTTAGTGATACTCTATTTCATACCAGATGCTTGTAATCGATTACCAGCAACATCAAAACTTACTACTTCAAATGGAAACTCCAACGGTAAACAAAAACTTGAATTTTGAAAGGTGTAATCGATTACTATCATGTTGTAATCGATTACCAGTAGCTTGAAAACTTAAAATTCAAATTGAAGTTCCAACGGTGCAAAAATAATTTGAATTTTGAAAATTGTAATCGATTACCAGACTATTGTAATCGATTACCAGTGAGGTTTTTCAAAAAAATATGAAAAGTTACAATTCCTCACAAAGAGACACAAAGCTTCATTTTTTTCTAGTATAAATATATGTCTCCACTTCAGAAGAAAAAAAAGAGAATATACAAGAAGAAAAATAAAAGTGAAAATCTATTTGAAAAACTACTTTGGCCAAACACTTGCAAAATCTTTGAGATTTCTTATGGGATCTTCAATTTGTATCATCTACTCTTCAAGAGAGTTTATCTTGTCCAAAACATTCTTTTCATCCTGGTGTAATTAAGAGAAGGTGCCTCTCGTTTGTTGCAAGTGAAACTCAACACAAGGGAAAGGGATTCCAAGGTGTTTGAGTGTTCATCTTTTGTAAAGGATTTTACAAAAATAGTGGAAATCTCAAGTAGGTGACTTAAGGACTGGACGTAGGCAAAGGGTTGGCCGAACCAGTATAAATTGAGTTTGCAATTCTTCTTCCCTAATCTTTTACTTATTTACTGTCATTGCTAATTAGTATTTTGCATACATATTTCATCATAAAAGAATCATTATAAGCATAGTAAAAGATAGAAAAAGTAAGGGGATTAAAATAAAGAAATTTTGATTAACTTAATTCACCCCCCCTCTTAAGTTACTTGAGGCCACTTGTCTAACAAATGATAGTTCCAAATTTGGTTAATTTATCTACGAGCAAACATTGTCAGTCTCTAAAAACAGCTCTTGATTATACAAGGTCAACTGTACATGAGCAATTAACTAGCGTATAGCATTTCCCTTCCATAGAACCAATGGATCTTATCTCATTTACAAATGATCATTTTGAAGTACCGCACGTGTTGTCGAAAAGTATGAAAAGCTCATTAATCTAAAGTTCATGTGTATACTTACAGATCGATGTTCGCTGCTTTTGCTGAGCATGGGGATCAAGGTAGGAACCCACTACAGAATCAATCTTCATCTTCCTAGCCATATATTCATCCAACTACAATCAATCATTTACTTGACATGTTATTTTTGTGAGAATGAAAACACTTTGATAGCAATTAAAAACCAAAAAAATATTTGATTTTATACCCAATCAGTGGCTAACCTCTTTCTCAATATAAAGAGATTGCACCAGTGCTCTTATGCTCACCACCAGAAGCTTCAGCATCTACAGAATCATCTTCCTCTATATTTCTCTATACTTCTGCAAGAGGTGGCACTTTTCAAATAAAAAACTATATGCACCATGAAGTCCCCTGCATATAATACATTTGTCTACTTGATTTGATTTGCACTGGTTTAGTTTGCAAAGGATTGATCCCTAATTCAAAAAGGCCTATAAAATTATTATTATTCTTGGTCTACAGCTTGTGGGAGGAAGAGAAAATAGAAAACAGCAAGAACAAATACAAACAGAATTAAACAGAAGACATAGAAATGATACTTTGGTGCAACAAAAGACAAGAAGTAAGCTGGTCTTAGTGACTCTGAAGGCATTAAAATGAAGCAATCCCAAGATAGAAGTTAGATACATACATATGCGATATCTTTGTACCAGAATTTTCCATAACAAGTTTTAAAACATAACTAACCATCGACCTAGAAATAAAATATTCCATATTAGGGTTTATAATACACTTCTAGGATAGTCCCATTCCATATCAAGTTTTAAAACCAGGATTGGTAGCAAGAGAGGGAAAACAAAAACGTAAATAATCATCCCAAAAAATAAAATCTCAGCAGCTAACATCTGGAAATAAAAATGAAAGCTTCTAGTCCCGTATTATATACTGACACAGGTTATCCAAATAGGTTGCATTGCATACCCAATCCTGAATGCACTACTGCACCTGAAGGTTATTACCCCTATTATAACATTTTGGGTAATAACCTTCATGGTTCCTTCCACTCATTCTTTTAGAAAATGACATATAGAAAGGCATATGGCAATATAGCAATACCTTCGATGGCCTTCCACAACTTTAGCCATGTTCCCATCATAGGTTGGAATAAATATATCACTCTCTAGAGACACAAGCTAATCCAGTGCAGCCATTTGTGATGAGTGGTTTTGGAAATACATCAAATCTGAAGGTTCCAACAGAGTTTCCTTCCTTACCTGTTGCAGTTAAAGAAAATATAAGATTCTTAGAGCATTCCAAATGTTTTTTTTTTCAATTCCAATTCACCAAAAACTTCCAAACCCAAACATCTATTTCAAATTTTTGAAAACTGTAATCAATCAAGCTATAATTCTCAACTTGATCTGCAGATAAAAAGCTACTAAAGACTCAAATGGCTACAAACATATTAGTTTGTGAAATTTGCCTAAAAGGTTTCCAAAAGGATCAAAATCTTCAAGAAGACTACCAGGTTTTAGTTAAAGAAGAAAACTGAATATCAAAACACTATCCGCAACCACCTCATCAAGTTCAAATTGAGATATTCCAACATTGGCCACTCCTAAGTCTGCAATCAGTGCTTCAATCAGTCTATAGTTTTTACATGATTGTATTATGTATATTTGGATTTCTGTTAGCATTTTATCTATGTTTTAACATAATTTCAAAGAAAAGAGGCTTACAGAGAAACAGATAAATGCGTATACATAATAACCGAGAAACAGTTTCCATAAACTAAGAACTAACACATTCAAATAAAAAACTTAAAACTGAGAATTCATGAGAGAAAAAATTCGAGATAGAGAGAGACTTACAAAGAAGAAGATAATATGATAAGATTATTGATTCTAAGTCTACTGTTGGGTTGAAAAAACCCAACTTTTTTCTCTGCAAAATAGATACAGAGGCGGAGGAAGGTGAAACAGAGAGGAGCTTACCGGTGCAGTGGACGGAGGAAACGTGCAGGCGCGAGGTTTAACGCGAAGAGAGGTAGTTCCCCTCTGGCAGCGTCGTCATGCGTTCCTCGACCATCATCGTCTGCGCGATCCTCTCCCTCTCCTCCATCAGGATCGTCGGGCGCTTCACCGCCCCGGCCCTTCACCGCGCTACCGCTTCACGGTGGCACTGTCGTGTGAGCTCCACCCCGTCCCTATCTCCGACATGCTGCAACACCACCACCACCAAGAGTGGTCTCCTCCATAGCTGTCCCCCTCTATCCCTTAACCCTTATCCCTTTTTCCCCAAATGCCCAAATGGAACCCTAATGAAAATGGGTGTGTGTTGTGTGTAAAATTTTGCCTAAACATTAACGCGGTTTCGAAAATGAACCGCGTTAATTGGTAGGTGCATGCTTTTTATCTCGGTTCGATTTCGGAACCATGGTAATTATGTGTAGAATTTAAAGAAAAAAAATTAACAAATATAATTTTAAATTTATTACCACAGTTAAAATTTCGAACTGCGGTAATTTATTAAATTCTTTTTTATCACGATTTTTAATTATAACCGGGTTAATTTTAGCGTGGTGAAATCTCAATTTTGGTATTGTGACTGAAGGTGTGAATTGATTATAGTGGTGAAACTGAAACAATTTTCTGCTCTAAAACATTTGAAATTCACCTATCAAAGAAGCAAGAGTGTTCTTTGTTTTTCATTGTATAACCAAAATTATGGGACAAAATAAAATTAAAGATAAGAATTTGAATCTAGTGATATTTTTACTCTGGAAATTGGTCATAAAATAGATTACATATAACCAAAAACATTATCATAACGCTCTACTATCCCACTTATTATTCCATATAAATTCTAAGAAGTCCTTGCTCTCCAGTCACATTTCATTTCTATACAGAGTAATAGTAGACAACTAAAAATGATGGATCTCGGAACCTATGGCTATCCCCAGCAGCAGTGAAAAAGATTGACTCTAACTATGATGTGCCAGAAGGAGTAGACATTCAGGGAAGATACGATGCAGAGTTTGCAAAAATTCTCACAAAAGATGCTTTGAAATTCGTTGCTGACTTGCACACTTTGACTATGTGAGGAAAAAACTCAACCTATTTAGATTTTCGAAAAACCAGCTCAAGGTGTCGCGAGTTTTCTGCTTTTCTTTTATTTTAGTCAATATAACATAAAAAAATCTTAAATTGTTAATTGCTAATAATCTTCTAAGTTAAGTTCTTACCTTATTTTTATGATATAATAGCAACTCCACAATGTGTTTCGTGACTTCCACCTTTAGATTAGAAAATTCGTAGATGGTAGCTTTTAATTTCTCTACATATTTCTCAAAAGCTAGCATTCCCTTCATAACGCTTTCATTACTACAGTATTTTAAATTAAACAAGGAAGAAACACCAATAGCCCTCAGTAATCTCTATATGCAAACAAAAGTGATGAAGCGCATGAAGAAGAATATGGTGAAGGGAATTGCGGGTGATGGAAGTGGGGGAGAATGAGGTGGGGTGAGTTACAGGGGTGCGGAGAAGAGAGAGGGAGAAATGGTGGGGGAAGTTTGTGGCGGTCTAAGCATAATTTCTGGTGGTTTAGGATCGCTAGAAATACAAAAATTGACATCTAGGAGAGAGATAATGTGCCACATCAGCCTATGAGACACGCCATTTGAAGGGAGGGACTAATTGCAAAAAAAAAAATTGAGAGAACGCTTTAACAAAAGTTTTTTTATAGGGATTAAAAACAAAACTCACTAATTTTATTGGGACCAAAAACATATTTAATTTTGCCCTTTTTTTAAAATATAAATCTTTGTTGTAGTGCAACTCTCATTCTTATTTAATAACTATTTTATTTTTCTTATTAATTGGCTTTATTAACAATTGAAAGGAAAATGTCCAAAAAATTCATTGTGCAAATTTTGTAAGTAACTTACATCTCAGAATATTGAAAGACAAACTTTAAATAAAATTATAATAATTTTAAAAAATATTTTAATTAATTTAACTATCTTATTTATCTCATTAATTGATTTTATTATTATTAATTTGAAGTTGGTTGGATGTCTTTAGGAGGGGGGTTGAATAGAGACTTCAAACTTGTTCCTGAAAATGCTTACGGTCAATCTGGGCTTGGCTCTCAAGTCTTGCTTACTTGGAATCTCAGATTGACTTGCAAGACAGATCTTATCATAGCTTGGGTTAGATAAAATATAACTAAGATATGTTGAGACAGGGCGTTATCAATTTACTATGTTACTTACGTTATCTTAATTAGGTGAGATTCAGTTACAATGAGATAAGATAAGTAAGTTGTAAGAGTAAGAGAAGTCACACAGAGATTTATCCTGATTCACCCACACCTTGGGCTAAGTCTAGTCCTCACAACCTTGTTAGATTTCCACTATGACAAACTGTCAACTTACAAGTATTCTTTCCTCTGCCTCTTCAGGATCACGTCTGAGTATTCTTGTTACAATGTCTCTCCAGGACACTTGCTCACGCTAAGCTTAGGCACTTCCTAACTTAGCTGAGACTGAGATGAGATGAGATTAGGTTGGTTATAGCTTCTACGTACAAGGTACGGATACACAGTAACCTTGGCTAGGTACAATCACTCTTAGAGTTACAAGGCAAAGATTAGATAGAAGAGATGATTGCTTTACAAACAAATATAGACTTATGATAGGTGAGATTCACTTGAGATTGGGATTTTTCAGCTTGTGCAGTTGTGTGTCTCACTCTTTAATGTCAACAAGTATATTCCTTTTATACTCTATGGCAGATAGCCATTAATGTAGCCGTTGCAGGAGCTCAGTGTATGTCAGCATGCTTGTGCTGTTGTGTAAGCGTGTTTGCTGCTTGTGTCAATGTCCTTGTGGAGCGTGTCAGCGCTCAAGTACAGTGTGTCAGCGTACTTGCGTTGACATGCTTCTGATGCTTTCACCTGAGTCTCAGTCTTAGCTGGTGAGTCTGAGTCTGAGTCTCATCTGTGAGTCTGAGATTGTTCAGTCTCAGCTTAGCTCTTGTTTTGTCTTGTGCTTAGCTTTATGCTTCAGAGCGCTTCTTTGTCACGCTTAGACTGAAGCTTTCTAGATGATGGTACAGTGAGACGTTGATGCTTTAGCTTTGCTCTAGCTTTCATATGTATCTTAAGTCTCATCTGATCCTTGTACCTGACTTTATTCCTTAATGTTCCAAGACATGTAAAGTATAGTCTAAGAGTTGCACATTCTCAACACATAGTTAATATAACAAATGAATCTTAGATACACTGAGAGCTCATGCATGTTCTCTTAAGATTTGTTATCATTAAAACACTTAGGGAATGAGCTTGTCTCAACATAATTTCTTTATTATTTATAGATATCTTTTTTTAAAATATTTTTTCTCTTAAATATTTTTATATTATATTTTAATTTTAAAAGTATTGTGCAATGCATATAATACTTACTTATTTAATGAGTTATTTTCATATTTTACATTTCAACAAGTTTAAAAGATAATCTTTAAATAAAATTACAATAATTTATTATATTATTTTAATTAATTTAAAAAGCTTAATGTTAAAATTTACTTTAGACCCACACTTATGTTGGGCCAACCCTAAAATGAATAATGATATATTTAGACTGTGAAAATGAATGAATGATGATGATGATGATATATGGAACCAGATCCTCTCAATTTATGGCAGGAACGAGAGGTCTAGTTAGTGTATTATCAGTTGTCAGATGCATCCAACAATTGATATAATCTCACCATAATTAACTAAACATAACCTTTTGTTGAAAAGGAAATGGTGGGTCTCCCACTTGAGCGATGTGGGAGTAGAGGGGCACATGAACATCTCGTTTAGAGGTGGCAAAATGGGTCAAGCCCATCGGACCAGCCCGAACCCACCCGATAAATTGTATGGCTTGGTAAAGTAAGCCTGAATTAATATCGAGGATTTAGCCCAACCTGTTTTAACAAAATGGTGCGCTTTGCCCACAAAGCCCGCTAAAATACCGGGCTTAGCCTGCGTTTTATAGGGCTTGAGCACCACTTTTTTAGCCCTAATTAAATTTGGGCTTTTTTGGCCTGACCCGTTTTAGTGCATAGCCTGCATCGGGCTGGCCCGAATTGGGCCGGATAGCTCGTTTTGCCACCTCTAATCTCATTCTTCCCTTTTTATCAAAAGTCCAATGCATTATTGGATGAAAGACAGGAAATACAAAGGCCCAAGGCTCAAATCAGAGAAAGTAGTATCAAATAAACAAAAGCAATCTAACCTAGATACACCTCTGACAATGAGAAAGTACATCAACCCTAACCCGAATTTCATTGAAGAAACAACACAGCTAAAAACACGAAGCTGCCTAACCTAGAAAACGCGGAAGAAACAACATATGATCAATTGTTGAGATAGAAGAGGGATGCAACTGATTAACTTGATTTATGGCTTCTCTCCCTTTTGATGCATATTCCGCCAAAATCGCTTTTAAAGCTTGGGGAGGAGACAAGAACGAGTCTCTAGAGAGGGAGCCATTAGCCTCTATGGAAGCTAGAAGATGAGCTGCCTTGTTGCCTTCACGGCATGTCAGGTAAACCCACACTAGTCAAGTTGGGTTTTTAGGGATATGATATCTCTAATTATCAGCTTGATTTCCCCTCTCTGAATTTCTGCTATACGTGCCTGGATAAGCTCGAGTGAGTCACTTTCTAACACTACTCTTATTGGACTTAAGCTACATTGGAAGATACAAGTGATCATCATGTCTCTCATATATTAAGGTGTTTTGGTTTTGTTGTAGAAAGTAGAAATTTAATATTCATTTTGCAGTGCCAAACAAGTTTCAATAGATGTGGCACTTGTATTGTTTGTTTTTAGCTTTAGGCAATTTATATGTGTTTGTTATTTGTAACGCCCTAATTTCTAAATTCAAGACTTAGTCCGTTGGAAACTAAATCCTAAATTTTCAAAATTTAAATCGCGTCATTTCGAATATCATACATCACAATTCAAATAAGAAACCAACGATAACTTATAAAATTTGTGAAGAACTCAAACTTATATACACATACATAATCTGAAAAAGGTACACAATTGGCCCGAAGGCTACAGACTAAACATCTCTAACATAAAATATATATATATACATAAGTACTTCTACACAATCTAAGAGATACTAAAATTCCAACATGTATCAAACTCCTGCACTCAAATCACTGATCCCTGCCAGGAGATACCTGCACACCTAAATATTATCCACAAAACGCGTGGTGAGACTAATGTCTTAGTGAAGTATAACTATGCAACATGTCATCACTAATTAAGATATACAAACATAGAAGCATAATGAACAATACCAATATGGCTATGGTGCATACTCAGTGCATACACCCTCAACTGAACTCAATGCATACACACTCAACTGAACACGGCGCATACGCCCACAACTGAACATGGCGCATACGCCCACAACTGAACTAAATTCTCAACACACAGCACAAGGCCGGCTTAATTAACACACGGTTGAAACCAGTATACATGAATCAATACGAAAACTAAGATTTCGAACATTTCGAAAGCTTCGCAACTATCGTGAGTTCGCAACTTCGACATTCCAAAGATCTTTCAAGCAAACTCTATCATTAATTACTCAATTCTAATACAAACATCATAAATCCAATCAATTTAACCATAAAGAAAGATAATCAAGGAGTAGGGTTCATACGTTGAGCATTTCGAGAATTTCGTAAATCTCGCTACCCTAAGGTTTTCAATGAAAAACTTAACCAAACTACTCAATCTCATGCATAAGTTACTAACCTAACCACAATTATCATATAGAAGAGGGATTAAAGAGTAGGGTTCATGCATTAGAGAGAAATCAAACTCAAAGGGGAAAAGTGGGTGTGTGAGTTATACTCACCAATCCTTGAGAACCAAGAGTAGAATGGAAGATTGAAGTGTTTCACTTGATGATTCTAGCTCCAAATCCCTTCCTAAGCTCCCAAATTAGCTTTCTCTCTCTAAGTCTACACACTCTCTCTGTAAAATGTGTGAAGGGAGAAGAAGAAAAATGACCCCCATCAGATTTTCCATGTCCAAGTATTTATACTGGACAGATGGTAATCGATTACAGTCATGCTGTAATCGATTACCAGAGGTGAAAATTACACTAGAAAACGTTTCTGGGAATCTGGTAATCGATTACAACCCTTGGTAATCGATTACCAAAAACTCAGCCCTCAGGTAATCGATTATAACCTGTGAGTAATCGATTACCTAAAAACTAGCTCTCGGGTAATCGATTACAAATCCTCTGTAATCGATTACCAGCAACCCAAAACCCTTCATTTTAACTTGAATGGGATTCTAACTTAGTTTTAAACTCAAGTTTAAACCTTCAATTCTTCAACTTACCTTCCCTTAATTACTAATACATAATTCTCTTTACTTTTAGCCTAATGAGTGATTAAAGCTCCTAATTTGCGGGATGTTACATTATTTGGTTTTATTTTGATTGTAATCATGTAAGTTGAACTTATGTTTTAGTTTTCATGTCTGGATAGCTTGGAAGCTAAATTACTGAACCAAGTATTGATTTGCCTCTAGTATAATCGATTACTTTAGTTGGTAATTGACCCCAAGTTGATTCAAAACTGAAAACGACATGATTTTTGGTACAGGAACAAAAATAATCGATTACCTGATAAAGATAATCGATTACCATTGCACCTGATAAAAGAATCAAATATTGGTGCTCACTGGTTTAATCGATTACCACATATAGTAATCGATTACCCCTGTTTCCTGTGAATGAGTTATGGAACAAAACATTATGGAGTAATCGATTACCTAATAAGCTAATCAATTACCACTGATTCTGCAGAAACTCTGGACGTTTTTCAACTATTTTTAAACTGTTTTCTAACAAACGTTTGAAACTAAAAAGCTATATAAATATGTGAATTTCGAAAAGAAAAAGAGAGAGAAAGAAAATAAAAAAAGAGTGAGATGAATTTTGTGAAAAATCAAAAACTCTTTTGAAAAAGATTCTTCAAGAAAAGTCACCATGTCCAGAAATTCTGCAAATGTCTGAAGAACTCTTAACTCAAGAAGATTAGATGACTTGGAAAGAAGATTGATATACACTCATAGAGTTTATCTGCACATACAAGGTGTTATCGTTCTAAACTTAGTTTTACAATAATTGTTTTGATTTGTATTGTCTCTTGAATAGGGATTAATAAAGAAGTACATTGTGTGATATCTCAAGAACGGGGTGTTCTTCGAGATTGTTTGTGAAATCTTGTGACGGGGTGTCATAAGTAAGGTTGTTGTTTGAGTGGCGGGGTGTCACGGATGAACATGCTCTTGTGGGGTGCAAGAGTCAAACCTTTTGTTTGCTAGAAAGTCTTTCTTTAGGATTGAGTGTGCATAGTGTTTGTAATCCATTCTATAGTGAAAGTTGATTTAGTGGTGTGCTAGATCAAAACTGGATGTAGGCCCCTTTTAGTGGCTGAACCAGTATAAATCACTGTGTTATCTTCTCTATCCCTATACTATCTTGAATTGTAATTATGGGTTATATGAATTTGGTTCTTGATTAATAAAATAACAGAAAGTGAATAGATAAATTGATTGATTTCTGAAACATTGATTTGTATACTGTTTGTAGAATCATTAATCTTGAGGAATCAATCTTGATAATCAAGTACCTACTGTTTTACAAATTGGTAATCAATTACGCACTTAATTGGTAATCAATTACCTGCTGCAATATCTTTGATCCGTTGCACTTATCTCTTGATTTTTAAACTCTGATAAATTGATAAAATTGATATTTGAAAATATATTTGAAAGAATTTTAAAAGGAAGTTTTTTGTAGGGAAAAACGAATTTTGCAAGTTAACTAAGTAAATTTTTTTTGTGAATCTATTCAACCCCCTCTTCTAGATTCCCTCTAGGACCAACAACTCTCTTAACTCCAAGGTTGCTAGCAAGTTGGATCCCATCTTTAAGGGCATGGGCCTTTACTACAAATATCGAGGGCACAAAAATCATCCTGGTATTTCGAAACTTCATCTCACCATTGTTGTTATGAGCAATGCAAGTTATTCCCCCTACCCCTTATTGTGAGAAAAAGTTGCATCTGTGTTAATTTGGAGGGTCCCCTTCCTTGGGGCTCTCCAATAGATAGGTTTTTTCTCTGTACTCATATTTATTGAGGTATGTTTTATAGTCATAAAGTGATCAGAGAACTCTCTAACAAGTGAATTAACTTTAATAAGGGTTCCCATAGGAGTAGGACTTTCCCCTTCGAAAACTGCCCCATTCCTTCCTTTCTAGATCCCCCATAGCAAACATGCTAGCATAGCATATGCATACTCCCATTTTATCTTCCCGTGCCTTGAATCCATTAAAATGTTGGAGCAACCATTGAGGGAAACCTGATAATCCAATTGATGAGAGGACTTGTTGAACTTGGGATTCGAACTAAACCGCCCTTATCCAATTACACAGGAATTGAGAGTGTTCTGGAGACTCATTCTCTTTATTACAAATAGAGCACATTGGATTAGTAGCAAGCTTTCTTCTCCACTAATTCTCCTTAACTGGTAGAATATTTTGACATTCCTTCTAAAGAAAGATCTTGATCTTCTAAGGGGTCCTAAGATTCCAAGTTATTTTCCATAGGTCTAAGTGTATTGAAGAGGAAGATAGGGGACCTGGTTCCTTAATTTCTCCCCCTTTTTTTCAGAATGTACGTACTACCCTGATTTTACATTAAATTCTCCAGTTATAGAATGAGGCCAAATGAACAGTATTGATTGAATATGAACAATGTTGATACTTTTATTAGTTAACATTATAGTAGTGTTTGTTTGCTGCATTACTATAAAATACTTCAAATATCAATTGTTACAAGACAATATTGGGTCATTTGGTTTCATAAAACCACTACATGAAAAAAGGTAACCGGAGGCGGTTAATTCACGACGGTTTATATCCAACCGCCCCCCGGTGAAAAAGTCACAACGGTTTCCGCTGTGGTTTAAGTAACTGCCCCAGATTACTTTAATTCTAGGGTAGTTTAAGTTCTATTGAGGGCAGTTTTCAATTAAAAGAAAAATAGCCCAATAATTTCCTCCCACGACTCTTTCCTGTAGGAACACACAGGAAAACACTAGAAGGGGGGTTGAATAGTATTTTTATAAACTAAGCATTTTTATGGAAACCATTTCATAAACTAAGTTCAGAAGACTTTCAGACAATGATTCAAATGTTGTCTGAAGCTTTGTTCTTCGTCAGCAATTTTCAGACAAAGGTTTTTCAGAGAGCTTTTCGTAAATTGTTTTCACAAGATTGTTTATAAAAACTTAGTTCAAAATCTTTTTTCTTGTTAGAATAAACAGAATATACTAAGATAAGGGATAGAAGAGCACTCAGCCAATTATCCTGGTTCACTCACTCCACCCGTGAGCTACCTCCAGTCCCAGTGCCAACAAGCTACTGGATTTTCTCTTAATCTCAACATATTACAAGTATTCTTTTGTTCACCAAGCCTCTTTAGGCTCTACACAACAAGTATTCTTTGTCTTACCAAGCCACTCCTGGCTCTAATAACCACTATTCTTTGTCCTACTAAGCCACTCCTGTCTCTAACAACAATAAGTGTTTACAGAGAAATTTGAACTAAGAACCCAAGTTCTTTGTTCTGGGTGTACAATATATAACAAAGATCTAACTCTCGATATGGAAGTTGATTGTACAAAAGTTTTACAACAAATAAATCCTAGAAGGATTTTAGCAACGTTTTTCACAAAGCTTAGGCTTATAAAATTCGTAACTTCTGCTTTGCTTCAGGAGACGTCTAGTATATATAGGCTTCTTTCATATTGCAAAACATCGTTGAGAAGTCCATTGTGAAATAACATTAAATGTGTTTCATCCCGTTGAGACACAGTCGTTGTCACCGTACTAGGTTGCAGCGCTGTTCTGACTTCTACAACTGCTGCAGCGTAACATTTCTCCTTTTGTGCTTCTATTTTGAATCTCAGCCAAAAAGTTACCTTTTGTCTTGCTTTTATGGTGTTTTGAGGTTGCGTGTGGTTCTGGTACAAGCTTTGACTTGCCACGTCAAATGCCTTTGTACTTCAGACAAACCTGATCTTCATATGCAAACCAATAGTTTGAACCATTCACTCTCCAGACAGTTCCTTGTTCTTCAGAACTTGAGTCTTCAAAACTTTGAGCAACTTCAGATCTTGGCATGATATCAGACATACTTTCTTCATTTTCTTAAGTATTTCGAATGGCTCTTGAATATAAGTTATTTTGCGTATTCTGAAAGATCAAAACATTTATTAGTGAGTCTTTGAAGTTATTACTTAGTTTATTTTAGGTTTGTATTCATCAAAACTTGAGATTTAACATTCTCCCCCTTTTGATGATGATAAACTTAAATAAACTTTATCTTTAAATCTGATAATGGTTTAAAAACTAATAAAGATTTGTAAGAGCTTCCCCTAAGTCAGATATCTCTTTAAGCTTTAGCTTAAGATCTTTTCTCTTGATCATCATGCTTCCTTTTAGTTTGATATGCTCCCCTTGAACTGCATACTTCACTCAAATTTAAGGTTAATAATTCTCCCCATTTTATCATCCATCAAGAGGGTATCAGGATAATATAAACTCATCCTAAGATTTAGAACAAGTGTAAAAGGGTAAGTATTTACATCAAGCAGTATCAGAGAAATACAACTTCTTAAAGATCATATAGGATTGAATTATTTTATTGGAATTAAAGCAATATTTTACACATAAGAGGACATTTAAGCATTCTCTCACAAGCACATATTAGAAACAATTATCTGTTAGAACCACAGGAAACACTAGAAGGGGGGTTGAATAGTGTTTTATAATTCTTTACAAATTTTTTGAAAACCTTTTGAACAAGCAAAGTGTTTGAAAATAGATTTGAGCAACCTTCCGAAACGGGTGTTTTCAGCAACTTGCTAATACGAATCAGAAGGTTGAGTAAAATGCTTTTGAAATATTCTTATGTGAAGAACAAGATTGTTTAGCTGCGTGGATTTATAAAATCACTTTTCAGAACCCTCCTTTGTTAGTTAAAACTGAAAGTAAAGAGATAAGGGTTGAGAAAACTTAGCCAGAGAATTTATCCTGGTTCACCCACTAACACAGTGAGCTACGTCCAGTCCCAGGGCAAACACACCACTGGATTTTCCACTACCTGATCAGATACAAGTATTATTTGCACACCTAGCCTCTTCAGGCTCTAATCACCCAAGTATTATTTGAACATACAGCCTCTCCAGGCTAAAAACCCAAGTATTGTTTGAACACAACCTCTTCAGGCTAAACCAGTAAAAACTGTTTGAAGGAGAAAGCTTAAACTCACAAACTACACAAGTTTAGAGCTTAAACCGGGTAAGATGTATAGATAACTGAGTATGACTCAGGATAAGAAGTTGTTGTACAAATGAAATCAATGAAACATATGAATAAAGATTTTAGCAGCGTTTCAGCAAGTTCGTTTTCTTTGTTGTGCTCTCTCTTTGTTTCTGCATAGAGACTTGAATTTATAGAGTGAGAAACTTCAGTCCGTTGCGCTCCATTTGATTTCCCGTTGAGAGATAGAATTTAATGCAAATGCTCCCGTTGTGATACAAAGCCTGAAGCCTCTGCAGTAACAGGTAGTAGAGTCAGCAGTACAGGCTCCACTTTTTCTGAGCAGATTGTACTTTACAACAGACATTGCCTTTTTGGTGAGAGAAATTTGAAATATGCCAAAAAGCAAGTCTTCTGGCTTTCCAGAAGAATGAGAAGCACAAGTAATTGAGACGGCTACGGTTGACTTGAGTCTTCAAGGAGAATAAGCAGAGAAGTCCATTTTCAAGACATACAGGCTTTAGTACGACGTTTCACAACTTCAGGAGGTTCTCTAATTTCAGCAGGTCATGATCTCTAAGCATGTTCCTTTTCTTCAGTAGGTTCCACTACTTCAGAGGGTTGGATTTCTTTAGCTGATACATTCTGAAATACTGAAAACCACCTTCAGCAGAAACTGCTCTTTCTCATAAGAATGTTAACCAAATTTGTTATTCATTAAAACTTACGGTTATGAGACTTAAAACATTATTAACCTTTTAATAACATTTTGAGACTCAACATTCTTCCCCTTTTTAATGATGACAAATTTGTTTAAGAATTAAAACAAATATCTGAAGGGAAATAATATTAAAAAGTTAGACAGATTCTCCCCCTATATCAGATATTAAGACGGAGCTTCTTGCTATAACTTGCTTAAACTTAGCTCCCCCTGAATCAAAGAATCCTTCTGAAACACTTAACTTCAAATTTTGTTAGTTTCTTAATACTCCCCCTTTTGTCATCAATCATAAGGGTAACCAGAGCACACTGAAGAAGTGAAAATAAGTAGGAAATGGATTCAGGATACCACTTGTGCATATCAACACTTTTTGTGTAAGCAATTCAGTAAAAATTAATTTTCAGAAAGTGTGAGAGTGTTCAAATTTTCTCTGATAAATTTGAATCTATCTTCAACTAGAGGTTTAGTGAATATATCAGCCCATTGATGCTGTGTATCAACGAACTGTATATTAATAACTCCTTTCTAAACATAGTCTCTTATAAAATGATGTTTTATTTCAATATGTTTTGCTCTAGAGTGCTGAATTGGATTTTCGGAAAGGTTGATTGCACTAGTGTTATCACAGAAGACTGGAACAGATTTAACAAAAATATTAAACTCTTCTAATTTGATATTTTACCCAAAGCAGCTGTGAACAACAACATGCAGCAACAATATATTCAGCTTCAGCAGTTAAGAGTGCTATTGTGCTTTGCCTTTTGCTTGCCCAGCTGATTAGGTTGCTTCCAATGAAGTGACAGCCTCCACCGGTTGATTTTCTATTAACTCTATCTCTAGCAAAATCAGCATCACAGAATCCTACTAACCTGCAATCCTTGCTCCTCTTATAGCACAGACCAAGATTAGTAGTACCTTTCAAGTATCTGAAAATCCTTTTTACAACTTTTAATGAGTTACTCCTGGATTAGATTGAAATCTTGCACACAAGCATACACTGAACATAATACCAGGCCTACTTGTTGTAAGATACAATAGGGATGCAATCATACCTCTATACAGAGTTGAATCAACAGGTTCTTCTCCTTCATCTCTACTTAATATAGATGAGGGGTGCATAGGAGTTGTCATAGGCTTGCAATCATTCATATTGAACTTTTTAAGCATTTCCTTTGTATATTTCTCTTGATGGATCCATATACAATCAGAATCTTGCTTAATTTGAAGTCCCAAGAAAAATTTTAGTTCACCCATTAAACTCATTTCAAATTCAGATTGCATAAGCTTTGAGAACTCAGTGCATAGAGAAGAATTTGTTGATCCAAAAATAATGTCATCAACATATATCTGGACTAGAATCAAGTCTTTGTTAGACATTTTTCTAAAACGAGTTGTATCAACTTTTCCTCTTTCAAACCCATTTTTGAGTAGGAAATTGCTCAGTCTTTCATACCAAGCTCTGGGAGCTTGTTTCAGACCATAAAGAGCCTTTTTCAGTTTAAAAACATGCTCAGGAAAAGTTAAATTTTCAAAACCAGGAGGTTGTCTAGCAAATACTTCTTCCTTAATGAAACCATTTAGGAAGGCACTCTTTACATCCATTTGATATAGTTTGATTCCATTATTTACTACATAGGAAAGTAAAATCCTAATGGCTTCAAGTCTTGCTACTGGAGCAAAAGTTTCAGTAAAATCAATACCTTCTTGTTGATTGTAACCTTGGGCAACAAGTCTGGCTTTGTTTCTGACAACTTGACCATCTTTAGAAAGTTTGTTTCTAAACACCTAATTGGTTCCTATAATAGTTTTCCCATGGGGATTAGGAACAAGAGTCCAAACATCACTCCTGGCAAATTGATTAAGCTCTTCTTGCATGGCTAGGATCCACCCTTCATCATGCAAAGCTTCCTCAATATTCTTTGGCTCAATTTCAGAAAGGAAGGCAAGATTATTGACTTGTCTAAGCCTTGATCTTGTTCTTACTCCTTCTGAAGTGTCACCAATGATTTTCTCTCGAGGATGATGAGTTATGTATCTCCACCCACGCCTGCGAGGGAAAACTTGCTCATTTTGAGACTCAGCATCAACTCTCTGAAGAGTGTCAGTTTCAGCAGGTTGAAGAATTGACTTTTCGGCAGGTACTTCAGAGGGTCCTTCAACGGGTTCTTCATCCTTAGCCTTTGAAGTTTCTGAAGTAGGGTTCAGCTCCATTCCTGCAAAATCCTCTTCTAGATCTGATAGTTCCCTATCAGTCTCTTTAGCATCATTAAATCTAACATGAATGATTTCTTCAATAGTTAGGGTTCTAGAGTTGTAAACTCTGTGTGCCTTAGAGGTTTTTGAATAACCAATGAAAAATCCTTTGTAAGATTTTGAATCAAACTTACCCATATCATCCTTGGTGTTAAGTATGAAACACTCACAGCCAAAGATATGAAAGTATGAAATGTTGGGTTTTCTTCCTCTCCACAATTCATAGGGAGTCTTATTGAAAATAGGCCTTACCAAAATTTTGTTTTGGATATAACAAGTTGTGTGAACAACCTCTGCCCAGAATGACCTTGGAAGATTGCTTGAAATGAGCATGGTTCTACCCATCTCCTACAAGCTTTTGTTCTTTCTCTCAACAACCCCATTTTGTTGAGGTGTTCTAGCCACTGAGAAATTGTGAGAGATCCCATTCTCATCACAGAACATACTAAAGCTTGAGTTTTCAAACTCACCTCCATGATCACTTCTAATGGCAGATATTCAAAATCCTTTCTCATTTTGCACTCTTTTGTAGAATTTGGCAAAGTTCTCAAAATTCTCATCCTTGCTTTTGAGGAAAATTACGCATGAGAATCTAGAATAGTCATCAACAATGACCAAATCATATTTTTTACCAGCAAGACTCTCTGTTCTTGTAGGACCAAACAAATCAATGTGAAGAAGTTCTAAAGGTCTTGAAGTGGAAACAACATTAATACTTTTAAAAGAATTTCTAGTTTGTTTCCCTTTTAGACAATTTTCACATAAAATGTCAGATTTGAAGGAAAGCTTGGGTAAACCTTTTACAAGATTATGTTTTGTAAGCTTTGAGATTAATCTCAAGCTGGCATGCCCAAGTTTCTGATGCCAAATCTATTTTTCATCTTTCACAGAAATAAGACAAGTTACATTTTGATAAGCAAGGTCCTCAAGATCAATCTTGTACACATTGTTGTGTCTCTTGGCAGTAAAAGTGATTTGATCAGAGGAGTCTCTGACTATACAACCTTCTTTAGTGAAAGACACAACATATCCACTGTCACATAATTGACTTATGCTCAGCAGGTTGTGTTCAAGGCCTTCCACAAGGAGAACATTCTGAATAACAGATAGAGGGGAGATACCTATTGAACCAATACAAATGATTCTTCCTTTCTTGTTTCCTCCAAAGGTCACCAACCCTCCATCCTTAGGTCTAAGGTTTTGGAACAAAGACCTTTCTCCCGTCATGTGTCGTGAGCAGCCACTGTCCAGGTACCATTTGTGGCGTCTCCTTTGTACTGTTAAACACATCTGCAACAGGAATAAATATAAGTAAGGATTTAGGTACCCACATCTTTTTGGGTCCTTTCTTGTTAGAAACAGGCCTGCCTTTCTTTTTATGTCAGCACTGTGACACATTGTGTCCAGGCTTACCACAATGAAGGCATCCCTTACCTTTCTTGGCCTTTTCAGCACCTTTAATATCAACTTCAGGCAAGGAGGAAGTTTCTGAATAACCAAGACCACTTTTGTCTTTGGAATTTATTTGGACTCCTAGAAGCCTATTTAGGTTCTTAGTTCCATTGACAAAAGCTGCAAGGTCTTTTGTGAGTTCAGCAACTTGTTTCTTAAGAATCTTATTTTTAGTTTTTAAACTTGCTGAATCACAAAATTCAGAACTAAGGAGTTTTTCCTTGAGTAACAAATTTTCAGTTTCAAGAGCTTCATTTTTGTTTGAAAGTTCAGTGTAAGCTCTAGATAACTCTTTCTACTCATGGAAAAGTTCCTTAGAACTTTCCACCAAATCATCATACATATCTTGGAGGGTTTGAGGTATTACCTCTAACTCTGAGCTATCTGATGAAGGAAGGCTAGCCATCAAGCTTTTCTTCATCATCATTCATCATCTTCTTCAGAAGTTGAGCAATCTAAATACTCCCATGTGGCCATAAAGCTTTTCTTCTTCCTTGGAAATTTCTTCTTCTTGGAAGAGAGCTTTTTCAACTTTGGGCAATCAGCTTTCATATGGCCAGGTTGTCTACATTCATAGCAGATTATTTTGTCAGTAGTAAAAGTATCTTTACCTGACTTACCCATATTGCTGTCAGATGAAGATTGTTTTCTGAACTTTGCTTTCTTCTGAAGCATCCTCTTTATCCTTCTACTCAGAAGAGCAAGGTCATCTTCATCATCAGAGCAACTTTCTGAGTCTTCAGAACCTTCTGAGGACTCCTCCACTCTCAAGGCCTTCTGTGCACCAGACCTAGGTAGTTTGGATTTGGCATTCAGGGCAAGTGACTTCTTTTTGGGGGCATCTTCTCCAAGTTCCAACTCATGGACTTTGAGGGATCCCAAAAGTTCCTTCATTCTTAGAGAGTTGAGATCTTTTGCCTCTTGAATGGCAGTCACTTTGGGCCTCCAAATCTTTGGTAGACTTCTAAGGATTTTCCGATTGTTATCACCTGAATCATAGGTCTTTTCCAAAGATTTGAGTCCATTTGTGATGGTTTGAAATATTCCAAACATCTGATCAATAGATTCAGATTCATGCATTTTGAACATCTCATACTGATGCACCAACATGCTGATTTTGGATTGCTTTACATTGTCAGTACTCTGTTGAGCAACTACCAATGTATCCCAAATTTCTTTGGCAGAAGAGCAGCCATGCACCTTCTCATATTCTGATTTGCTCAAAGAGCACACCAAATAGAGTTTTTTCTTGGCATTGAGTTGTACACGAGCCTTCTGATCACCAGCCCATTCTGTCCTGGGAATGGGCACACCATTGTTGGTTGGAACATAATCACCATCAGTGACTACATCCCAAAGATTTATGTTGTTGCTTTCTATAAAGAGCTTCATTTGATCTCTCCAGTAACGGTAGTCAGAGCCATTGAAAGCAGGGGGCCTGAATACTGAGGCACCTTCAGCGATGTAGTGAGAGTTGCTTGTTGAGGCTTCCATCTGGATCTACTTCCTCAGCACTTGTTAGATGCTCAACCCGAGGCTGAGCTCTGATACTAACTGTTAGAACCACAGGAAACACTAGAAGAGCGGGTTGAATAATGTTTTATAATTCTTTACAGATTTTCTGAAAACCTTTTGAACAAGGAAACTGTTTGAAAATAGATTTGAGCAACCTTCCGAAACGGGTGTTTTCAGCAACTTGCTGATACGAATCAGAAGGTTGAGTAAAATGCTTTTGAAATATTCTTATGTGAAGAACAAGATTGTTTAGCTGCGTGGATTTATAAAATCACTTTTCAGAACCCTCCTTTGTTAGTTAAAACATAAAGTAAAGAGATAAGGGTTGAGAAAACTTAGCCAGAGAATTTATCCTGGTTCACCCACTAACACAGTGAGCTACGTCCAGTCCCAGGGCAAACACACCACTGGATTTTCCACTACCTGATCAGATACAAGTATTATTTGCACACCTAGCCTCTTCAGGCTCTAATCACCCAAGTATTATTTGAACACACAGCCTCTCCAGGCTAAAAACCCAAGTATTGTTTGAACACAACCTCTTCAGGCTAAACCAGTAAAAACTGTTTGAAGGAGAAAGCTTAAACTCACAAACTACACAAGTTTAGAGCTTAAACCAGGTAAGATGTACAGATAACTGAGTATGACTTAGGATAAGAAGTTGTTGTACAAATGAAATCAATGAAACAGATGAATAAAGATTTTAGTAGCGTTTCAGCAAGTTCGTTTTCTCTGTTATGCTCTCTCTTTATTTCTGCATGGAGACTTGAATTTATAGAGTGAGAAACTTCAGTCCGTTGCGCTCCATTTGATTTCCCGTTGAGAGATAGAATTTAATGCAAATGCTCCAGTTGTGATACAAATCCTGAAGCCTCTGCAGTAACAGGTAGTAGAGTCAGCAGTACAGGCTCCACTTTTTCTGAGCAGATTGTACTTTACAACAGACATTGCCTTTTTGGTGAGAGAAATTTGAAATATGCCAAAAAGCAAGTCTTCTGAATTTCCAAAAGAATGAGAAGCACAAGTAACTAAGACGGCTACGGTTGACTTGAGTCTTCAAGGAAAATAAGCAGAGAAGTCCATTTTCAAGACGTACAGGCTTCAGTACAACGTTTCACAACTTCAGGAGGTTCTCTAATTTCAGTAGGTCGTGATCTCTCAGCAGGTTCCTTTTCTTCAGTAGGTTCCACTACTTCAGAGGGTTGGATTTCTTTAGCTGTTACATTCTGAAGTACTGAAAACCACCTTCGGCAGAAACTGTTCCTTCTCATAAGAATGTTAACCAAATTTGTTATTCATTAAAACTTACGGTTATGAGACTTAAAACATTATTAACTTTTAATAACATTTTGAGACTCAACATTATCCTTAGTGAATTTCAGAACATATGCATCAGGGTAAGGTATTTGATAAGAGGACATTTAAGCATTCTCTCATTTTATTGATAACATATTATCATTGACCTACATAATCACTCTTTCTTTCTAAAGCTTCCTTAATAAGAGGAACCAAAGAGGCTTGAGACTTATTTATCTCAGACATAATTGCTTGCCTGATCTCATTGTCAGATCTGATTTGTGAGGTTTGTTACATAAATTTGTCTTGTCTTTGAATAAGCTTTTCATGAGCTATTTGCATTTGTACTTGCTGCCTTTCCATTTCTACTAGCCTTCTTCACAGTGCATCATTCTGCTCAATCATATCAGCATCTAGCTCTTGGAAAACAATGGTCATGAAAGGAGAGTAGAATGTGAAGTAGGTTGTACCCTTTGGAAAGCCAAAGTCGCTTGGCCTCTTGATAAAATAGAAGTACCAGCTGTTGGTTTTCTTTAGTAGCTCCTATTCTTCATGTGAATAATCTCCCATATGCAACTTTCCCTTGTGATACTTTAAGTGAATCCGTTCTTGAGAAAAGGGACCTTTACTCATAGCAATAGAATGATATTTAAGATACACAAGTTTAGCATCAGGTTCTCTGCATTCAAGGTCAGGATAAGAGCATTCTCCAACAGCTTCCCTCAGATTCCAATAGGAGTCCCAGACCCATTTTATCTATGAGTTTTCCAAGCCTTCCTTTTTCATGATACTCTTCCAATGACTAGGGGTAAGGGGCTTTAATGAATCCAGTCTTGTGGTTCCAGTGAGGGACTTCTTCTCCTTTTGCCTAAAGGTTGCTCTCATATCCAGTCTGGGTATGATTTTGTTGGGCATGAACTTTATTTCAGTACCTTCCTTCGTGTGACAATGCAGTGGAGGTCTATAAAATCTTCCTCCAAAGCACTTGAGATGATGTGCTGTCACAACATCAACTTCAACTTCTAACATTTTTATGTGAAACCAATCATCTTCATCAACTAGATTGGTGGGACCAACAAAGGGGTCCACTTTATTTTTGTGTAGGGGTTGAGGGGCTCCATATCTAATCTTCTGAAGTTGAAGTGCAGTCAACTTCCATATCCTTCATCAGAAGTTTCCTTTTTCTTTCATCTCTATTATTCATTTTGATTTCAGCAGGAGGAGGGGCTAAATGTTGAGCAACTTCAACAGTAGCTATTCTAGTCATCATCTTGCTTTGCCCTACATCATCAGCCAAGCCTTTTCTCATCCTTTTCATCTTCTTAGCTGATCTCTTGGTCTTCCTCTTTCTTTTTTTTTCTTGTGTTTCCTTATCTACAACAGCAAGTTCAATCGCATAAGCATCTTGAGTTGCTTTGGAAATTGCATGATCATAAGCCTCATGTTCCAGCTTCTTCCTTGCCTCTTCCTCTTCTAAAATAGTAGCTAAAGAAGCTATCTATTTCACTTATGGATCCGGGTAACTCTCAGTTAGAGGTTGTATATTAAGTACCCCCCTCAGATCCATCAAGAACCACACTAGGTTGAGTCATTTTAACCTGAACTTCAAAGGTAGAAGTAGGCAATCCTACTCCCAAAGATGCTCCCTCAATAACATTATGAGAGATTGCAGAGTGCCCTAAAGCACTTATATGTGCACTTTCAGACGTTCAAAGTTATGCAGTAGGTAGGGTATCAACCCAAATTTCATCTTCTGTGTTTCTGAGAATGGCCTTAGTAGACTTGGCCTTTTTTATTTGCTTGGTTGTTTCAGAAGATGCCTTTTCTTCTTCAAAAGTAATCTTCCTGGGATCTCCACTTAGTTCACTTTGCAAGATATCCAGAACATTGCGACCAGACACTTGAGCCTTCATATTGGCGAAGCCAACTTTGACAGAGGGCTCCTTTGAGGGCTCATCAACTTTAATCCCCATCTTCTTGATGTTTTCTACCTCATTTTGTTGAGGCGTTTTAGCCACAGAGAAATTGTGAGTGATTCCATTCTCTTCACAGAACAGTCTGAAGTTTGTGTTTTCAAATTCTCCTCCATGGTCACTTCTAACAGCAGAAATACAGAATCTTTTTTCATTATGTACCTTCTTGTAGAATATTGTGAACTTCTCAAAAGTCTCATCCTTGCTTTTGAGGAATATCAGCCATGTAAATCTAGAATAGTCATCCACAATGACCAAACCATACTTCTTTCCACCAAGACTCTTAGTCCTTTTTGGTCCAAACAAATCAATGTGAAGAAGTTTTAAGGGTCTTGAAGTGGAAAAAAACATTCTTGCTCTTGAAAGAGTTTCTTGTTTTTTTCCCTTTCAGACAGCTTTCAAATAAAATGTCAGATTTGTATGAAAGCTTGGGCAGTCCCTTTACAAGATTGTGTTTTGTAAGCTTTGAGATTAACCTCAAGCTGGCATGCCCAAGTTTCTGAAGCCAAATCTATTTTTCATCTTCCATAGAAAGAAAACACTTCACATTCTAACTTGCAAGTTCCGTCAAGTCTATTTTATAAACATTGTTGTGTCTCTTGGAAGTAAAAAGAACTTGGTCATTTTTATTTTTGACTATACAGCCTTCTTTAGTGAAGGATACTACATAACCACTATCACAAAATTGACTTATGCTTAGTAAGTTATGTTTGAGTCCTTCAACAAATAGAACATTATTAATAGATGACAGTAGTGACATACCTACTGTACCTATGCTAGTGATCCTCCCTTATTGGTTTCCTCCAAAGGTGACCACTCCTTCATCTTTGTGTCTAAGGTTTTGGATCAAATACCTTTCTCCCATCATGTGACGTGAGCATCCACTGCCCAACTACCATTTGTTGGGTTTCCTTTGTCCTGTTAAACACATCTGCAACAGGAATAATCAAAATTTTAGCCTAATTTGATTTAATTTTAACATCAGATTGATCTGATGATTCACTTGAAGAGTAACCAAGACCACACTTGTTTTTGGAACCTTTTTGAACTCCTAAACCTTATTCAGATTCTCAGTTTCTTTAACGAAGTTCTTCAACCATTTTCTGAAGTTTCTCAACTTCTTCAGATTGGTTTTCATAACTACCACCCTTGCAGTTCAAGAGTTCCTCCTTGAGCAACAGGTATTCCTTCTCTAGAGCCTCATTCTTTTCACAGATTTCTGTGTATGGTCTTGAAAGGTCCTTGTACTCTTGGAAAAGCTCTTTTAAATTTTCTAGTAAATCATCAAACCTCTTCGAGAGATCAGGGTCAGAAGCATGTCTTACCTCTAAATCTTCATTGTCTGAAGTGTTAAGACAAACTCACTCCTAAGAGTTTTAATGAAATCAAACAATCAAAAGTGAGAAAGCAAAGAAGTATATCTAAGATGTCATGTTTTACTAAATGTGTGCTCAAGTGCTTGCAGCTCTTAGATCTCTATACTGCAGGATAAATTTTTTATTAATTAAGGGCAAGCTGAGATGCTGAGCCAAGTTGCATCTAAAGAATGAATATTTAAGATTCAAAAGAAAAACGAATCTGAAGTGTATAAGAATTAAAATTCTTAGATCAAAAGATGCAAATTGCTCACACAATGAGACAAGGTCAAAGACTATAAGAGCTAAGGATGTAAGACTGAGACTGAGACTAAGACACACAGCCAAGCTGAGACTTAGATGACCAAGTAAAAGCTGAGCTTGGAAAGCAAGACTCAGACTAAGACTCAGTTGCACACAAGAGACTAAGACCTAGATATGAAGATAAGACAGAGACTGAGACTCAGACATAGGCTCAGCTTCAGACTCATGCTCCAGGAAATAAAAGGAAAATGCAAGTACACTGCAAGTGCTGCAACGCGCATCAGAGCAGACCTGAGCCCGTGTCAGAAAAGTGAAAAGCAGTCTCTCTCTCTCTTCTAACGGCTAGTAACGTCTAGTCTCATTTGATAAAAAAGATGGATTTCAAGTCAAAGCACTGGGTGAGACGCCATTGAATATTCTATGACTTATCCGTCTCAACTAAATCTCAAGTCAAGCTCAACACTAGATCAACTATCCTTGAGTGCATCTTAAGTCTGTTCTCTTTCATATTTTCATCACTTACTTGTAACTCTTAGAAATAGAAACACCTAGCTGAGCTCACTGTATATTCGTACTTTGTACGTAGCCTAAGCTAGTTAAACATCATCTCTACTCCATCAATCTTTGTAATAGTCTCAACTGAGTTAGGAGTAGCCTAGACTCAGTGTGAGCAGTGTAAGAGCCTGAAGAGGCAAGGTAAATAATACTTGGATCTCAGCCAGGTTATGAGGTGCCTAAGCTTGGTGTGAGGGTGAGCCTGAAGAGGCAAAAAGGATACTTGTAATTGACAATGTTGTCATACTGGAAATCTCACAAGGTTGTGAGGACTGGACGTAGCCCAAGGAGTGGGTGAACCAGGATAACTCTCTGTGCATCTCTTCTCTCTAACTTGCTTATTTATAATTGCTTTACAACTTACTCAAGCTTAAATTAAACTCATTCAATAGACTGAACTGAACTTAATTTTAAATATAACAAAATTGTCAAAGCTAAGTTTTTAAGTCTTCCTAGTAATTATAATCTGAGCTTCACTAATTTGTCCTTGTCAATTCAAATCTAAGACTCCAAGCTGTTGAGCTTGAGAACTAAGCTCAGTTTGATTTTAAACTTTTCAGGAATCAAGTTTTACAAGTCTCTATTCAACACCCCCTTCTAGAGACATTCAACCAACTTCATGAAGATGGCAGGCTGGCCATTAGGCAAAGGTTGGCTTCTTCATCAGATTCTTCCTCTTCTTCTTTTGAGGTAGAGTCATCAAGATCTTCCCAGGTGGCCATCAAACCCTTCTTCTTCTTGAAGAACATATTCTTTTTAAAGGATGGCTTCCTTAGCTTTGGACAGTCAGCCTTTATGTGACCAAGCTATTTACACTCAAAGCAGGTGATTTGGTCGGCACCAGAGTTAACTTTGCCTGACTTTCCACTTGGCTTTCTGAAATGATGATCTTTTATGTATTTCCCTTTCATTTGAAGCATCTTTTAGATCTTCGTACTTATAAGGGAAAGATCTTCTTCATCTTCTGAACTATCTTTAGATCCTTGTTTTGCATCTGAAGTCTCCTCAGCCTCCATGGCTTTCATGGCTCCTGATGAGATTCTGGCAAGCGTACCAAAATTTCAGCAGTATAATTGTATGAGTTTATCGTATCCACAGGGAACAATTCGCTTCATATTTACTCGTGATCAGATTATAAAGTAGAAAACAGTATTTGAGAGTTTGTGGTGAGGAAAGTAAATTTGCATAAAAGAAAGAGACGATTGAGAGAAGATAAAATACTTTACTTGGATTAGGATTGAACTTCATATCATCGCACCCCTTATGCATGTGAATCCCAATATTATTTATTAATATATTTCTATAATACCTTAGCCAAACAATGTTATCCCCTGCCGGTGTCCCATATCACGAGATACTCAAAAGTAATTCGTGGGGGTTCTCCCAAGCGAAAAATTACCCTGGCTTTATTGCTCTATCTTTCCGTTCGTTAACACTATCAATTTGCCCTATAGACCCATAGTGTCAGCTATGAAGAGATTGCCTACTTCTTCTTCAATGATCACTTTCTCCTATGACCCTATAGTAACTATTATGAGTACTTTTACCAATCAGAATTTTAGGTGTCCTATGTCTAGGCTTTCCCAAGCTCGCTGTTAATTTTATAGAAACATCTGTCACCTAAATCCTAAAATTAACCTATAACTCCGGCACACAGGCGGAAGCTATGCATTAAGCAAAGATAAAAATACCAATATTATATAATAGGGATTCATAAATAAATACGAGAATTCACATACACTTTGGGGATTAAATCAACTATATTCAATCCTATTGAGACGTTTAGCTACGCATGGTGGCGATTACAACCCAATGGAGAAGTTGTCACCTTGCTCCAATCCTAGCTCTGCCTTTGTCGTCTCTCTAATCTCCTTCCTAAATGCTCCTCTGCTAACCTCTGGAGACTGTGTAAAAGCCTCATTTGTGAAGTCTATTAATCAGTTTGAGTATTCAAACTTGACTCAAAGACTTAACATCCTGTAGTTTTAATGATTAACAAATAAGATTATATAAACAGATTCTACTGAGAAAGGTATTGGTTTGTTGATTGTGTTTTAGGATGAAATAATAATCAGAAGATTAGGATCAGAAGAACAAATGCAGGATCAAGGATAAAGAAGCTGTCTGAAGACGTGAAGACGTGAAGATCATATGAAGACTACATAAAGCATTCCAAGGATAAAGAAGCTGTCTGAAGACGTGAAGACGTGAAGATCATATGAAGACAACATAAAGCATTCTGAAGATAAAGAAGTTGTCTGAAGCAAGGAAGCCTTCTGAAGAAAAGAAGCTGTCTGAAGCAAAGAAGCATTCTGAAGAAAAGAAGCTGTCTGGAGCAAAGAAGCCTTCTGAAGAAACGAAGCTGTCTGAAGAAGCAGGACTCGTCTGAAGTATCAGTGTTGTCTGAAGTCTCACTTATGACGTGGCACTCTCTGCTGAAGCTTGTGAAGACTTTTTTCTGAACCTCTGCTGCACGTACCTTTTCAAACACGATTATGGCAAGAAATACAGAGACCTTTCCTGGTGATTTTGAATTTCATACACCACTAAGGAAATCTCTGCAACGCAGAAATTGCAGCAACAACGATGGCAGCTTTATAGCAGCACCAACGTTGTACTCTGTCAGAATTGTGAAGATACCCAGAAGCGTGTCTCACGATGGATTGAATAGTATTCAATGCTTTCTCTAAAGGGTGGTATCACAACGGAAATATCATCGTCACCAATTCAAAAGAAAGCACAAGAAAAGCTCAGGAGACTAAGCAGAAGCAACAAAGAGAAATGTTTGAATAACATATCTTAATTCAAACATACTTTATCATCTGCAAGAAACAGCTATTGAAAAAGACACCTCACTCAAAGAAGAAAGGAGAAATGATGTCAGGAAGCAAACAGAAAAGGAGCTTATACAAAATAAGCAAGAGGACAAATCCAACGGATACCTCCTCATATACACTCCTAAGAAAAGCAGAGAAAATCAGAAGTCAGCTGAAGAAAAGTAAGAGGATATCAAGAGAGAGAACATGCAAAACAATATCAAGAAAATCTCTCTAAAAGAGCTCATCTACAGAAGTGTCAGAACAAGACTGTCTGAACACATATCTGCTAAAGAAGAAGCAACCGTTTGAGACCCTATCACATAACGGCTATATGAGCCACATCATCAACATCTCAACGGTATTATGAATCATCTTCAAACGGCTATATTCCAACAGAACATATAAATAGCCTCAAGGAAGAATTTGAAGATGTTGAACTAATTTATATGGTTCAATCAGTTAATCTGTTGAACCCATTTCTACATGGTTCAATCAGTTAATCTGTTGAACTAATTCACATGGTTCAATCAGTTAATCTGTTGAACTCATTCACATGGTTCAATCAGTTGATCAAGATGCATCAGAAAATTCTATCAGTGTTGACCACACTTACTTGAATCAACTATGCTAGTCAAAATTGTAGTTGTTCAGTTGAACAACCTACCAGGCTGTGCTTAATTTCATATGAACCAAGAATGGTTTGAAGCTGCAAGTATGCCTTGGTTTTTCAATGATACGGGTGAGAATGTAACCCATGGAAACCAATGGCTGGAGAACAAGGCTGGAGCTTAAAGTCAGCATCTACCTAGCCAATTCTCGGAGGATGTTATTCCTCTTATCTGAGACAGGGATTGTACTCAAACTTATACACTTCTATCACTGTCTTACCCTTGTACTTAGATTTATCCATTGTATCCTGAGTAGTACTCAGTCAACCTCTAGTACAGGAAAAGATTAAGTTTATGTTTTGTGGAAACTTAAACTTAGTTTAATTTGTAAACACTTTATGTATCTGAGAGCCTGGAGAGGCTTGATGGAAGAAAGAATACTCTACACTTGTATAAGTGTCTGAGAGCCTGGAGAGGCTTGGTGGAAGAAAGAATACTCGTGGTAGAGCCTGGAGAGGCTTGATAGAAAAGAATACTTGTTGTGTCTGGAGAGACTGTACTCGTTGTGTCTGGAGAGACTGTACTCGTTGTGTCTGGAGAGACTGTACTCGTTGTGTCTGGAGAGACTGTACTCGTTGGGCCTGAAGAGGCTGTGAATAATACTTGTATCTGTGGATTCAGATAGTGAAAATCCAGTGGTGGTTTGCCTCTGGGACTGGATGTAGCTCACGGGTTTGTGGGTGAATCAGGATAAATTCCTTGCCTAAAGTTCTCTTACCCTTATCTCTTATTTATTCTGTTTATACAAATCAAGAGGTCAGATTAGTTAATCTGATATTTTAAAAAGGGGACAAAACATCTTTTAAAATCAGTTTTTATCAGTCATCTGAAAAACTTCAGACGGCCTCTTTAAAAGCCTGTCTGAAATCTCTATGCTTAAGTTTTTCTTTAATCCCTTTACTTCCAGTTTTCATATTTATGTTGGAATTTGAAAAGTATTTTCTATAATAAACTTAACACAAATATTTCAATAAAATGACCTTTCATATGTATAAAACATGAGATGAATCTTGTATCATTTGAAGTTTTACAAAGAATGTTCCTTGAAGAACTTCTGAAATAAATTCTCTGAAGCAAGTCTGAAAGAGATCAGTTCAGAAATCAGGAACAAACTTCAAACAACTTCTAGTCGTTTGAAGTATTTCAGAAACAGTTCTGAAAATACACTTTGTAATAATCTTCAGAAGATACTTTGAGAAGCCTCTGTTTAAAACAATCTTAAGCTTTAGAAGAAACTCTATTTTTCTTATCTTCTGCACGTTTTAACTATCTCTGATCTTAAGATTTGTTTTGAACGTTGCTCATCTTCATGATTTAAATCAAAGATTTCCAAAAACTATTAAAAAGCTTAAAACACTATTCAACCCCCCCCCCCCCTTTTAGTGTTTCCTGTGGTTCTAACAATTGGTATCAGAGCTCACCTTCGGGTTGAGCATCTAACAAATGCAGAAGGAGTAGATCCTCAGAAGATGGAAATCTCACCAAGCTGAAGCAACTCTGAAGAATGATAATGAGAAAATAAAATTTCTTCCTTAAAACTCATTACTCATACAAGGCATCTTTCAGAAGGATATAGCTGGAAAAGGAAAGTGTATCTATCTCTAGATCACAACCGGGTAACACCTTCCCTATCCTTGTCTAAATCTAAGTTTAAATATAATTGTTTATTTGCTGAATGTTTTATTTTATTGAAACTTTTATTACATAAGTGTACTTGTGTGAAAATAAAATTGCTGCATAATAAATGGCCTATATATGAATGTGTATTACTTGTTTTGTGTGAATGTCTGTGTGATCATTAATTGATGCATGCAATCTGTAAAATAGATGAAGAGCCGTGTATGTTAGTCATAACTGTTATTTTTCTTTTTAAACGGCACGATGTGTATCATTAAATATGATACGGCGCAACGAGGAACAATGTATCATCAACCGGTTTCTCATAATTAGCACGATGCACAACTCTCAATAACGGCTTGGTACATGTAACCGTCTTTCTTCATTAAACGAAGCAATGCTTGATTGCCTATTTAAGAATTGGAAGGTCATCATAGGAACTACACTTAAATCAACCTATCCTCTAAAGCCAAAACTCTTCAAGCACCCTAATCTCCTTAGATTATTCTTGCTCAATGGCCAACATGTATACATCATCAAATAACTCAAACCATTCTATGACTGATGAGAGAATCATACCCTCTAAGATGGTCAATCTCTCTGACTTTGTTGAGACAGACTACAAAATCTTAGAATATTTTGACTCTGTAGGATGGACTCCATTCTTCAGCAACATCTCCTCACCATGGCATGAGAGAAGTGTGATAGAGTTCTGGGAAAACATCAAAGTCATATCTGAGCCTAACCAAACTGGGATTGTAACTAAAGTAATGGGAAGGTCACTGTTTGTGGATACCAAACTTATTGCTAAAGTCATAGGTGTTCCAAACTCAGGAGAACTCTATTTCCAAAAATGGGAATCTATGCATGGTGGAACTCCTGTCCTTGATCAATATCTGTTTGGAAAAGCAAGGCTTGGTCCCTTCAGACTTTCTCAACTCCTTAACACACCCAGAGCCCTTCTTGCTTTGCTAAACTGCTGTATTCTTCCCAAAGGAAGAAACAACTTAATAATAACCATGATGGAGAGGTTTGTTTTGGGGCTTCTGCTGTCAAAGAAGAAAGTCAATCTCCCTTGGATACTGATGTATCAGATGATGTTCAGAGATGAGATGGGAAATGAGGAGTTCTTTCTCCACAATACCCTAATTATGAAAATTCTCCGGTACAAGAACTTTCCTATGGAAAGTCTCTATGACCAGCCATCTCCTGACTTCTTCACTTCGGTTGAATATGCTGAGTTAGACCGGACTCTTATGGAAAGAGAAGAAGCTCCTGAAAATCAAGTGATCATTCCTCCTCTCTCTGCTCCACACACTGAAGAAGGAACTGAAGGTGTTCATCTGAAGTTTCATAAAAGGAAAAGGATGACGTCTGGTGCACTCTATGAGAGATGACTAGGTTTACAAAGAGGCTGAAATGGTTTATAGTAAAATAAGTAGAGATAATAGCCTACTTAATGATCAATAAGGAACTTGTGCTTGGCTTCAGAATCATTGTGTCCATTTTTTGTCCGTTATAAATTAAATATTTTTTTACTTTGTTTGATTTCGTTACCCTCTAGTTGTTCATATGTGTCTCTATTTGTGCATAGTTGGTCATATTCGTAACACAAGATAGTTGTTTACTGGAATTAAAACCATAAACCTAAATCATTTGTTTTAACCCTTTAAATTACAATCAGGAATTTAAGACAATTGATATAATGATTAAAAGCTGAAGGGATAGTCACATAAATCCAACCCAATCGAAGAAAGCATCAAGAAAAATTCAGAAGAAGAAAGTTTTCAGAAAAGGAAATGCATTTCTCAAATCACTAAAAGTTGTACCTCTCTCTCTCTCATATTTTTTCTTATTTAAAACGGGAAGGGTTTCATCCGTACCGTCACAAATCTTGAGAAAGTAAAGGTCACGTCTTTTCACTTGTCTGTCAATCAACGCGCTCTTCCCCAAAGAGACGCTGTCAGCGTCTTTATTAATATCTCTTAAGTGCCTCGTGAGTATATAAATACCCCACTAAATCCCTATCTTCAGAATATCTGCTCGCTTCATCTCAATCATCAAAGTCTCTCTAAGAAACCATCAAAAGTCTTCTCTCTCTCATTCTAGAAATGTCTTCCTCTCTGTCCATTTTTCAAACCCAAACTGTAGACTTTCCCTATCTCTCTATAGATGGTCCTAATGTAACTGCTTATTTTGAAGCCGCCGGATGGTTGCCCTTCTTTGAAGCCATTGATAGTCAATGGCATGAAAAAAGTGTGTACCAATTCTGGAACACATTATCTCTGGAAAACTCAGCAGAAGAGACTTGCCTCAAAGCCCATGTAATGAATCAAAAGGTGATTGTGACTACAGATATTCTTGAGAGAGCTCTAGGAGTAAAAGCAGAAGGGGAACTGTTCTCAACAGGCTGGAATGACCTACATCGTTGCTCTGAAGAATCTAACCATCTGATCTACAACAGGCGAGGAATGAAAGTTATCCCCAAAGTTCTCTTCAACATTCTAAAGTATTGTGTGATCCCACGAATTGAGGATAACCACAACCTTGAGATGGAAAGGTTCTGTGTTATCAATCTTCTGCAAAAGAAGAAGATTAATCTTCCATGGATCATTCTATTCGATATGGCAGGAAGAAAACTGGGAGACTCTACTATTCTATCTCACAATACTGTGATCATGAAGATTCTTATGATAAACAATGTGGTCATTGATCATCTGTATAATCACAGAAACCCAGGTCTTCTTAAGGTCAATCATCGGAACACAGAGGAAACTAATGACATCTCTGAGGTTCTAAGACTAAGAAAGGAGAACGCTCAACTTCGGCGCAAGTTAAAGGAGATAAGAAGGACTGGGTTCAAACTCACAGGCGGTCTGGGAGCTTAAAGAAGTCAAAAGGAGACAAGACCTTTTGATATCTTTGCTTATCAATCTCTGTCATTTTTTTGTCTGTCTTTGCCAATCTGTTGCTAATCTTAAGATATCATTTTTCTTTAGATGCTGTAACCATGGTTGATTTCTTCTTCAGTCGTTATATATTATGTTTATCTTTTTTAGGACAGTACCCGGTCTTCTACAATATACACAGTAAAGTTAATAGTAACAAAAATATAACTGATGGTAAGCGCTTGATCCGTAAAGAATCAGAATGATTGTTTAAGTAAATAAAATAAATGAACCTTTTTAATTAATGACAAAAGGGGGAGAAATATTTAACTCACAAAATGAGATTTAAAAGGGGGAGAAATATTTAACTCACAAAATAATTTAAAAGAGACTAAACAATCAGAATGATTTAATAAGTAAATAAAATATGGTAATATTAGTTTTCAATAACAAACAATAATAATTGGTATCTGAAAGAATAAGTTAACCATATCTAATCTTGTTAGAATAATAATAGGTGTCTAAAAAGACTAACATAATTGGTATCTGAAAGAATAAGTTAACCATATCTAATCTTGTTAGAATAATGATAACAATGTGTAACATTTAACAAACTAAAAGAATAAATGTTCTTCTCAGGGGGAGTATTATAGATAGGGGGAGTCTTTTATATACTTACCCATCTTTTCTTAAAACATTTTGTAAGTTAAACATATCTTATTTGTCATCATTAAAAAGGGGGAGATTGTGAAGTCTATTAATCAATTTGAGTATTCAAACTTGACTCAAAGACTTAACATCCTGTAGTTTTAATGATTAACAAATAAGATTATATAAACAGATTCTACTGAGAAAGGTATTGGTTTGTTGATTGTGTTTCAGGATGAAATAATAATCAGAAGATTAGGATCAGAAGAACAAATGCAGGATCAAGGATAAAGAAGCTGTCTGAAGACGTGAAGACGTGAAGATCATATGAAGACTACATAAAGCATTCCAAGGATAAAGAAGCTGTCTGAAGACGTGAAGACGTGAAGATCATATGAAGACAACATAAAGCATTCTGAAGATAAAGAAGCTGTCTGAAGCAAGGAAGCCTTCTGAAGAAAAGAAGCTGTCTGAAGCAAAGAAGCATTCTGAAGAAAAGAAGTTGTCTGGAGCAAAGAAGCCTTCTGAAGAAACGAAGCTGTCTGAAGAAGCAGGACTCGTCTGAAGTATCAGTGCTGTCTGAAGTCTCACTTATGACGTGGCACTCTCTGCTGAAGCTTGTGAAGACTTTTTTCTGAACCTCTGCTGCACGTACCTTTTCAAACACGATTATGGCAAGAAATACAGAGACCTTTCCTGGTGATTTTGAATTTCATACACCACTAAGGAAATCTCTGCAACGCAGAAATTGCAGCAACAACGATGGCAGCTTTATAGCAGCACCAACGTTGTACTCTGTCAGAATTGTGAAGATACCCAGAAGCGTGTCTCACGATGGATTGAATAGCATTCAATGCTTTCTCTAAAGGGTGGTATCACAACGGAAATATCATCGTCACCAATTCAAAAGAAAGCACAAGAAAAGCTCAGGAGACTAAGCAGAAGCAACAAAGAGAAATGTTTGAATAACATATCTTAATTCAAACATACTTTATCATCTGCAAGAAACAGCTATTGAAAAAGACACCTCACTCAAAGAAGAAAGGAGAAATGATGTCAGGAAGCAAACAGAAAAGGAGCTTATACAAAATAAGCAAGAGGACAAATCCAACGGATACCTCCTCATATACACTCCTAAGAAAAGCAGAGAAAATCAGAAGTCAGCTGAAGAAAAGTAAGAGGATATCAAGAGAGAGAACATGCAAAACAATATCAAGAAAATCTCTCTAAAAGAGCTCATCTACAGAAGTGTCAGAACAAGACTGTCTGAACACATATCTGCTAAAGAAGAAGCAACCGTTTGAGACCCTATCACATAACGGCTATATGAGCCACATCATCAACATCTCAACGGTATTATGAATCATCTTCAAACGGCTATATTCCAACAGAACATATAAATAGCCTCAAGGAAGAATTTGAAGATGTTGAACTAATTTATATGGTTCAATCAGTTAATCTGTTGAACCCATTTCTACATGGTTCAATCAGTTAATCTGTTGAACTAATTCACATGGTTCAATCAGTTAATCTGTTGAACTCATTCACATGGTTCAATCAGTTGATCAAGATGCATCAGAAAATTCTATCAGTGTTGACCACACTTACTTGAATCAACTATGCTAGTCAAAATTGTAGTTGTTCAGTTGAACAACCTACCAGGCTGTGCTTAATTTCATATGAACCAAGAATGGTTTGAAGCTGCAAGTATGCCTTGGTTTTTCAATGATACGGGTGAGAATGTAACCCATGGAAACCAATGGCTGGAGAACAAGGCTGGAGCTTAAAGTCAGCATCTACCTAGCCAATTCTCGGAGGATGTTATTCCTCTTATCTGAGACAGGGATTGTACTCAAACTTATACACTTCTATCACTGTCTTACCCTTGTACTTAGATTTATCCATTGTATCCTGAGTAGTACTCAGTCAACCTCTAGTACAGGAAAATATTAAGTTTATGTTTTGTGGAAACTTAAACTTAGTTTAATTTGTAAACACTTTATGTATCTGAGAGCCTGGAGAGGCTTGGTGGAAGAAAGAATACTCTACACTTGTATAAGTGTCTGAGATCCTGGAGAGGCTTGGTGGAGGAAAGAATACTCGTGGTAGAGCCTGGAGAGGCTTGATAGAAAAGAATACTTGTTGTGTCTGGAGAGACTGTACTCGTTGTGTCTGGAGAGACTGTACTCGTTGGGCCTGAAGAGGCTGTGAATAATACTTGTATCTGTGGATTCAGATAGTGAAAATCCAGTGGTGGTTTGCCTCTGGGACTGGATGTAGCTCACGGGTTTGTGGGTGAACCAGGATAAATTCCTTGCCTAAAGTTCTCTTACCCTTATCTCTTATTTATTCTGTTTATACAAATCAAGAGGTCAGATTAGTTAATCTGATATTTTAAAAAGGGGACAAAACATCTTTTAAAATCAGTTTTTATCAGTAGTCTGAAAAACTTCAGACAGCCTCTTTAAAAGCCTGTCTGAAATCTCTATGCTTAAGTTTTTCTTTAATCCCTTTACTTCCAGTTTTCATATTTATGTTGGAATTTGAAAAGTATTTTCTATAATAAACTTAACACAAATATTTCAATAAAATGACCTTTCATATGTATAAAACATGAGATGGCTCTATTATCATTTGAAGTTTTACAAAGAATGTTCCTTGAAGAACTTCTGAAATAAATTCTCTGAAGCAAGTCTGAAAGAGATCAGTTCAGAAATTAGGAACAAACTTCAGACAACTTCTAGTCGTTTGAAGTATTTCAGAAACAGTTCTGAAAATACACTTTGTAATAATCTTCAGAAGATACTTTGAGAAGCCTCTGTTTAAAACAATCTTAAGCTTTAGAAGAAACTCTGTTTTTCTTATCTTCTGCACGTTTTAACTATCTCTGATCTTAAGATTTGTTTTGAACGTTGCTCATCTTCATGATTTAAATCAAAGATTTCCAAAAACTATTAAAAAGCTTAAAACACTATTCAACCCCCCCCCTTTTAGTGTTTCCTGTGGTTCTAACATCATTTACTTCTTTACAAAGGGTCCTATTTATAGACTAAGGAAAGCTATCTTAAATCTAGAAGAAATCTGATTTGAAAATAGATCTAAAAACAGATCTAAAACTAATCCGCTCAGCGCATTTGCAGCGCAGGAAAAAGAAACAAATTATGATACAAGTGCTTCACTTGCACTAAGTGCAAGTGAAGCATGGAGCGCGTAACTGATTGCTCTGTTTCCTCTTTTAACAGTTTAAACTCTTCCTGATCTTATCCTTGTTTACTTAACTTTCCTTGTTTCCCTCTTTTTGATATGATTCTGTGTTTATTCTGCTTTTGAATTTAAACTGGAAAGTTATCTGCAGAATCCTTGTTTAAATGGCAGCTGATCTTATCTTTATTTGCTCTGATTTAAACATCAAATTCGCAGATCCTCTCCTCAAATAATGCTATCTTCTTTCCTCATTTAAATCTTCTCATAAATCTGCAAATTTAACAGATTTTCTATCAAAATAGCATCAAATTCAAATTCAAATCAAATAAACACAATTATTACAATTATTACTAAAAAGGGATTATTTTGGGGCATAAATTACTATTTTAACCTTGATAAGTGCAGTAAAAATACAAGAATTTATCATATAATTTGCTCTTATCAGCTCCATGCCGAGGCTGTTTGGATTTTGTGTTCAATGCTAGGGACTTCTTTTTCCTAACATCCTTGCCAAGCTTTAACTCATGAACTTTGAGAGAGCCCAAAAGTTCCTCTATTTACAGGGTATTAAGATCTTTTGCCTTCTGGATAGCAGTAACTTTTGGTCTCCATGCCTTAGGCAAACTTCTTAGAATCTTTAGATTATGATCTCCAGATTCATAAGTTCTATCCAGGGGCTTGAGTCCATTAGTTATCGTCTAAAACCTACCAAACATTTGGTCTATGGTTTCATATTCTTCACTACAAGAAAAACGCAAATTAGCGACGGGCTGGTAGAGACGGTCATAATGCGTCGTTAGTAGCGACGACTAGGCCGTCGCTATAGCGTCGCTACAACATTAAATGTACTGTTTAGTGCAATTAATACTTAGAGCTACAATTTAATTTTTTTTATTTGTTTCTGAAAAAATAAAAATAAAATGTAGCGACAGCCTGAGCGACGGTAGGCTGTCGCTACATTAAAAATAAAAATTTTAATTTGTGCGAGCTGATTTTTTTAAAAACATAGCGACGGTCGTAGCGACAGCCAGCTACGTTAAAAGTTGTACGCGTAAAAGCCTTTCCCCTCCCCTCTTCCTCCATTTTCAACCTCCTATTCCTCCAAACTCTCATTTTCTCTCATACGGCCACCCCTCTCTTTCTGTCCCCTCTCCCTTTTTATTCTAAAAAACTCATCGATTAAACAGTTCCCCTCCTTCATAGGATCGTTTTGAACCAATCAGAAATCCAAATAGTTGCCTGTAGGTGACTTTAGAGCTCAATCCATCCTTCTGCGGAGTCGCAACAAGTAAGTTTTTTTATAGCTTTAATTAATCTATTTGTAATTAATAGTTTATTTGTTTTATTAGTTTTTTTAATGTGATATAGGAACTAGGTTAGTACTTTTAAACATTGCTTTAGTAATTAGTATATTAGTAATTATTTAATTTATTAGTATATTAGTAATAAGTCATTAGTAATTAGTTTTATTAGTAATTAGTTTTATATAATGTCTATAGTAATTAGTAATTAGTTTTATTAGTATATTAGAAATTATTTAATTTATTAGTAATTAGTAATTAGTTTTTTTATTGTATATAATTATTTAATTTATTAGTAATTAGTTTTTTAAATTTATATAATTATTTAATTTATTAGTAATTAGTTTTTTTAATTTATATAATTATTTATTTTTTATATAATGTCTATAGTAATTAGTAATTAGTTTTATTAGTAATTATTTTATTTATTAGTATATTAGTAATTAGTAAATAGTAATTTTAATTTATAAAATTATTTAATTTTTATATAATGTTTATAGTCATTAGTACCTAGGATGTGTGGTAGAGGTGGAGAGAAGATCCCACCGAGTAGAGGGATGTCCATCCCTCCGGCGAGCTACGTGCACGGGCAGCTCGCGCGATGCAAGAGAGGGCCAACCTCTCTCACTCTCACTCTCACTCTGATTAGATGCCGGAGCATCCATCTACTTCAGCGGCTCCGGAGACCGCCATCCAGTCTTCTTCTTCTTCCTTCCCTCCACCATCTGCTCCCCATTTCGATGATATGAGGTTCATCCCGACACCGGGATTAGTTCATATGCCTCCAGTGCAGGAGGACGTTGTGCCCAACCTAGACGTTGACGACGCTCAGGATCAGCTGGATAGGGACGCTGACCATAAGTCTGATAGGGAGCCAGCTTGATTCCAGGGTGTCGGCTCAAGCCGAGCTCATGAGGTAGACGTTCAAGGTCGGGTTATTATCAGACCATTTGGCAAAGGGTGAGGTTGTTTATCTTTTTTACTTCTTTAGAATTGATATTAATATAACATCTTTAATTGTTTTAACTATTAATATTGAATATTTTATTTTGCACGTGGGTGCCTAACAACCCACCTATCGCAGCCATTGGTCGTGCGATCCGTTCGTAGTTCCGGGGTCCTCACTACCTTTGGGAGGTCACCCCGAAGGATGAAATGGACAAGTGGTGGGAATAGTTCACGGTAATTATAAACCCTATCCACTTTAATTTTTTTCTTAAGATATGTCAATTTTTCATAACTTACCATATTTTTATTTTGCAGAGCCGAGTTACTTGGGACCCTTCTCGTGAGGCCCAAATCAAGAAGGTCTACGAGCAGAGGGTTGCTCATCGACTTCGAGATATGATGAACAAGGCTCGGAAGGCTGGGAAGAGGCCCACGTGGTGTGGTGAGGAGGCCTGGGAGGGTCTTTTGGCCTACTAGGACTCTACGGAATTCAAGGGAAAGTCCGCTCGTAACAAGAGCAACTGGGCTTCTCAACGCGGGGGGGGGGGGGGGGGATTCCACACCACAGGCCGTAGGGCCCACTATGAGGTGGCGTTGGATATGATATGTATAAATAAACACTCTTCTGTATTATATTTTTATTTGTTGTTAAATTAATTAATTTGTGTAATATTTATGTGTAGGCTCAACAACTTGGGCGGGAGGTCGCCCACATAAAAAAATGTGGTGGTTGGGTAGATGACCGAGAGCGGTCCACCTATGTAAGTGTTTTTATATGTGTTTTTTTATATAATTTCATATTTATGCAATTGAATATATAACTAGTAAATAATTTTACTTTTACCTCAACAGACAAATTACAAGGAGCGCCTGAGGGAGGTGGAGTCACAGATGGGGGACACCTCCATGACTGATGCCTCTAACATTCGTCCAGGTGTGGCCAGCTTGACTCGGGCGCTGCACCGGGAAGTAAATGAAGCAAGGCAGAAGTCTCGCCAGGCCATAGCGAAGGTTGCAAAGTTGGAGGATGAGTTAGGACGACTCCGGCGACAGATGCAGCAGTTGCTGGAGGCTCAGGTTGCAGCTCAAGCTCAGGCTCAGGCTCAGTCGCACCCCATTATGATGTCGCCCTGGATGACCAACCATTGGATGATGAGGAGGAGCCAACCCCACCACAGCACCAGCGTCGCCGCCGCCATTGATTTCTTTTTCATTATGTTTTTTATGGTTTTATTGTATTATGTTTGAACAGATTATGTGTATATATTTATATATATATATATAAGTTATCTTCTCTTGATGTGTTCATATAGTATTTATTACTACCTCTGTTCCTATTTAACTGTCCATTTTGACTAAAAACACACATATTAAGGAATGCAATTATTACTCTTGTTTTCATGGAAATAAATTTTAAACTTTCTATTTTACCCTTTTATCTCTCTTGCTACTATTGGCTTTCATTAGTTTTCAATAGTGGGTCATTTATTAACATAAGGGTAAAATGGAGAAAAGTGTATTTATTAGTGCATTGGGTTCGTAAGTGAACAATTAAATAGGAACAAATTTTTTCTTTAAAAATGGACAGTTAAATAGGAACGGAGGTAGTATTGTTTTTATAATTTTAAAATTAATAAATAATAAATCGTAAACCCTAAATATTAAAATAAAATAAATAACAATAAATTCAATTTTTTTAAAAAAAAAATTACCTGCAGCGACGGCCATGGTCGTCACTAAGGCCGTTGCTAGATAAAAAATAGAAAAGAAACAATTATTTGTAGCGACAACCATGTTTTTAGAGACGGATCCAGCGACGGCCTGGCTGTCTCTACATAGAGACGACGTACTTTGCTCGTCGCTACTGCATTTACGACGAGCTTTGTAGTGACGTCCACGTGGTCGTCTCTAAGTCGTCGCTACGTAGCTTGTAGCGATGTCTTTTTGTTGTGTAGCGATGACCTTTCTTGTAGTGCTTGCATCTTGAACATCTCATACTGATGAACATGCATGCTAATCTTGGATTGCTTGATATTGTCAGTTCCCTCATGGGTTGATGCCAATGTATCCCAGATCTCTTTGGCGGTATTACAACCATGGACCTTTTCATACTCAGGTTTGTTCAAAGAGCAAACCAAGTAGAGTTTGGCCTTGCCATTAAGTTGTACTCTGGCCTTCTACTCACTAGTCCACTCAGCCTTAGGAATGGAATGTCCACCATGCATGGGTATATAGTCACCATCTGTAACTATGTCCCATAGATCAATGTTGCTGCTCTCAATGAACAATTTCATCCGATCTCTCTAGTAATGGTAACCAATACCATTAAATGTTGAAGGCCTTGCCACAGACGCTCTTTCTGTGATATAGTGACTGGTGCTTGCTTGGGCTTCCATTTGGATCTACTCCCTCATCAATTGTTAGGTGCTCCACTCGAGTTTGTGCTCTGATACCAACTGTAGGAACACACAAGAAAACACTAGAAGGGGGCTTGAATGGTGTTTTTATAAACTAAGCATTTTTATGTAAACTGTTTCGTAAGATAAGTTCAGAAGAATTTCAGACAATGATTTAGATGTTGTCTGAAGCTTTGTTCTTTGTCTGAAATTTTCAGACAAAGGTTTTTTAGAGAGCTTTTTGTAAATGGTTTTCACAAGATTGTTTATAAAAACTTAGTTTAAATTCTCTCTTCTTGTTAGAATAAACATAATATATTAAGATAAGGAATAGAATAGCACTCAGCTAATTATCCTGGTTCACTCACTCCACCCGTGAGCTACCTGCAGTCCCAGTGCCAACAAGCTACTGGATTTTCTCTTAATCTCAACAGATTACAAGTATTCTTTTGTTCACCAAGCCTCTTCAGGCTCTACACAACAAGTATTCTTTGTCTTACCAAGCCACTCCTGACTCTTTTTTTGGTGTAAACCATAGGTATCCCTATTACCAGGGGCAATCCTATTCGGGGTTTAGTCACAGTTAAGGCTCCTCAGCCCTCCCGAAGAATATGTTTAGTGGGGATCGAACCCGGGAGCTCTTCCCACAACTCAGCCTGCTTACCAACTGAGCCACAACTCTTTGGTAGCCACTCCTAACTCTAATAACAAGTATTCTTTGTCCTACCAAGCCACTCCTGGCTCTTACAAAAACTATTCTTTGTCTTACCAAGCCACTCCTGGCTCTAACAACAGTAAGTGTTTACAGAGAAATTTGAACTAAGAACCCAAGTTCTTCGTTCTGGGTGTACAAGATATAACAGATATCTAACTCTGGATATGGAATTTGATTGTACAAAATTTTACAACAAATAAATCCTAGAACGATTTTAGGAACATTTTCGCAAAGCATAAGGCATATAAAATTCATAACTTCTGCTTCGCTTCAGGAGACGTTTGGTATATATAGGCTTCATTCAAATTGCAAAACTTCGTTGAGAAGTTCGTTGTGAGATAACATTAAATGCATTTCACCCTGTTGAGACACAGTCGCTGTCACCGTACTAGGTTGCAACGCTGTTCTCCTTTTGTGCTTCCATTTTAAATCTCAGCCAAAAAGTTGTCTTTTGTCTTGCTTTTCTGGTGTTCTGAGGTTGCGTGTGGTTCTGGTACAAGTTTTGACTTGGCACGTCAGATGCCTTTGTACTTCAGACTGGCCTTATCTTCAGATACAGACCAATCGTCTGAACCATTCACTCTTCAGACAATTCCTTGATCTTCAGAACTTGAGTCTTCAGATCTTGGCATGACTTCAGACATACTTTCTTCATTTGCTGACGTGTTACAGATGGCTCTTGAATGCAAGTTATTTTGCATATTCTGAAACATCAAAACATTTATTAGTGAGTATTTGAAGTTATTACTTAGTTGATTTTAGGTTTGTATTCATCAAAACTTGAGACTTAACATTTCCCTCGTAAAGCACTTCTCATTATCACTCAATTTCCCCAAAACCCTTCCTAATTCACATAAACACCCATTCCCGATCCCTCTCGCCTCTCTTTTAGGGCTTGGACCTTCATGGGTGAACAAAGATTCATTTTCCAGTTTTGTGAAAAAGTTTGGAGCTTTTTTATTTCGATTGTTTTGTGAATAATCATTACTCTTCTACTCCTAATTTTGTGTTGGATAAAAACACTTGCATGACTCTTCTGGAGATTCATAATCTTGCTATTTGTGTTTTCCCATTCCATGTATGAATTCGATGACTCTAAGGGTATGTTTGGGAGTTGAATTTTGAAGGGGAAGGGAGGGAAGGGAAGGGTTTATTGGAATCCCTTCCCCCTTTGTGTTTGTGAGTTTGATTGTTTTACAAAGTTTTTCCCTCCTCTTCTCCCCCTCCCTTCTCCCTCCAATCCTTCCCTTTCCCTCCTCTCTAAACTCACAAACACACTCTAATGGATTTTTATTAGTCATTTTAACTTTTAGGTTAAAGGAATCGTTTTCCTTGTCTCTTGCATCCACAAAAATTTCTACTTACAAAGGGATTAACATCTTTCTGGTTGTTTCCTTTCTCACATGTAAAACATTTAATCGAGACCTGTTTTGTTCGCACTTCCATGGACTGCACTCCATTATATAGTTTTATGTTTCTATACAGACATAGAAGTTTTATTGGGATATCAAATTAAATGCATGCATAATTTGAATCTTCAAATAGTTTTGTGGCTTTGCAACTGTGATTGATGTGTATTGTGGTGAACTAGCATATATTACCATACCCAAAAGTCTTAGTTACCATATGGAAAAGTGAAGGTTTACCCCAAAAGGATCATCATCTGAGTCTGTACAGTTTGGTGTTGGGGACCTTGTTACCATACCCAAGGGACTTAGTTGTACATGGGACGTATCTATTGCAGTGGACAAGCTTTACAAATTTGAGTCTTTTTCTGCTCCTACACCTTCTCCTTCATCCTCCTCCTACTGATGGAGATCAAAGGTAGCTAAAATATTTGAATTTTTATTTGTTTATTTTTTAGAGCTAATAGAAGTTATCTATTCTTACTATATAGGGATATAGATTTCCAAACACAGAATAAAGGCTATATTTCTTGTTTAATGTTCTGAATTCTCCTGTTTAATTTGATTAATAAAATGTATAGCTAGTTGGGAAAGACAATAGGAGCATGCAATTGCACCTTGTGGGTTTCAGGATGCATGCACTTTTCCATGATGCAAATGCATTGACTAGTCAACTCTGGTCATATTCCTTTAATTTATCTTATGCAACTAAGAAGCCTGGCCTAACTTCTCTTTATCTGAGATTCTATGCTAAGAGCCAGTAGCATTTTCACTCTGAGCCTCTATTATGTTTCATCATAGAATAAAATCCAATGGTGGTTAGAATAACTTGAGTCTTTTATCAATTAATTTGGAACCAATAGTATTTAGATTAACAAAGATTAATTCAATTTATCATTCTGAACAATACTAAAACAATTCTTTGTCAACGCTAATGGTTTTAAAATAATAATTATGCAATAATCATGTACTTATATTTTTGTCTTTGGTTTGAGTATTTGTTAATTTCGATTGGCATGTTCTTTTTGTTTTTACTTATAATATTTTGACGCATTGCTTCTGATACTAATATGTGCTTTAACAAAATAGTTTTTCTTGATGTTTCTTATGTATATATGGGGTATTCATATATATCAATTTCTTTAGAAAAATTACTTAGAGCCATGTTTCTAATACTTATATTATTATAATTTTATGTCACAGATTTAGGTTCACCTGCAAAGGTGAGACGTTCTTCCTCAGCTAGCCATGAACCTCACCGTCACAGACTATCATCTACTGTGTAGTCCTTTGTTTAGTATTTATTGAGCTTATGTTTCATACATTTGTATTTGGTGACAAATTTTCATTTGAAAAAAATATTGTTTGATTCTGACTTTGAACCTTATGTTTTGGTACTTTTAAGTGATGAACAAAATTTATGTTTATTATTGACTTTGTAATATTTTTAGATGCATTGGAAAATAATATATGGTGCCCATTAAATGTAAACAGGATTTAAAACAATTGCGGCAGTTACAAAACTGACGCAAAATATATGAAAAAAAATGAAAATCAACTAAAACTTTACAGCGGTTCAAGAACTACTAATTAGGATAGCTGGTGGCTGGTGCAGGACAAGCATTTTGCGGTAGTTATACACTGCATCTAAATGTTAATGCGTACCACAAGTGATTATTCCAACAGTTGTATAAAACCGCTACAAAATGACATCACGACAGCGACTGCGGCGGTTGGTTAATTAACCGCCGCTAAAAGCACTTAGCAGCAGTTCAAACTGCAATAAAATGTCTTTTTAACCACCACAATTAATTTACCTCTTTTCTTGTAGTGAACATTTCCTATTTTTTAGTTTTACTTATAAAAATACTTTTAGTTTTGGTTGTAAAAATATCATATTATTTTCATTTTGTTTCCAGTTTTCATAGTTTTGTACATAAGACAATGAAAATAATTGATTTTTGTTTCTTGAAAAAAACTATGAATAATGGAAACAAAATAAAAAAAAAACAATTTGACAGTTTTTATAATCAGAACTAAAAAAACAGGAAATGAAAATAGAAAATATTTTCTAAAAAGTAAACGACCCTTACTTTCTCTTATTCTTCAATCTCTATTTTGAGTTGTTATTTAAAATATTATGTAGTCATAAATTTTTCCATGTGTTAACGATATTATTGCACATTATTATTTAGGTAAAATGTATTTTTAGTCCCTGTAAATGGACCAAGTTTTGATTTTAGTCCTCATAAATGATATTTTACGTCCTTACAAATGCAACATTTTCTAAATACCCCTCTATCGTTAATAAAATTCGTTAAAGCTAACAATGATTCTTCCTCCTCCACCTCCTCCTTCCGCTCCTCCTCCTTTCACTTCCCCTTTCCGCGTTGGCATAGTCGCCATATGCATCTTCGATCGTAGAGGTGGCACGGTTGTGGTTGTGGTTGGGATTACACTAAAATGACACTTTTTTTTTCCTTTTCTTGCTTCCCATCTTGTTCTACCTTTCTTCTTTCTCTTCTCGTTTTGCTCTGTTACTTTTTTTTTTCTTTTCTCTCTTCTTAATTTTATTTTCGATTTCTAGGTGTAGGTGGGGAAGTGAGTGGAGGAAGCACGACTACAATCATGGTTGGATGGAGAGACAAAGTGAGGCTGTGCGTATATATGGGTGAAGGGAGAAGGTTAAGAAGAAGGATGAGGAGGAGGAGAAGGAGAAGGAGAGGAAATCATTGTTAGCTTTAACTAGGGGCATTCACAGTTCGATTTGGGTGGAATTTAAGGTAAAAAATCATTTGATCCAATCATTGCGATTTTATTATTTCATCATACGATCGATTATGATTATTTTTCAAATCTGATTCGATTTAAATTAGTTTGGATTTGATCAATTTTCGATTTTTTTTAAAGAGATTAGATGAAAGTGATAAAATTATGAAATAATAGTAAACATTTTTATTAGAACTTATATTTATCAATACAAATATATGATTATATAAAAATAAGAACATGGGACATGAAAATCAATTTAAAACTAGTTTAAAATTGATATATTTATAGAGATATTAACATGATATAAAATCATAAAAAGTATGTTAGTATAAGTAATTTCATAAAAATATATGTATACAGGTATAAATATATGATTATTTTATAAATAAAATAATATGTATGTATATAAGTTCGGTTTGGATTGGATTGGATTGGTTTTCAACATGAGATCCGAAAACCAATCCAATCCAATAAAAATATTGATTTTTGCGATTTTCAATTTTTAAGTTTTCGGTTTTTCGATTCAGTTTTTGTGATATGCATTGGATTTCATTGTATGAACACACCCCTAGCTTTAACAGATTTTATTAACGATAGGGATGTATTTAAAAAATATTTCATTTGTAGAATGTAAAGAAAAAAATCATTTGCAGGGACTAAAAGATAAACTCGGTCTATTTATAGGGACCACAAACATATTTAACCCTTATTATTATAAATATTATATTAAATTTAACTCAAAATGATAGATAATATTATAAATATATTCAAATAAAATAATTTTTAATACATGGTTCTCATATATATATATATATATAGAGAGAGAGAGAGAGTCAGGATCCATTGACACCTATATAGAGTCAGTATCGATTGACACCAGGTGTCAAACTTCAAGACTTACACCAATTAATAATTTTTGTAGAATGTGAAATTTATCAATTCAACGGTTGAATTGAAAGTTCTTATAAAGTAGATCAAACTTATAAGATTTCATAAAAATCGAAAACTAATTGATACTTCATCAAACTAATTTATTTTAAAGTATAATATGTTTTTAAAATATAAGTAAAAGTCCACTATTAGATAACACACCTACGAATGTCCAAATTATCTAAAATTTGACATACATGACATGTAGGTAATATAATATAATTCAACGGTTAGATTGGTAAATTTCACATTCTACAAAAAGTTATTAATTGGTGTAAGTCTTGAAGTTTGACACCTAGTATCAATGGATCCGGACTCATATAAATATGAGGAGAGATAAAATTGAGTACATGTATAAGTTATATGCTTTTTTATTTATTTTTTTCTTTTCTCTCTTATATCATACAAAAGAAAATGTTATACTCTTAACTAATATTAAAAGTGTCCTACTCACTAGCGCCTTAAGGGTAATGGTTAATGCTTCGCAGTCCAATAAAAACTTTTTTATTTTGATTTCTTAACCAATATCTTTAGGATACTCATTCACATTTTCCATATTAAAATAATATTCTTGTTTGATTATATGTTAAATATATAAATACTAATTAAATATAAATTCCCCTTTACTTCTGTACCCGATGAATACAAATCTTCTTATAAACCATTGGTGGAGTCTGGCTTGAGAAAATAGAAGAAGAACACGTAAAATAATCAAAAGCACAGTGATCTATAAACGGCTAGCAAAGTAAGGCACGTGAAGTCGTGAACCCCTAAATGTAAGTAAACTAATAGTCGATCCAGCATTCCAGCTCCAGCTGCGTACCAAACCATGGCTGCAGTTCTTCGAGTCATCTCCACCACTACAATCCAAGCACCGAGTCACAATAACGGTGACTCAACTCGGAAAATCGATTTAACCCCGTGGGATCTCCAATTCCTCCCACTTGATCCCATCCAAAAAGGCCTTCTTTTTCACCTTCCTCCAGACACATCAAACCATATTATCCATCACTTGAAGCATTCCCTTTCCTCCACTCTTTCCTTCTTCCCACCTCTCACAGGTCGTCTCATTATCACTGAACACGAAGATAACACTGCCTCCTCTTTCATCGCTTGCAACAACAAAGGTGCACTGTTTGTCCATGCCACAGCAGAGAATACCACTGTTGCGGACATCCTTCAACCTAACTATGTCCCTCCCATTGTCCACTCCTTCTTCCCACTTAACGGAGTTAGAAACTATGAAGGCACATCACAGCCATTGCTTGCAGTGCAGGTGACGGAGTTAGTTGACGGTATTTTCATTGGCTGCACAATGAACCACGTGGTTGTTGACGGCAAGTCATTTTGGCTTTTCTTCAATTCTTGGGCTGAAATCTCACGGGGTTGCCTTAAAGTATCCAAAATCACTGCATTTGATCGCTGGTTTATGCATGAAATTGACCGTCCGATACGATTTCCTTTCACAATGGAAGCACAAAAGCAACACTTTGAAAGCCTCAACCCACCACCTGAGAGGATCTTCCATTTCACAAAGGAGAAAATAGTGCAACTCAAATCGAAAGCAAATGCAGAAGCCAACACTGACAAAATATCTTCTCTACAAGCACTTCTAACTCACCTTTGGCGCTCTGTGATCCGTTGCAAACGACTTGACCCACAAGAAGAGGTTCATTATATGTTGGTGATTGGTGTTAGACCCAGGATTGTTCCTCCATTACCGGAGGATTATTTTGGAAATGTGGCACTGGTTGGTGGTGTCACAATGAAAGCAGGGGAGCTACTGGAGGGTGGGCTTGGGAAGGGTGCTTGGGAGATGAACAAGATGATTGCTTCGAACTCTGATGAGAAGGTAAGGAAACATTATGAGTCTTGGGTGAGAAATCCAAGGCTGCTTATGTTAGGAAACCTGACCGGTGGTAATTCCTTGGCCACCAGTAGTTCCCCAAGGTTTAATGTTTATGGTAATGATTTTGGTTGGGGAAAGCCTGTGGCGGTGCGAAGTGGCGGTGCAAGTAAAAGAAATGGAAAGATTACTGTATTTGCTGGGGCAGAGGAAGGTAGTATTGACATTGAAGTGTGCCTTCCTTATGAGATTTTGGACGCATTGGGAAATGATAATGAGTTCATGGATGCCATTTCCAACTAATGTCGCTTCGAGGCAAAAACCTCAGTTTAGTTCTGATGCGTGGGCTTGTATCGTGTGGGTGTAATGAATAATGAAAGCCATGATAATTTTTTAGTAGCAGTAATGATGAGTTTGGTAGGTCCAATCAATCCAACCAATCCAATCCAATTTAAAAAGATGGGTTAGATTGGGTAGTTAGGTCAGATTGGGTTCTATATAGACAAACCTAAATAGATTGGGTTGGGTATCTGATTTTTATACTTCTGATTGATTAATCTAATCCAATCCAATCATTAATAAAATTATAATTTTTATAATTTTTGTTATATATTTTAATATTTAATATTGTATAAATTGATTCACTTATTATCAAATTATGAGTTTTCAACTAACGGGTGTTAATTCAAGTGGTACATGTTCATTCCTCTTAAGCAAGGTCGCAGGTTCGAGTCTTGGGGATGGAAAAAATCCCCGTCGGGAGAGCTAGGATGTTCTCGGCTCAAACAGGATTACCTCTCGTAGAGGATACATGTGGTTAAACCAATTGATTCAACCCAACCCGAACCCAACTATAATCGAATTGGATTTGGTTGGATACGTACCTAAAAATGAAAAAACCCAACTCAATCCAATGTCTCTTAATCGGGTTGGGTCCATTAGTGTCTTCAACCAAACCCAACTCATGATCATCCTTTTTAGGCACTCAATTTTTATAAACTTCTCTTTTTCTTTCGTTCATTTTTCATCACAACAATTATCATATCTTTTCCTTTTTTTTTTTATATCTCTCTTTTCTCCACACTTCCCATACTCAAAAAAATTAGTGGGAAAATAACATTTCCCTAAGGAATAATATGGATGTCCTATTTTCTAATTTGTTATATAACATGTGATTAGAATGTTTGATTTTCCCTTGTTGATATGGGATATGAATATATTTGGTAAGGCAGTTAGTTGTAAGTTTAAATTGGTAGTTGAAATCGTTTTAGTTGTGTTGGCTAAGGTAAATTGTTTAGATAGCTAGTTATTAGCTTTTTAGTAGTTCCTTTTGAAAAGCTACTTAAGGTTAACTTTTTTTAAAAAGCTCTTATTTTCAATTATAAACTAAAATTTTATTATAGTTTTATCTCCCAATAACTCACATTCAACAACTAGTTTTATCAAATACTTTCAGTCAAATCATTAACTAATTTTAAAACTTTTCAGTTTTTAACTGACTTTTTAACTTTCATCTAACTTACTTGTTTTACCAAATACATTATAATAATTAATAAATGATACAACAACAAAAAAAACATATAGAGAATATGTATGAAAAATGAGGGAAAAACAAATAAAAAGTAATTAAAAAACAACACAAGATTTCATTGTAATTATACTTTGAAAAGATAGTTTTACACTCCAATTTTGTATAAAAGTATATGAGATAGAAATACAAATGTAAACAAAAAAAAAATGTAAAAGATATTAATTGATGGGATAAAAAAAAATTAAAATACGAAAGAATATATAAATAAAAAAATTTAAAAAAAAATCACAACTCTTAAATGTTTTCCATGTTCAATTATACATGTACCGTAAAAAAGTTCACATCATGGGACAAAAAATAATAGTACATGACAAAAACCCACGTGGCTAGTCGCACCAGTGGACAAATTTATATATTATTATATTTATAGATAAATTGATATTCATTGTAAATTAACAATTTTTTATAGAATTTGAATTAGGTTATAAATATGTATTTGGTCCCTGAAATGTAATCGAGATTTGGTTTTAGTCCCTGTAATTTAAATCTGGTGGTTTTGGTCCTTCAAAAATTGGAAATATACCAAGCTAGGAAGGGGCAGCCGAGGTTTTCTGAGTCAGGTGATAGGATGATTTTCTTCCAAGAAAGGGTCTGTGTCCATAAGGGGGATAGCCTGAGGCGACATATTTTAGAGGAGGCCCATAGGGGCAAGCTCACAGTACATCATAGTCTTACCAAGATGTATCAGGACTTGAAGATGATGTTTTGATGGGATGGCATGAAGGGTGGGGTAGCAGAGTTCGTTTCTAGGTGCTTAGTGTATCAGCAAGTCAAAACAGAACACCAAAAACCTTTAGGAACCTTTCAGCCTTTAGAGATCCCATAGTGGAAATGGGAGGCGATAGTTATGGACTTTGTGATGGGGCTACCTAGAATAAGTTAGCAGACTCGTATATTAAGGAGATTGTAACTGTCTAGCATCGTTTCAGATAGGAATCATAGGTTCACCTTTAGGTTTTGAAATGAACTTCACCAGGAATTTGGGACTAAACTGAGGTTTAGTACCGCTTACCATCCTCAGACTGACGGTCAGTCTGAGAGAACCATCCAGACCCTAGAGGACATGCTTAGAACTTGTGTGTTAGAGGAGAAGGGAAATTGGGATAGGTACCTACCACTCATAGAGTTTGCCTACAACAACAGTTTCCATAGTAGTATAGGCATGGTGCCCTATGAGGCGTTATACGGTAGGAAGTGTAATGGTAAGAGGTGGGAGAGAGGAACCTGCTAGGTCCAGAGTTGGTTCAGGAAACCACAAATAAGATCAAGAGGATTAGAGAAAAGCTTGTTACTGCTCAGAGCAGGCAGAAGAGTGATAAGTGAAAAATATATGATAATTTAGTGTATAATTACTGCACTTATCAAGGGTAAAATAGTAAATCAATACCCCAAATTACCTCTTTTTAGTAATAAATGCATAATTTGTAAATATTTTATTTGAATTTGAATATGATGTTATTTTGATAGAAAATTTGTTGATTTTGCAGATAAAAGGGCAAGTTTTAAATGGAGAAACAAGATAGCATTTATTTGAAGAGAGAATCTGCAAGATAATGATTTAAATGGCAGCTGATTAGGATAAGATCAGCAATTAATTGGATAAGGATTCTGCAAATTCAATTCTAAATTCAAATTGAAGATCAAATCAGCACAAGATCAAGCTAGAAAGAGGGAAATAAGGAAAACAGATCAAACAAGGATAAGATCAGGAAGAGATCAAGCTGAAAAAGAGAGAATCAAGGAAAGCTAGAACGTAACTCACGCTCCATCTGCGCTGAGCGTAAGTGGAGCGCAACATTAAAAATCCATTCTGGAACCTGCGCTTCAAAACGCGTTGAGCGCAGGATGAAGTGCAAGACACGGATCAGTTTTTCAAACATATTTCAAATCAGATTTCTTCCAGATTTCAGATAGCTTTCCAACCTCTATAAATAGAACCTTTTGCAAAGATCAAAGTAGCTTTTTGAGAGACGGCAGAGCAGAGCTAGGGCTGGAGAAAAGTGTGACAGTTTCTCCGTTGGGTTGTAATGGCTACCATGCGTAGCTAAACTCCTCGATAGGATTGAACGTAGTTGATTCAATCCCCGATTGTATGTGAATTCTCCTTATTATTTATGAATCCCTATTTTTGTGATATCGGCATTTTTATACTTTGCTTAATGCGTAACTTCCGCCTGTGTGCCAGAGTTATAGGTTGGTTTTATGGGGCGCATTCGAGAGGTGGTTCTATAGAACCAATAGTGAGTTTGGGGGAGCCTAGGAATAGGAAACTTGAACTCTGATTGGTAAAAATACTCATAGTAGTCGCTATAGAAATATAGGGCGAATTGATAGTTTTAAAAAACGGAAAATAGATCTAAGCCGGGGTAATTTGTCGCCTGGGAGAACCCGCATGAATTATTTCTGAGTATTTCGCGATCCGGGGAACCTACGCGGAATAATATAGTTTGGCTAAGGTATCATAATTATATATTCATAAATATTATTGGGGTTCACATACGAAAGGGGTGCGATGATACGAAGTACAATCCTAGTCCAAGTAACTGTTTCTATCTCTGTCATTTAAGTTCAATTTTACTTTATTATTGCAATTCTCTACAACAAACAATTTATACGCTCTTACTTGATAGTTGTGACTGAAAGGGAATCAAGCATGTGGTCAGGGTGCAGCGGAAATAAATGGATTCCCTCCCTTGTTATAATCGTTTTGCGAAAACACGAATCAAGGCATAAAAGGTATTAAAACGAAAGGTCGTACCTTATTAGGATTATGAACGAGGCAATAACAGCCACGTCTCTAGTGGTGTCCACGCCAACAGCCGAATTAGGAAACCCTCCTCAACTCTGCTAATAGCCTTAGAGAGTAAAAGACGGTTGCTTATCTATATAGGGTAGTGCATCTCGTGCGCTATTTATAAAGTTGTGGCTAGGGTTTTACCCCCTCGCTCACTTAATCCTCACACTTATGGGCCTGGCCCATTATATTATAATTCTAATTAAATTAAATTAATTATTATCTTTTCCTAGTGGCATGTTGTATGCGTGTGACCCAATAGGCTTTTAATATTTGGTTATGATATTAAATAAAATTCCTTTTTATATTTAATATCATAAATAGTGAGCGGTATCTAACAATACATCACTATCCAAATATTGAGATTATCAATAACTTTGATAAATCCTATTTTATGATAATAATTTATATGATCTGTCCCTTTGTCCAAATATCTAATTGAACACAAGGGCATGGATTGTGTCAACCTTGTATAGTTCAATTTATGTTTTCTTGATCCCCAAGTAGACTGTACAGAAAATAAACATCTCATGTTTATCCTCCTGAGCATGGTCATGCATTTTGCAGTCTCACTTGATCAAGAGGCCTACAGATATAACTCCTGTTACATAGGAGGGACAAATCCCATCTAGGGCACTCACATTCCACCACATAATTTATTATATGTCCAAAAACCAACTTTATGATTACCCTGTTACAGGTAACGTTTGATGATAATTAAAACATATAATTCCTTATGTAGGAATCGTAGTGATTTCAGGTCGAAGGACTTCATATAACACTTATCAGTTTAAGAAACGTTCATGACACTTATGTAACAATCCATGCAACGTTCTTAAGGTGGGTCTGTCCAGTACACCATTACTCCTATTGTGTACCTATGTGAGCACATGATATCTCATATCCATGATCCGTGAGATGTGATCATCAATGAACTCACATACCAGTCTAAATGCATCTTTGTCCTAAGATGATACTTGACTATGGACTATTTAAGAATAGTTCTTCATAAGATCTCACAATCAAGTCATCTACTTGATTTCTTATGAAGTTTAAGCTTACTATTCTAAGGACATTAATTGTATTCTTTAAAAGAATGAATTGCCTTTATAAAATAATATGATACATCTGATGGATGTTCCAAAAACATATAAGTCTCTAGTGCATATTCCTAACAGTGACCACTAATCCTTATAAGTTGAATTGTTCCCTGTGGATACGATAACTTTTACTTACTATTATACTGCTGGGATTTTGGTTCGCTTGCCAGATTTCCAACAAGTATTTTTTGGCGCCGTTGCCGGGGAACGATGTTTCAATTTGTAAAGACTTGGGAGGTATATATTATTAAGTTGTATATATTTTATCTTAAGAAATTTTATTTTTTTATTTTATTTTTTATTTTTTAGGAATCTTAGGAAAAATTTTAATTTTAAAATTATTTTTTATAATTCTCTTCCACACTTACCCTTTTTCGAGTTTTCTTGATTTATGCTCTTGCGAGGTCAGGTGTCCCCAAATCAGTTGCAATTTGATCCAGAAATAGAAAGGTCATCTAGGAGGAATAGGAGCAAAAACAAGAGAAGGAGACGAAGGAGAGGCGAGAAAGAACCCAAAAATATGGCTGAAGAAGGACCAAGAAGAAGAGTCTTGGGAGATTATGTCATGCACCAAGGACCTCATCATTATTCAAGCATTGTTCTACCAGTAACAACAAAGTCCTTGGAGATGAAGGCTGCCCATCTAAACCTTATCAGTGCCCATCAATTCACAGGATTGGATCATGAAGATCTGCATACTCATCTATCTACTTTCTATGAATTAATTGGCACTATGGGTTTTGAGGAAGGACATCTAGAATCAGTGTATTTATGTTTGTTCTCTTTCTCTTTGATAGGTAAAGCTAAGGAGTGGCTAAAGTCGCATCCAAACCAAAGTCTGAACAACTGGGGAGTGGTTGAAGATAAATTCTTGAAGAGATTCTTTCCACCAGCCCAATATATTCAAGCCAAGTCAGACATATCCACGTTCAAGCAAGGAGCAGATGAACCACTATGTGAAGCCTGGGAGAGATTTAAATCCTTTCTGCGCAAATGCCCCAACCACGGTTATGATGACATTGCTCAACTCAATATCTTCTACAATGGACTCAGACCAGATTCAAAATCTTTCATAGATGCTGCAGCAGGAGGAACAATCTTATCAGTGGATGCAGAGCGAGCTATCACAATTATTGACAACTTTGCACAGAATGATCGGCAAGCTCAATTTGGAAGACAACCAGTCCAATTACAAAAGAAAGGAGTGCTGGAACTAAATAGCAATGATGCTCTTCTGGCAGAGCAAAAGCTTCTCAAGCGACAGATAGAAGCACTCACCAAGCAATTGGAAGCACTTCCTCAACAACTGAAAGCAGTACAGTCTCAACCAAGCCAAGCCCAACCGTTGATCTGTGACTTTTGCGGAGGTGACCATCCCAATGGTCAATGCTCTTCTCAGGACATTCAAGCAGAACAAGTCAGCTACATGGGAAATCAAGGAAGGCAAGGTAATTTCTCCAACAACAATAATAAGTACCCACAAGGATGGAGAAATAACCAAAACAACAACTCTGGCTGGAGACAAGATGGAAGGAATAGACAGATGCCATATCAGCAGCAACAACCATCAACACATGACAGACTCACAAGATTAGAAGAGAAGATTGATGCTTTCATACAGAATTTTGATGGCTTTAAGAAGAATACAGAAGCATCAATCAAATCCTTGGAGAATCAAGTTGGCCAACTGGCAAATGAGATGACAGAACACAAAAAGGGCCACTTTGCAGCAAACACTCAAACCAATCCAAAGGAGCACTGCAATGTAGTTACTACTGATGGTAATGCAACAGAAGATAGTGACTTAGAGGACAACATCATACTTGAAGTGAAATTTCTCACAAAGGAGATTGTGCAAAGGAGTGTTCAAGAAGAGGAGAAGCTTGAAGCAGCCATGAAAGAAGCAGAAGAATTAGAAAAGGTCTTCAGCACAGGTAAGTCACTTGACCCAGGTAAGTTCATTGTACCGGTTTCTATTGGTAATTAACTTGTTACCAAAGCTTTATTAGATCTTGGGACGAGCATCAATTTGATGCCGCTATCATTCTTTAACAAACTGGGAATTTTGAAGGTCAAGCCTGCCAAAGTGAAGTTACAACTTGCAAATAAAACCACTCAACTCCCATATGGGATAATTGAAGATTTGCCAATAAGAGTGGATAAGTTTGTGTATGCTGCAGATTTCTTCATTGCTGAGATGGAAGAGGAGGATACTAATGTACCCTTAATTCTAGGAAGACCATTCATGAAAGCTGCCAAGGTAATAGTGGATGTTGATCGGGGAAAATACCAAATCAACTCTAAAGATAAGAGCATAGTGTTTCACCTATACAGAGGAATTCCCCAAATAATTGAGACTCCAGAAAGATTGAAGATAAATCCTACCAATGGGATCTACAATTTTCAATCTGAACCAAAGCTGCAAAAGGTAAGAAAGAAATAAGCATTGAACATAAAATAACCTGAGCATAAAAAGAAGGAGGTTTCCAGATTTCTGAGGAAACCAAGAATGAGAGCAAAGCAGCAGAATGAATCCATGGAGTTCAAGTTCAAAAAGAGAAAAAGATCAACATTAGATGAAGAAGAAGATCATGAGGACAGTGAGGAAAGTGATGATAACACAAGAAGTTGGCTTGGAGGATAGGCAATAAAAGGAAGGACAGGAGCTGAGTCAACCATCATCCTCCGATTGAGGCCACCATGAGTTTAACAGGCATCGAGCTAGAAGACGTTAAACAAGCGCTTCCTAGGAGGCAACCCAGTGTTTTTATGTTTTTGTTTTTGTTTTGATTTTTTATTTTGATTTTGTTTTGATTTTTAGTGTCTTAGATAGAGTCAATACCTGTGTAATGTGGAAAACTGTTAGGAAAAGGAACAATTAAAATAAGGAAAAGGGTTAGAAAACACTTAGAACTAGGAAGAAATAGAAAATAGAACTGAAAAATTCAATTCTGTTAGCGCAAGTGAAGCGCAAAATTGTCAATTTGTTTCTGTTTTCCACGCTTCAATCTATGCTGAGCGTAGGTGAAGCGTAGCGGCACGCTTCAGATTCTTCTAAGACACACGCTCCATCCCTCGTTGAGCGCATATGGAGCGCGTGTTCCCGCTCCAGTTTAAATTTGAAAATTTGAAGTGAGGGAAGGTCATTTTCACCCTCCCTCACTTCCTAAAAGTGTTTTTCTCTGAGATTCTTACCTTTCCTTGACCTTTTCACCTTCCAAACTTCTTCCTTTCAACTTTTACACTACCACAAGTATGTTTTTACTATTTTTGTTAGTTTCACCGATTGAAATTTTCAGTTTTCTACTTTATTGAGCAATACCTTAGGATAGAAGACTTAGGCTCTTAGGACCCCATAAGTTAGGATTATTTGTCAATAGAGTCTTAGTTTAGTATGCAAACTGTGATTTTATGCATGTGGTGTGTTTTGGTATGTTTGGTGGTAGTTTTTGAAAGTGCTCAGTGAATTTCTGAAAATTATTCTAAATGGTAATATGGATACTTAATTGGCTTAAAATTTTTGCCTGACCATTGCATAATTGAGCATCATTGCATGTTTGAAAAGCATGATTTTTTAGCATAATTTTGTTTACTCTTTAATGCCCTATTTAGTAATGTTTAGGACTTGCTTTAACTGATCACTTTAGCATGTTCTTAATAAATTGGCATTTGGTAACATAATAATCAAATTTTTCATGCACAAGTGCTTGTTAAATGATTGCTCTGATTTTTGAATTAATTTGGCCACTTAATGCATTAATCATGAGCTAATCCATTATTTGCATGGAAATAATCTTGATTTTATTCTGCAGATGGTTCGTTCCAAGAATACGGCTACACCTGGTTTCACCTATCGAAGAGGAAAAGCAGACAGAGGCCCCAAGAGGGCTAGAGATGTGCCAGAGTTCGATGCTCTCAAATTCAAGAACCCTCAGGCATTCAAGGCTTACAGTTCACTGCTGAACTGTAAATTTATTGAGGAAAGGCCAGTTGCTTTACAGCCTGGCGAATATGATGTGTTCTTGGATGAGATCATCAGGAGGAATTGGAGGCGCATTGCTGAGCCAGTCAGGTTCTATGACCCAGAGATAGTGAGAGAGTTCTATGCCAACTCCATTGGAGACCATGGCATTGACGTGAGACGTCAGTCCTTTGTGCGGGGTCAGGTGGTTTCATATGGTCGCGATGCGATCAACACACTATTGGGATACCCATCACCAGAGGACCGGGATGAGATGGTTTGCCAGTTTCATGCACTGGTAAACGAGGTAGGCATTCATGGCAATGACCTTTTAGACATTAGGACCGCAGAGTACTTATGCTTGCGAGGGCGGACCTTTGAGACGAACGCTTATGGAGAAGCTGCTAGGATCTATAGGCGTGACATGAGGGACATTTCGAGGATGTGGACAGTGTTGGTGTTGGCCAACGTTCAGCCCACCAACTATGTTTTAGATGTCATCATGTCGGTTGCTCATCTACTCTACTGCATTCTTAGTGGGCAAGATATCGACATAGCCAAAGTGATATCTCAAAAGATAACTGATTTTGCATCATCTATGGGGCGACGGAGCGCCCAGTCCAGGATCGGTCTAGGCTTTCCTGCACTTATCACTGCACTTTGCCAGTCTAGGGGGATTGACGTGCATCCCACTGCACGCATCAAGACCCCTATGACTAGGGGATACATTGAGGCCAACTGCATCCCAGAGGAGGAGGATGAGGATGAGCAGCAACAAGCACCACAAACACCACCAGCACCAGCACCAGAAGATACTTCTATCCCATTTTGGGCTCAGCACCTCCTGACCCAGAACGCTTCCATTTACAGAGGACTTATCCACCTTCAGGACGTTCAGTACCAGTCCCGGCAGGACCCTTACTTCGGTATGACTCCCCCTGCCTTCCAGACTTATTTGTAGTGGCCTGGGGACAGGCCTATTCCACCAGGAGAGGGGGGAGGAGCAGTTGTAGATGAAGCTGATGATGCTGATCATTACATGGATGGCGAGGACTGAGATTTTATTTGGTGTTCTTCTTTTCTTTTTCCTTTTTCTTTTTATTTTCTTTTATTTTCATTTTCATTTTCTTTTCTTTTTGGACCTGTACTGTATATATAACTTCACTGACACATCACTTTCTATGCAGTGCATTTTCAGGGTCTTTTTATTTATTTTTAGGATTTTTTTAGGACTTTAGGAAAAAGGGGAATTAAGGAATTAATTTTTAAATCTCAAAGCTAGGCAGTCTAACTAACCAAATTAGGAAGGAAACATGAGTTTTGTAAATTACATCCATAACCAATTAGGATTAGGATATTGTGCAGGAAATATATCAGGGTAGTTAATTAATTTCAGTAAGTGCTTTATCAAGGAATTTAGCCAAAAGCCGGTGAGTTGTGAGACCAAACACTGATATGCACCGCTGCTTGTCAACTGCTATTGCTTAAGTTTTTGGATTTTATTCTGCACATGAAAAATATGGAAGTGATAAAGGCAAATTTTGTGATATAAGTATTTGCTCAGTGCCAAAAAGCCAACCTTTGAAAAAATTTTCCACTTTTTTTAGTAACTCATTTGAGCTTTAATGTTTCTTTTTATGCACCCCAGCCAAAATTAATGTCTATATCTTGTCCCTTATACACTTGGGATAGAGAGCAAAGGTGCAATCTGATAAAATGGGGAGAAGTGGTTGGTTACTTGAAAGTTGAAGAAACACAAAGAGCAGGCACAAGAAAGCAAAAGAGGATCACTCCCTCAAAAATCAAAAAGAAAAAGAGAATAAAAGTGAATAAGTTGGGGGGAGTGAATCATCAAACAAAGAAAGAGGCCAACTGAATCATACAAATCAAGAATGAAATGGAAGAATGGAGAGAAATTTTAAGTCCAAGAAAAATTTAAAGATGCTCTATATTCCAATGTTCTCTTTGCATATCCAGAAAAACCATGATTTCTTGATAGCCTAAACTCATTACAACCAAGAAAAGACCTTTTGATCCATAATCTTACATGTGCATGTTTAGAAACCAGAAACGACTATCAATTTTAGTTGTTCAACTGCTGTGAAAAATTGAGGGAAACACTTACCCGTGAGAATGAGAAAATTCCTTGATTTATTACTTATTGTTTTGGTTGCTATTTCTGAAAAAGTTTGAATGTATTTTTACCCTATCCTGATTGTGTATTGGTAATATCCCTTGATTCTGACTTTTAATCTGATATTTGGAAAGTGACAGCTGCTTAGCAAGAGGTGATAAAATTATTCCTTATTTTTGAGAATCTTAACATGGGGATTGAATCCATTTTGATTGCAAAAGTTTTTCTTCCTTGAGGATAAGCAAGAAGCTAAGTTGGGGGGAATTTGATAAGTGAAAAATATATGATAATTTAGTGTATAATTACTGCACTTATCAAGGGTAAAATAATAAATTAATGCCCCAAATTACCTCTTTTTAGTAATAAATGCATAATTTGTAAATATTTGATTTGAATTTGAATATGATACTATTTTGATAGAAAATTTGTTGATTTTGCAGATAAAAGGGCAAGTTTTAAATGGAGAAACAAGATAACATTTATTTGAAGAGAGAATCTGCAAGATAAAGATTTAAATGGCAGCTGATTAGGATAAGATCAGAAATTAATTGGATAAGGATTCTGCAGATTCAATTCTAAATTCAAATTGAAGATCAAATCAGCACAAGATCAAGCTAGAAAGAGGGAAATAAGGAAAACAGATCAAACAAGGATAAGATCAGGAAGAGATCAAGCTGAAAAAGAGAGAATCAAGGAAAGCTGGAACGTAACTCACGCTCCACCTGCGCTGAGCGTAGGTGGAGCGCAACATTAAAAATCCATTCTGGAACCTACGCTTCAAAACGCACTGAGCGCAAGATGAACCGCAAGACACGGATCAGTTTTTCAAATAGATTTCAAATCAGATTTCTTCCAGATTTCAGATAGCTTTCCAACCTCTATAAATAGAACCTTTTGCAAAGATCAAAGTAGCTTTTTGAGAGACAGCAGAGCAGAGCTAGGGCTAGAGAAAAGTGTGACAGTTTCTCCGTTGGGTTGTAATGGCTACCATGCGTAGCTAAACTCCTCAATAGGATTGAACGTAGTTGATTCAATCCCTGATTGTATGTGAATTCTCATTATTTATGAATCCCTATTTTTATGATATCGATATTTTTATACTTTGCTTAATGTGTAACTTCCGCCTGTATGCTGGAGTTATAGGTTGGTTTTATGGGGCGCATTCGAGAGGTGGTTCTATAGAACCGATAACGAGTTTGGGGGAGCCTAGGAATAGGAAACTTGAACTCTGATTGGTAAAAATACTCATAGTAGTCGCTATAGGAATATAGGGAGAATTGATAGTTTTAACAAATGGAAAATAGATCTAAGTCGGGGTAATTTGTCGCCTGGGAGAACCCGCGTGAATTATTTCTGAGTATTTCGTGATCCGGGGATCCTACGCGGAAAAATATAGTTTGGCTAAGGTATCATAATTATATATTCATAAATATTATTGGGGTTCACATACGAAAGGGGTGCGATGATACGAAGTTCAATCCTAGTCCAAGTAACAATTTCTATCTCTCTCTCATTTAAGTTCAATTTTACTTTATTATTGCAATTCTCTACAACAAACAATTTATACGCTCTTACTTGATAGTTGTGACCACTAATCCTTATAAGTTGAACCGTTCCCCGTGGATATGATAACTCTTACTTACTATTATACTGCTGGGATTTTGGTTCGCTTGCCAAAATTTCAACAAAGAGCTATGCTGATAAAAGGAGGAAGGACCTAAAGTTTGAGGAGAGTGGTCATGTATTTTTTAAAGTAACTCCCGTCACAGGTATTTAAAGAGCCATCTCAATCCCATACTCATTGGCCCATTCTAAATCCTGTAGAGGATTGGTCCTTTGGCTTATAGGATAGTCTTACCACCCCACTTGTCTAGAGTCCATGATGTCTTTCATGTTTCCCAACTTAGAAAATATGTTAACAAACCTTCACACATCATTAGCTCTAAATCGGTACAATTAAGGGAAGACCTCACAGTTCCCAATAAACCTACACGAATTATTGACCGGAGTGTCAAAACCTTGAGGAATAAGGCAATCCCGTTGCTGAAGATGATTTGGGAGGGTCAGACTCCTAAGGAGGCGACTTGGGAGAAGAAGGGCGATATTCACACTCGGTATCCGAAGTTGTTTACTTGAGGTAATTTAAGATTTTGAATAACCAATTTTGAGGACAAAATTAATTTAAAGGGGGGTAGAGTTGCAACATCCTAAATTTCATGAAAAATAGTTTTATAAGTGATATTAGAAGTGCCTAAGGTTTTAATAAAAGAAACTAGGTGAAAGGAGCTTAAAAACAGTGAAATAGGGCATAATACCCGATAAGTGTTAAATATATGATAAATTCTTGTATAATTTCAGCACTTATCAAGGATAAAATGTTAGATTTATTCTCCAAATTACCTCTTTTTAGTAATAATTCCAGATTTTTGTAATTATTTGATTTGAATTTGAATTTGATGCTATTTTGATAAGAAATCTGTTGATTTTGCAGATAAAAAGGAAAGTTTTAAATGAAGAAACAAGATAGCATTTATTTGAAGAAAGAATCTGCAAGATAAGATTCTAAATGGCAGCAGATCAAGATAAAATCAGTAGTTATTTGGATAAAGATTTTGCAGATAAAATTCTCAATTCAAAATCAAATCAAATCAAAGATAGAATCAACACAAGATCAAGCTAAAAAGAGGGAAATAAGGAAAATATCGCAGACAAGGATAAGATCAGAAAGAGATCAAGCTGAAAAAGAGGAAATCAGGAAAGCAGAAACGGTGAGCTGCGCTCCACCTGCACAGAGCGTAAGTGGAGCGCAGGAGTTAAAATTGCTCTCTGTTTCCTGCGCTTCATCTGCGCTGAGCGCAGGTTGAAGCGCAGGAATACGAAAACAGATTTCCAATAAGATTTCCAACAAGATTCCTTCCAGATTTCAGATAGCTTTCCAATTTCTATTTAAAGGGCCTTTTGCATAGATCAAAAGTGAGACGGCGGAGCAGAGCTGGAATTAGAGAAAAGTGTGACAGTTTCTCGATTGGTTTGTAATGGCTACTATGAGTAGCAAAACTCTCCGATAGGATTGAATGTAGTCGATTCAATCCCCAATTGTATTTGAATTCTCTTTATTATTTATGAATCCCTGTTTTTTATAATATTGGTGTTTTTAATCTATTCTTAATGCTTAGCTTCCGCCTTTGTGCCGGAGTTATGAATTGGTTTTATGGGGCGCACTGAGAGGTGGTTTTATAAAATCATGAGCGAGTTTGGGGGAGCCTAGACATAGGAAACTTGAATTCTGATTGGTGAAAACACTGAATTCGCGACTGTGGAGACCTGGGTGAATTGATAGCTTTAACAAATAGATCTTTAATCCGGGGTAGTTTATCACCGTGGAGACCAGAGTAGATTATTTCTGAGTATTTCATATTTGTGGAGACCTTTGTGAAATAACTAATTTGTGCTTCAATATTATAATTGCATATTCATAAATATTATTGGATTTCAAATACGAAAAGGGTGCGATAGACGAAGTTCAATCCTTGTTCTAGTAATTGCTCAGCCTCATCTCAATTTACTACTTTTTATTTACTATTGCAATCTACACAAACAACCATCTTCTCTTACTTGATAAGTGTGACCACTAGATTTACAATTGAATCGTTCCCTATGGATACGACAAACCCCTTTTACTTACTATTATACTGCTGTGATTTTGGTACGCTTGCCAGAATTTCAACAGCACCCAGTTAATATAAAACGATATTTAGGTTTCGGCCCCAGTTAAAGTTTGGGTTTCGACCCCCAGTTAAAACATGGGTTTCGGCCCCCAATGATGGCAGGTATTAGTCCCCTAGGGAGACGTTCCTTGTAGTCTGAGCTTAGGTCTAACCCCAGTAAAGTGATAAGACCCCGCCTGCTGGGCAATGCAAGTCATGCACATCATGTATTATTATGGATTGAGAATTAGCCAGTTTATGTATGATGTTGAAATATAATTGTTGCATATCATATGCTTGTCTTTCCTACACTGCCTGCATGCATTGTTATGCTCACTAAGACACTAGTCTCACCACATGTTTATGGTTATATTTTAGATGCATAAGGTCCCCCTCAAGACGACCGTTGAGGATGCTGGCGCTAATGGAGATATTTATATATTTTGTATATTTAAGTACATTTTCATAATGTCTGGAGTTCTACAGAAGTTCAACCTTCCCAACAATAGCACAAACATAAGGATTCTTATTTATAGGCAAAGTACTATGCATTCCTCAATGTTCATTGAGAGAAGCAATTATTTGGGAAGCTCAAGATGGGGCGACTTTGGGCGAGACAAAACCGTGGCTTTGGTAAAAGAAAATTTCTATTGGCCAAAGTTTGAAAGAGATGTTAATAGACACATTTAAATATGTAGAGTTTGCCACTATGCCAAAATCAAAAGCAAGAATACATGTTTATAATAACCTCTGCTAGTTCCAGAAGCACCTCAGGTATATGTTAGCATGGACTTTGTCCTTGGACTACCGCAAACTCAACAACAAAAAGATTCTATAATGGTATTTGTAGATAGATTCTCGAAAATGGTTGATTTGATTCCCTACCAGAAGACAATTGATGTTGTTCAAGTTGCAGACCTATACTTTAAGAAAATTGTTTGTCTTCATTGGATTCCAAAAACCATTATTTCTTACCGAGATGTAAAGTTTCTGACAAAGTTCTGGAGAACTCTATGGAAAAAGATGGGAACTAAGCTACAATTTAGTAGTGCTAGTCATCCCATAGACGGATGGCCAAACTGATGCAATTAAAAAGATTTTGGGAAATTTACTTCGGAGCTTTGTCGGGAAGAATTTAAAGTAGTGAGATCTTATCCTTACACAGGTTGAATTCACCTACAACAACTCCACCAATCAAGCTACTGGGAAATGTCCATTTCAAGTGGTCTATGGCACTCGCCCACTTAATCCACTATACTTGACCCATTCATATGATAGTCGATAATACAATGCAAAACAAAAGGCGAAGGAGATCAAGAAGTTGAATGAACAAGTTCGTGAAAGGATTAAGAAGCAAAACTCGAGGTACAAAGCTCAACGTGATAAGCACCACGGATTGCAAGATTTCAAAGTCGTAGACTTGGTATGGATTCACTTGTGAAAGGAATGATTTTTCAAATCAACCAAATGCTAAGTTATCTCTGAGAGCTGATGGCCCGTTCAAAGTTGTGCAGAAGATCAACGAAAATGCTTATAAAATATAGCTGCAAGATTCCTATGGAGTTTTTGCCACTTTTAACCTTGCAGACCTTTCACCATACTTAGACGATGAAGTAGAGTTTGACTCGAGGGCAAGTACTGTCCTACCTGGGGAGGATGAAACAAAGCATAAACAATAAAATAGAACTTGTAATGAGAAATAAAAAATGATGAGCTAACGTAATCTTTCGGTGCAAGTAAAAAAATGATGAGCTACACATATATACTAGCCTTTCGGTGCTTGACTAATGAGTTAAATAACAACAGAACTCCTCCCATATAAATATGAATTCATGTAGTGTGTTTAAAGCATCAAATAAAATATTGAGTTTTTCTTATACAAAGTGAGAGTGTTCTCTCTTTCGATAGTCTATGGCACTTGTCCACTTAGTCAATAGACTTTATCTCTTAGCTGGTTTAATATCAAGTCTTTCAGTCATATAATCGTGTTCACAACCTCAAGACTACGTGTGTGTTTGGTTTTCCTCAAAACCATATTTTATACGTGGATCCAGACAAACGTTACTAAAAGTAGGTGCTGCTCCTGTGAAAACGCGGATCAATGAAAAGCAAAGAGTGACTATAAATTATTTCAACTTAACGCCCGAACCTAATGAAGGAAGTGTAGGCTGTTAGCCACCAATTTGAACAGAACGAGGAACTTTTGGCCAAGGCCCAAGGACACCCCAGATACTAGCACATGGCATCCAAGAACACAAGGTCATTACCCATGGCCTCCAAAATCTCATAAGGAAGACAGACTTCAACATCAACACTACCTTCTTCCGCCCCACCAAAAACAGTAATCTTACCGCTAGTTTTGTTTGCAACACCGTTTCTAACTGCCACAGGCTTTCCCCAACCAAAGTCATTACCATAAAAGTTGAACCTTGGGGAACTGTTGGTGAGCAACGCATTACTTCTAGACGCCATACCCGGCGTTATCACAGATGGGGTTTTCAACCAAGACTCGTAGTGGTTCCTTACCATCTCACCAGAGTGCAAAGAAATCATCTTGTTCATTCCCAGAGCACCCTTCCCCAGCCCACCGTCCAGCAATTCCCCTGCTTTCATGATGACAAGCCCAACCATTCCTGCGTTTCCAAAATAATTCTCTGGCAATGATGGGCACATCCTATGCCTAACGTCCATGATTACCATGTAACGGGTCTCTTCATGTGGGTCAACATGTTGCCTACCTATCACAAAACGCCAAAAGTGAGTTAAAAGTGCTTGCAAGGAAGATATTCTGATTCTTTCCATCCCAACCTCTGCATTTGCTTTTGATTTGAGTCGCGCAATTTTCTCTTTTGTGAAATGGAAGATCCGAAGAGGTGGAAGTTCACACAGTTTCCTCTTCTCTTCCTTTTTGAAAGGAAAGCGTATGGGATGGTTAATTCCATCTGGAAACCAACGATCAAGTGCAGGGAGTTTGGTTACTTTATCCAAACCCCGTGAGATTTCAGCCCATGAATTGATGAAATGCCAAAACGACTTGCCGTCGGCGACCACGTGGTTAATTGCGCAGCCGATGAAAATGCCGTCAAGTAGCTCCGTCACTTGCACTGCTAGTAATGGCTGTGATGTGCCTTCGTAGTTTCTAACGCCGTTATGTGGAAAGAAAGAGTGGACAATGGAAGGGACGTAGTTGGGTTGAAGGATATCAGCAACTCTGGTTTTCTCAGCTGTGGCATGGACAAAGAGTGCACCTACGTTGTTGCAAGCGATGAAAGAGGAGGCAGTGTTATCTTTGTGTTCAGTAATGACGAGACGGCCTGCGAGGGGTGGGAAGAAGGAAAGAGTGGAGGAAAGGGAGTGTTTGAGGTGCTGGATTCGGTTTGTTGTGTCTTTTGTTTCGGGTTTATGGAAAAGAAGCCCTTGTTGGATTGCTTCAATTTTGAGTAATTGGAGATCCCATGGAGTTAGATTGATTCTCTGAGTTAAGTCACCATGATTTGTTGCTCGAATTATGCTAGCCGCGATTTTTCGGATGCCTGCCATGCTTGAAGCTGTTATTGTGCGTGAGAGAAGGCAAGACCAATAACCTGCACATGGATAATTGTTCTTCAGACTAAGTTTGTGGTCTATCTAATGTACAAGTGTTCTGTTTATCACGGGTACAAAAGAATTGTTTTATTTATCCTATTTTTACTCTTCACACTTTTTATACGTAAAAAATTCATTATCATTTTCCATTTGACATGTACATTTGTTTTTATTGAACACACAATATGACCAGTGTGATCATCTTTATCTTTATACGGTTGACGGGCAATTTTTCCTACAAAAAATTTGGATAAATATATTGTTAAAATATTTTATTTTATTAAAAAAATTATATTGTCATTAATTATATTAATGTCTATTACATTTTATGATTCTGTATTAATATTGGGCTCTTAACCGTCATGATTATAATGCTTTCCATTTAGTGGGATTTCGTCTCTATATTCTATAAAATGTTTTTTATCCTTTTTTTATTACAAATAATGAAATAATTTAGGATTCAATATAAAAAAGTTTTATATTGTTATTCAATGATGTGTTATCACATCATTTAATGAATTAAATATGATACCTCATATGTTATTAAATTCAAATTCAATAGATATATGACAATACATTATTGGATGATAATGTAAATTATTTTACACGGATAGTGTATACTAATTAAACTCAATGCCTTATACCTCCTTTTTATTAATTTGTGTTAGAAAAATGTTGCATTATAGTTTGAAATCTTTAAGTCTTGATGAATAACATTCTGAAGAATTTTTATTAGTTTTAAGATCTAGCAAAGTCTGAAGTATATAATTGCAAGAACAAAGACAGTATGAAGTCCAGAATAAGTTCTGGACTATGTCAGTCTGAAGGGATCAAAGTTTGTAGCATCCTGACGTAAACCTAAGTCTATTATACAACCAGAGTCTGAAGCTACGTCAAGTATTGCACTCTTATATCAGACTCAGAGAAGCAACTCAAGCTTATGAAAACCGACGTGGTTCAAAATTCAAATCCCGTTGTCTTAGTCTACATGTTGTTGAAAGAAGAAGTTATCAGAAGATCTTTGTGAGAGTAGAAAGCATATCAACACAAAACTAGAAAGCATGTCAGAGAAAGGACAATAGATCTATGCGCAGAAAACTTTCTTGCCTGCTCTCCGTCGCACTATTGCTACAAAAAAGACAACCAACGACTTCATGCATTAAATGCTTAGAGACAATGTAAACCTTCCCACAGTCAACATCATAGCCTCATGGAGCTTAAAAATAGATGAAAGAGGAATGAAGAAGAAAGAGAACTTTTGAACAAGTGCTAAAACGCTGCTATTTTCTACTCTAATTCTTTTATTCTTTCATTTCTTCATCCTTTGAGCAAAGTCATTTTAAACGAGTTTTGATTTGAACTTTATCTTAATAAATCTCTACTTCATCATCTTATCCACACTATGTGTGTAAACTCAGAATTTTTATCTTACCTTTTTTTATTTCTTTTATTGAGCCTACGGAGGCTTGTTTGTTGTAAAAGAATACCTATATAAAGCCTGAGAAGGCTGTTGAAGAATATCTTGTAAGCCTGGAGAGGCAGTGAAAAATACTTGTGTAAGGTACCTTTGATATAGTTAAAATCCTAACTATGTTAGGGACTGGACGTAGCACATGTGGTTGGTGAAAGCCAGGTTAATCAGTTGTGTGTTTCTCTCTACCTTATCTTGTCTATCTAACTGGGGTTAAATATGTGACTATCTGATAAATTAAGTATAATGTATTTGTGAAAATTGTTTACGTGACTCTAGAAAACTTCAAACTCAACCAAGAATTACTTCAGACTGAGTTTGATGATTTGCGCAACTAACCATTTGTAAACTTGTGCTGTGAAAAAATAAACAAACTTGTAAGTTTTGAAGAAAACACAATTCAACCCCATACTTGTGTTTTACCTATGTATTTTAGTTGATATCAGAGCTCAGCCCCAAGGGTTGAGCATCTAACAATGTTGAGGAATGATCCAAGCAACATTCATAGAAGAAGCTAGCGCAAACAAGAACTATCTCATAGAAGGAGCATCTCTGACGAGACCTCTAACTTTCAATGGAGAAGATTAACATTATTGGAAGAATAAATGAAACTATTCATTGAGTTCGGTCATGTTGATCTTTGGGATGTCATTGAAAGAGGAGATTACATTCCAAAAGCTGAAGATGATAAGGTTATTCTTAGAGAAAGGTAGACTATAGAACACAAGGATAGAGTGTAACTAAACTCTAAGGCCAAGTTGTTTCTTCTCTGTGCACTAACCTGAGCAGAATATGATAAAATGCATGGATGTACGAGTGTAAAGGAGATATGCGCTACTAAAATTTTGCTCATTTCCTACGGATTTTCCTACAAATTATCATTAAAAATCTGTAGGAAACGCATTTCCTACAGATTTTCTTATAAATTTTCCTCCACAGGAATATGCTCGTGGGTAATTTAATTCATAGATAAATTTGTAGGAAAAAATCGTAGATAAACTCATAGAAAATATTTGAAAGTAAATTTATAAGAAAAAATTGTAGGTAAATTCACAAGAAACATCCACAATTAAATTCATAGGAAAAATTTGTAGGACAATTCCATAGATAAATTCATAAAAAATAATTGCAAATAAATTTGTAGGAAATTTTTGCAAGAAAATCTATAAGAAAAATTTATAGATAAATTTGTAGTTAATTCCATAGAATAAAAAAGAAGATAAAAGCTTGCTAAATTTTTTTTGAAATCCATTCTATCAATTTTTTTTTCGCAAAAACATTACTAATATGAAAGTATAAATTCTGACATTTATAAAAATTTCATAAATGAGCGTACTTGAGTGGTTCTTTTTTATAAAAATTTAAAATGTATATACAGAGAAAAAGTGGATGTGACATATAACCTGCGGGTTAGTCAGGTTCAAATTTCTTTGTCAATTTGCCATTACGTATTGATAAAAGTTTACAAAGCATCTTATATAAATTCTAAATCCATTAACCATCAATCATGTTTCTCATCACTCTCCTCAAATACTAAATTATATTACATATATGACCAAACAAGATTAGTCATATTCCTTAAAACTACAAGACTTTTAAAACTAATTATAGAAAGAGAGAGAGTACCAAGCTCACTAGATTGTTGTTCTTTTCAATTAATGCCATATAAAGAGGATTTGCTACTGAGCCAGAGAGTCAATCTCATTTGAGCTTTCCTCATAAATCACAGCATCTTAACCATCCTCACCACTACCCTGATCACTATTGTAGCTGCTTTAAGATGTAATCATAAAAATTGTTCCATCTGACGTGTGGCTGCTAAATTCTGATGGCAGACTTATATCACTATTCAGATCAGTATCAAATGTGTTTAACTGCAACACAATCCAAAAACATAAAAATTGGCCACTTTTAGAATAAAAAAACTCCCTCCACCTCAGTGAACCAAAATACTCTCAATGAAAAAATATCTAACCTTCCTTCTGATGGATATTCAGCCACCAATCGCATATCAGCCCAAGAGGATGAAAATTGAAACGTGTCTAAGAGTATAGGAGCCTTAATTCTACTCATTCCCCCCTTAATTCTACTCATCATCAAACTCAAATATTAATTATAGGCGCCTTGCAACCACCCATCTCAACCTAAGGAATTTCCAATACAAACGTGGTTCAGGAAGATGAAATCAAACAAGCAACACCAATCAAGACTTTTCACTACTAGTCACCTCAACGCCAAGGCGTGCTTTCACAAACTCAGATACTTGAGCCAGGTCTAAATTCAGAGCCACCAAGCCACTCTTTCCATGCTTCCCAAATAGCATATCTGGCTTCACAACCAATTTGGTGGAGGAAAGCCATGGGTGTTGGTTTGTCAACTCAACGAAGTACGTTGATTCAGTCACCTAAGCAAAATCATAGCCCAGTACAATACATATTCAATAGGTGACTAATTGAATTCAGAATATATATATATATATAGGGCATAAGAAAACATATTCCATATGGTGACACTACAGAGTAAAGGAAAAGTCATAAAAGAATTATTGGAATTTGGAAGTGATGACATAAGAATTGAAAAAACAGAAACGTGAGAATCTGGAATTTGAACTGATTGGATTTCAAGATGAATATATTTACCAACAGTATTTCTCTTATCTTTCAGAAGCACAATATATTTACCAACAGCAATGCTTTCCCTTCACCACAGAAAACTTTAGTCCTCCCTTATTCACAATCCTACCAAATGACCAGAAAGAAAAGGCCACTAATTTTTCACTCCTAATAAATAATGGTACATTAAACCAAACCCTTCATATCATGTGAATGTTTTCATGCAGCTAGTATGACAATATATAGGTTCTTAAGAGCCCATAGGATATCATATCAAGTGCATCATTACCATATATATGCCGTATGAGATAAATAAAGAATTTTAAAATAAAGCATCAATTTAAATATGAAAATTTAGAAGGAAAGAGCAGAGTCCAGACACTTACAGGTTACAGCTGAAAGATTGTATGATGTAATTGCAGGCATCTGAAGGAGATACCATTTTAGTTTGAAGCTTTAATAGCATGTCATCAGTTGTAAAATGCAACCAGTAGGGGAGCAGGCACGGGTATATTGATGATATGATTTATGTTGCCCGTGCGAAATAAAATATTAACTATCATAAATACTTATATATTAAGAGAATATGTTTTAATATAATAATAAAAAAGAAATAATGTATGAGAAAAAAAAAATGGTAAGAGCAAGACTGCCTCATGTGGTTCATTAAAAAAATTATTCTTATAATAAAACAAATTATAGGAACGAATAATTAGTAAAAATAATTTAATATAATAAAAAAACAAAACTGAGATAGAAATAAAAGAAAACGACAAAAGCAAGACTCTCCCATGAAGGATACTCATTATTCATTGCATAAAAAAATTACTAAATTGAGAATAAAAAAACCAAAAAAAGAGAAAAAAAAACGGAAGTTTGAAAAAACGACACATGTATTGTGAGAATAATTTTAATATAGAGTAAATTAAATAGATAGAATGGTAGGAATGAGACTGTCTCCCATGGAAAATACCTTCGATTCATAAAAGAGTCTTTCATAATGAAACATATTAATAGAAACAAATAATGAGAGAAAATATTTTAATATCATAATAAAAAAAGAAAACGAAAGTGTGATAAAAAATAAAACAAAAAAGAAAACGACAAGATCAAGACTGCCTCCCGTGGAGGATTCCCGTGATTCATAATAAAAACCACAATAGAAGCTAAATAAATGGAGATATAATTTTGATAAAAAAAATAAAAAGAAAGTAAAAAGGATAATAAGAAAAGAAAATTAATGTGTGAGAAAAATTAAAATGGCAGGAACAGGACCGTCTTCCATGGAGAATACCCACAGCTCATAAAATAATTTCTTTTATAATGAGACATATTAATAAAAACGAATCATAAGAGAATATAATTTAATATCATAATGAAAAAGAAAATGAAAATGAGATAAAAAATAAAGGAAAAAAGAAAACAACAGGATTAAGACTGCTTCCTATGGAGAATTCTCGTGATTCATTTAAAAAAACACTACAATAGGAGGTAAATAAATGGAGATATAATTTTGATAAAAAAAATAAAAAGAAAGTAAAGAAGGATAATAAAAAAGAAAATTAATGTGTGAGAAAAAATAAAATCATAGGAACAGAATTGTCTCCCATGGAGAATACCCACAACTCATAAAAAATTTCTTTTATAATAAAACTTATTAATAAAAACTAATAATGAAAAAAAATATTTTAATATCATAAAAAAAAAGAAAATGAAGGTGAGATAAAAAAAAAAAAGAAAACGACAGGATCAAGACGGCCTCCCGTGGAGGATTCCCGTGATTCATAAAAAAACACTACAATAGGAGCTAAATAAATGGATATATAATTTTGATAGAAAAATAAAAAGAAAGTAAAAAGGATAATAAAAGAAGGAAAATTAATGTGTGAGAAAATATAAAATGGTAGGAACAGAACTGTCTCCCGTGGAGAATACCCGCAGTTCATAAAAAATTTCTTTTATAATGAAACATATTAATAAAAATGAATAATGAGAGAAAATATTTTAATATCATAATAAAAAAAAAGTGAATGTGAGATAAAAAAATAAAAGGAGAAAAGAAAACGACTGGATTAAGACTGTCTCCCGTGGAGGATTCCCGTAATTCATTTAAAAAACACTACAATAGGAGCTAAATAAATGGATATATAATTTTGATAAAAAAATAAAAAGAAAGTAAAAAGGATAATAAAAAAGGAAAATTAATGTGTGAGAAAATATAAAATGGTAGGAACATAACTGTCTCCCGTGGAGAATACCCACAGTTCATAAAAAATTTCTTTTATAATGAAACATATTATTAAAAACGAATAATGAGATAAAATATTTTAATATCATAATTAAAAAAGAAAATGAAAGTGAGATAAAAAAATATAAAGGAAAAAAGAAAACGACATGATTAAGATTGCCTCCCGAGGAAGATACTCGTGATTCATAAAAAAACTACAATAGAAACTAAGTAAATGCAGATATAATTTTGATAAAAAAACAGGTAGAAAGTAAAAAGGATGATATAATGATTTTGTAAAGGAAAAAATTTGATTGAGAAGGTGATATGTGTCAAGTAGGGATTTAGTTTTCGTATAGTATATAAGATAGATTAGATTAGATTACATGTGTTTTTATGTAATAAAAAATATTAAAAATGTATAATAAGTAAAAATATTTTAAAAAATAATTTAAAAAACCAGAAATATCATGAAAAGAAAACAAAGAAAAAAAATCATAAGAAGAAAAAGGAAAAAAACGGGGCTGTTAAAATAGGAGTATAAAATATTGAAAACTGAAAAAAAAGAGAAAAGAAAGAAAAAAGCCCAAAAATTGGGCGGAAATTTGGTTTTCCAGAATGTTGACATGTGTCCCAATGTAATCAGTATTAATATTAATAAATAGATAAATAGATTAGATGAGTGTTTTTATGTAATAAAAAATATTAAAAATGTATAATAAATAAAAATATTTTAAAAAACCAGAAATATCATGAAAAGAAAACAAAGAAAAAAAATCATAAGAAAAAAAGGAAAAAAAAAAAGGGCAGTTAAAATAGGAGTATAAAATATTGAAAACTGAAAAGAGAGAAAAGAAAGAAAAAAGCCCAAAATTTGGGTGGGAATTTGGTTTTCCAGAATGTTGACATGTGTCCCAATGTAATCAGTATTAATATTAATAAATAGATAAATAGAATAGATAAATAGATTCCTTCCCTTTGCGATCTTCACTTCCCCTGAAAATCCTCCTTACACAGTCAAGCTCTTTGATCAAGGTTTCAAGTCCCCAATCCTTTGCACAACACATGAACACATCTTTAACAAAACCAAACATTTCTGAGGCATGTCCACAGCCAATACAATGAAACTGCATCTCTGAGGTCCCTGAAGGCCCCTTCAAGCTAGACCCAGGGAAGAATATGAGCAAAAAATATAGAAAATCACAAGTTATACCTGCAGATGCCAGATAAGAATATGAGCAAAAAATAATATATGTAACAAGTTATGAAGAAAAAACACACTGTTAAGGTTTGAGATTAAAATTAACGTCTATGGTTTTACCCCTATATATAATTTTGAGTATAGTATGTTCAAGATTATGAAAACTCATGAAAACTAACGCCTGTTGGAGTAAACCCTCTCCTTCCTTTCTCAGAGCTGCTTCAAGGTCCCTTATCTGTGCTTCAGTAAAGGGGAAAGCTTCCACGCCATATGAAGAGACCATAAACTTCCCATTCATACTAATAATTTTACCATCTGGTCCAATAATGACTAAAGATGGAATTCCTTTGATATTAAAGATTCTACAAAGGTCATGTATTGTTCTGCCCTCATAAGGGACAGCAAGCCATGGCATACTACTTATGTTGACATTGAATTCCTTAAGGTCTCTATCTGTGGAGATTAAAACAATCTCAAAGCAGTGGCCTTTTGCAGCCTTGAGATTGTTGTATGCACATCTAAGTTGGACAGTGAAGGCACGACAAGGAGGAGACCAGTAAACGCAAAAATAGAGGCCTATTGTTTTACCTTTGAGTTCAGATACATGTACATGCAAAAACAAGATATGTCATATATAAGATTAACTAATACATAGTAAACAACAGCTCCAGGCAGCATAGGATACCTTTCTATCATCTCCAAAGATGAGAAAATTGCGCCCTTCATGCGTCAATAATTCCTCTAAATTTGCTTCTTCACGCTTTCTTATATCTATGGCTTTGAATTCCTCATGTCTCTTCCTTGTGGAAGGAAATGCATCAGCACCATAAGGGCCAGTTAAAAATCTATTGTTCTGAATATTAACTATTGAAAAAAATTATACACAGACACCACTAAAATTATGAAAGAAAAGAAGACACCACTAATCTTATCCCTGAAGGCCCCCGCCTTCAAGCTAGGCCCAGCCAATACAAAGAAAGTTCTACTTATCATATACTATATATTGTTAATTGTAAGTATATATGTACATAATTAGCACAAAGAAAGTACCTAAAATGTTCTGCAAGCGTATAATTCAATTTTGAATGCTTTCCTAATCCATTTTGAAGAAAAAACATATATTCATGGCTTGCACATTGCGGGTCCTACATGAATTTGGTGTTGGAGATCAAGTTGATGCTTAACAAGTGCTGGCAAGTGCATCTAAGGCATGTTTTGCGTGAAGCAAATATGGTCGGAGACTACCTTGCTAAATTGAAGATTAGGGAGCCTTGTGGACTTTCTTTTTGGACCACTCCTCCTTTGGGAGCTTCTGATCTCCTTTTGATTGACAATTCTGTGTAGTAGTTTTGTTTTCTTTATTTTCCTTGTAACCAAAAAAATTTTTGGATCCGTAGGTGCATTAATTCCCTGTTGAGTTGCTTTCGAAAATTGTCCTTTTGTGATAATTGACACCTAGGAAGAGCCTCCAATTTTTTAGTACTACTGTTACTTAATGATATTTTTTTCAAGACTAAAGGACTGAGTTAAGTTGCAACCACAGCAAGACCCGTACTAGTTAACTCACCAGCTTCACGATACTATTACTTAATAATTCTTTATTCATTGTAGTCATTAAAATTTCAGGACAATAATTAATCATGAAAATTAGAAATTTTAGAGATGGATAGATGCATTTTTAATATAAGAATTTTGATAACAAGCTGTCCCTATTTTAGTAGATTGAAACCTGGAAATCAGAATAGCATCAGTTTGAGACCGATCCTATTCAAGTAACAACGAAATAATAAATTTGAGATTTATGATCCTTTTCATTAACGTCTATAAAATCATAATATTAACGTAATTTCACCGAAATTAATGATTTAACCAATTAATTTCATAAACATTGCACTATTTCAAACAGATCAGGAATCGTAAAATGCCACGATAATCTCAACAGACAAAACGCTGATTTCAGCAGAAAAATTGTAAACGTTTGAAGAAATGAAAATCGCTTACCTGGAAAGGAATCGATGTAATGAAATTGTCATCACCAGAATCTCCGGCATGCAACAAATGGTACTCCATCTCCTCCTTTGTCCATTTTTCAAGCAACCTCGCCCTCGGTCTCGGCATCAGCCTCGGGCCATATTCATCTTCCTGCAAATCCTCAGTGATCCGTTATTTCGAATATTTTCCAGCGCAGGAAAACAAAATCAAAGAAAAAAATCTGGAAGAATATGCATAGGATTGAGAAGGAAAACCTGAGAGTGAGAGAAGAGACTAGAACCAAAGAATCCGGCGAGAAAGAAGAAGATGCAGATGAGGAAGACAGAAGGTAACCCGAACTTCTTCGTCCTCCAGCTTGAATTTCCTTTATCCGTTTTGAAGAAAACCTGAGCAAACGTGAGCGCGGAGATATAAGAAATTTACCTAACAAATTGTAGGAAAATTTATACAAAATTTGTATGAAATAAATGGTAGGAAAATTCATAAGAATATAGGTTACAGGAAAATCTGTCTTAAGTAAATTTTATAGGTCTAATTTCATATTTTTATACCATTGTCTTTTGTACCTGATATTTTTTTTTAGATATTTTTCTAAAAAAAATTCTACAAATTATTTTCGTAGGAATATTCTCAACAAAATTCATTATTTTTTGTAATTTTTATTACAATTTTCATAATCGTAGAAAAAATTTTAAAATTGTAGAAAAATTTACAAGAAATTCCTACAAAAAGAATTTATAGGAAAAATTTGTAGCTAATAATCAAATTTCTACCCACGAAGGAAAATATCCTATTAGACTTGCTAAAAATCAACATGCTTGTTCATCAATATAAGATGTCCAAGATGCATGATAAAAAAATCATCGATCAAATGTTTGGAAAATTCAAAACCATCACCAATGGTCTTAGATCTTTGGGAAGAACGTCTGAAAATCATGATCACATCACTGAAGCCAAAGACTTAACAGTCTTAAAGATGGAAGAACTTCTAGGCTCTCTCAAGGTTCATGCAGGAGCTAAATGAAGACAGTGGAAAGCCAAAATCCATTGCCTTGAAAGCTCATAAGGGCCACTCCAAAGCCCTTAAAGTTAAAGAAGATTTTGAGGAAGAATGTTCTTCAAGTGATGAAGAAGATTATGAGGATGAGCTATCCTTCATCAGCAAGAAGATCAAGAAGATGTGGTGGAAGAAAGGGAAGTTTAGACATGATCAAACCATCAAGCCCAACAAGTTAAGAGGGAAATAAGGCTCTTCTCAAGAAAAGTATATCATCTGCCTCGAATGCAAGAAGCCAGGACACATGAAAACTGTTGAGTCTCAGAATTAATTTAAGTATTTAAATTAGATTCAAGACTTATTATCTTTGGTTTTAATGATTAACAAATTAGACTAGACTATAAGAAAACAGGTGCTACTAAGAAAGGTATTTTTCTGTGTATTTCAGGAACCTTGTAGAAGCAACATGCTGAAGGAAGAATCCTACCAAAGAAAAACAACATCTCAAAGAACAAAAGAGAAAAGCATTAAAGCAACTCTCTGAAGACGACCAACCTACTGAACCAGAGAAAAAGTCTAAAAGAAATGGAAGAACTGCAAGAAGAATTAAGAAGAAGAAGAAGAACAGATGAAGAAACAACATACAGAAGAAGAACAGTTGAAGCTAAGAGACAACATACTGTAAAGGAGAAAAGCATTACAGCAAGCTATCTGAAGAAGATAAGCACAAGAAGAATGAAGAGGAACGAAGAACTAATTTCCCTTTAAACAACCTACTGAAGAAAGAGTACAACTAAGAAGTGCTGAAATGAAGACAAACTTTATGCTCATGGAAGATCACAAAGATCGAGAGAGAACAATGCAGAAATCATCTGAAGAAGATTGAAGAAGAATTAATTTATGCTGGAGCTATCCAACCTTCTGAAAGTATGTGCGTAATAAAGATTGAACCTGCTGAACACATACTCTCTGAACGTAATGACGTGGCATTTCAAACTCTTTGAAGAAGAAGAAGCCAGACACGTCATACAACTTTCTGAAGACTTATGAGTCAATAAGTCTCAGCAAACATGAGTGGTAAAGTTGAATTGATGCAAAGAAAAACAAAAGCCTTAGGGCTCAGCTTCAGTTCCCGACATGAAAGAGGAAGCCTACTGAAGAAAAGCAAACAGAGGTAAGAGATAGGTCAGTGTTGCTACACACCTACTTCTGTACCTTCTCTACTATACGCTATTAGAGGCGTGTACCTCAAGTAAGAAGAAAGTAGAAAGCACAATAGGACAAAAATGAAGTCTAACGTTATCATTTCTAAAGACTTCCTATTATGAAGAAAGAATGAAGAAGAAAAAGAGAGAGAGAAGAAAGCTAACCTGCTGAAGTATCATCTACACTCTTAAAGAAATATTCACAAGCAAAATTGTTGTGTGTGTTAGAACGAATATACATCTACACACCTACTCTGCTCCATGTCAGGAGCTATGAAGCTAACTTACAACGGGAAAAAGGAGAAGTCTAACAGATCTTTATATCCTACCTCCTTACACTCACAAGAAAGAAAGAAAGAAAGAAAGAAAGAAAAAAAGAAAGAAAGAAAGAAGAAGAAGAAGAACCTGCTGAAGATCAAAGAAAATCTCTCAGACAAAAGCAAGATTATTATCCTATCTGCAGTGTGCCAGAACTAATTCATCTACACACCTAATCTGATTAAGAAAGAAGCTACCAAGTTGGAAGTTATTTCACAACGGCTCTATGAGCTTAATTATCTCTTCTCAACGGTATACTCTACACTCTTCAATGGCTATATTTCCAGAACGTATAAATAGCCTCAAGAAAGACTTTGAATATGAGCGGCCATGAATCCCATAATATGAAATATCCCAATGGTCAGGCCCAAGAGAGATATGGCAGAACCTAAAGATTCATTCACTAGGAACTGACCAAAATGTGCACCCATGAATTCCCAAACATCTATCTTTGAACCATGGCATTTATCAAGCCCACATAAGAGATTGACCATGCTCAACACAGATCATATCCAGCCAACCTTCTGATCCTACAGAGATGAATTAGAGCTTAAAATTATACACTTGTATCACTCTGTATTCCTTGTACCTAGAAGCTTAATCTTTGTATCCTGAGTGTCATACTCAGTTATCTCTTTGTACAAGTCTCTAAGGTTTAAGTTTCTTAGAAACTTAAACAAACTTTCATTGTAAACAAAATAAGTGTCTGAGAGCCTGGAGAGGCTTGGAAGAAGAAAGAATACTCTGTAGAGCCTGGAGAGGCTTGATAGAAAAGAATACTGCTCAAGTTGCCTAAAGAGGCAGTTGAAAACAAAGAATACTTGTTGAGCCTGGAGAGGGTTGTCTGTAAAAGAATACTGCTTGAGTTTCCTGAAGAGGCAGTTGAAAACAAAGATACTTGTTGAGCCTGGAGAGGCTTGTCTGTAAAAGAATACTGCTTGAGTTGCCTTAAGAGGCAGTTGAAAACAAAGAATACTTGTTGGACCTGGAGAGGCCAGGTATGCAAACAATACTCAGTTGTAATCTTGTGGGATTAGTGAAAAAGTGGTGGTGGTTTGCCCTGGGACTGGATGTAGCTCACTGGATCAGTGGGTGAACAAGGATAAACTCTATGTGTAAATTTCTCTCTACCCTTAACTCTTTATATTCTGCTATTATATGTTTATCTCTAACCAATAATGGGTTTGATAAATGAGTTTAAAATTAACATAGTAAAACTTCATTTATTAACCAAATCATTTTGAAAAGAAGTACTTACTGAACCTTCTGAAGTGGATTCAGGAAGTTATCTAATAACTCAGTTTTCCGCAAGTTACTGAATCATTTGAATATTAGTGTAAAACATTTTTGAACAACTTGTTTTAATGTTTTCAAGTTTTTATTTATCAAAATCAGATTTAAACAAGTTCCTGAAAATGATTTTATTGAACCCTCTGAAGTGATTTCAAAAAGCTCATTTGTTTTCATCAAAGTTCAGCAAGTCTTTGAAAACTCATTTTCAATAGCCTACGCTTAACTATGATATTCTTTACTATTTGCAAAAAGAGTTTTTCATAAAAATCTGTAAAGGTTTATTTGGAATTATAAGTTGGTTGAAAAAGGGTTTCCGAAAATCTGCGAAAACTTTTAAAACACTATTCAACCCCCCTTCTAGTGTTTCCTGTGGCTCCAACTAAAACTAAGTGTCTTATGCTTAAGAAGAAAGCCCCAAGAAAGTTCCTCAAGAAGAAAAAATAACTCATGGATACTTGGAAAGATCTTGACTTTACATCATCTAAGGATGAAGAAAGTCAAGAAGAAGAAGCTAACATATGCATCATGGTTGATGCAGAACCATAGGAGTCTTAAACAAAGGTAAATTTCCAAGAAGCTTATGAAGAACTTCTTGGAGACTGTCACTCTTATTTCTAAGTAGAAGGAACTCAGAAAAGAAAATTTGAAACTGAAAGTTGAAAATGAAAAGCAAAATTTTGAGTCACTTGCATTGAAAAGGGAGGCAAACAGACTGAAGGAAGAAAATACTTTTCTAAACACAAAACTTCGGTTTGAAGTCTTAAGTGACAACTCAACAGAGTCCAAAATCTCTCAACTTCAAACCAAGGTTGAAGAAATCACTGAAGACTTGGCCAACGTTGTTCAAGGACAAGAAAATTTGGATAAGCTCTTAGTTATTCAAACAAGGTCCAAGAAAAATATTGGCATGTGCTATGTTGAAGAGAAGTTACCAAAAGCTTCAAATATCTTCTTCTTCTACCTCAAACATTACTTGTAAAAGGTGTGGATGGAAGGGACATAATGTCTCAAACCACTGGAAGTCACCTGACACTAAAAAGAATGGACCCAAAAATGTTTGAGTTTCTTCAAAATGCTATTAGGCCTGATGATGACTAATGTAATCTATTTATCTTTGTCTTGCATTTCCCGAATGAACATTTGCAGCTTTCTACTATTTATATATTTATGTGCAAACTCTTTTTATTGTTTTCCCTTTTGATATGACAAAAGGGGAGAAAGAAAAGGATAGCCATTTTTTATGCAACAGGGGGATAAAGAGAAAACTACCAAGTCAGGGGAAGCATAAGGGGGAGTATTCATTGTTCTTTGATATGTGATAATAAGTTTTGATTTTGTTAGACTCAATAAAAAGTGAAGTTAGTTGTCATCATAAAAAGGGGAGATTGTTAGAAAAGGATTGTATAATAGTCTGAAAATCTCCAAGTTTTGATGAATAACAATTTAAAGAATTTTTATTATTCTTAAGATCTAACAGAGTCTTAAGTGTATAACTGCAAGACCAAAGACAATATGAAGTTTAGAATAAGTTCTGGACTATGTCAGTATGAAGGGATCAAAGTCTGTAGCATTCTGATGCAAGCTTAAGTTTGATATACACTAGAGTTTGAAGCTATGTCAAGTATTGAACTCTCATCAGACTCAGAAGCAACTCAAGCTTATGAAAACCTACATGGTTAAAAATTCAAAGATTGTTGTCTTAGTCTACATGTTGATGAAAGAAAAAGTTATCAGAAGATCTTTGTGAGGGCACAAAGCATATAAGCATAAAAGTAAAAAAGAATGTCATATAAAGGTCAAAGAGGTCTGCGTAGAAGACTTTCTAGCATGCTCTCTGTCACACTGTTGTTGCAAAAAGGACATTCAACGACTTCATGCATTAAATTCTAAGAGACAATTTTAACCTTCTCATACTCAACGTCTCTGCCCCAATGGAACCTATAAATAGAAGAAGGGGGAATAAAGAAAACAAAGAACTTTTGAACAAGTGATAAAACATTTCCATTTTCACTCTAATTCTTTTATTCTTTCATTTCTTTATTTTTTAAGAAAAATCATTTCAAATGAGTTTTGATTTGAACTTTGTCTTGATATATCTCTTCTTAATCTTCTTATCCACAATGTGTGTAAACTCAGAGCTTTTAGCTTACCTTTTTCTGATTATATTTGTTGAGCCTGGGGAGGCTTGTTTGTTGTAAAAGACTACTTGTGTAAGGCATGAGAAGGTTGTTGAAGAATATCTTGTAAGCTTGGAGAGGCAATGAAAAATACTTGTGTAAGGTACCTTTAATATAGTGAAAATCCTAACTGTGCTAGGGACTAGACATAGCACCTGTGGTTAGTGTGGACTAGGACAATCTGTTGTGTGCTTCTCTCTACCTTATCTTATTTATCTAACCGGGGTTAAATCTGTGATTAGGGGAAATCATGGGTTGGGTTGGGTTCAAGGCACTAACAGACCCAACCCGTTGAAAAGACATTAGGTTGGGTTAGGTTGAATTTTGTCATTTTTAGGTACGTACCCAACCCAACCCAACCCGATTATGGTCGAGTTGGGTTGGGTCAATTGGGTCCAACCTTCTAAAATGTTTGAGTTTGTAAATAAAACAAAAAATGAAAGAAATGAAAAATACTTTAAATAAAAAATATAATTTGTCATTATAAATATGACAAAAATAAAAAACTATAATTTGATAACAAGGAAATCAATTTATACAATATTAAATATATGAATGTGTAACTTATTAGTACAAAAAATTATAAAATTTATTATTTTATTAATGGTTGGGTTGGGTTGGGTTAATCTGGTTGGAAGGATGAAAACCCAATACCCAACCCAATCTGAGTGGGTTCATCTATATGGAACCCAACCTGACCTAACTACCCAAATCAACCCACTTTTTTAATTGGGTTGGGTTAGGTTGATCGGGTTCGTTGGGTCTACCAAGCCTATGATCACCCCTATCTGTGATTATTTGATAAACTAAGTACTTGAAAAACGTCTTTGTGAAAACTATTTACATGAGTCTAAAAACTTCAGACTCAGCCAAGAACTACTTCAGACCGAGTCTGAAGATTTACGCAAATAACCATTTGTGAACGTGTGTTATGAAAAACTTGTAAGTTTTGAAAAAAAAAACACAAAATTCAACCCTTTTCTTGTGTTTTACCCGTGTATTTCAAATCCATGTAGCATTCTCATGGTAAGTCCAGTACACCATAAGAACTCTTTAATGTGGACTAATGTGAGAAAGATTTTATATCACATATTCATGACTAGTGAGACATAGTCATTAATCTACTGACATACTAGTCTTGACGTATTATTGTTGTCCTTATTCACAATAATACTTGGCTAGTGATGATTTGAAAATTACGTTCTGAAGTAGCCTATAAAATCTCACTATCAAGTCAAACTTGATATCTTATGATGAACACATTTTTATTCACACTTTGCATATTTAATCTTAGCTTTCTTGGAATATAATTGTGACTAAATCCACAGTTTTAATTGGAAATTACCTAATTGGGCTTATTTGGGCTTTAACTGTAAATGTTGTTTAAATTCAGATTTTTAAGCCTACTGACCTACCTGTCTTATTTTGATGATATCTGGCGCTGTAGGTATCCGTTTTGGGTGTTTCCAGTTGCATTGGAAAGCTAAGATCCGAGGCTTTAATTTGATATGCTATATGACTATATTTCACTGAAGGAATTAGGAGCAGTTGCAATTTGAAGTTGACGTTTTGATGTTGTCTGAAGCTGAGCGGGAAACAACAAGCTTCTGAAGTAGTTTTAGTATTTTGGCCCTGATACTTGTTAGTCAAGGCCCAATTGCCTCTTTGATCAGATTAATCTTGTGGTTTAGGAGAGTAGTATATATTTAGGCAGTTACAATTCTGTTGGAGAGCTTTTCTTATTTTTCATAGATTGGAGTTTGGAGGACGCTTAGTCTCTCTGTTTTCTCTAGTTTTCTGGTTTTCTTTCCACTTCATTTCTCTGCAATTTCGTTTTTTGTTCTTCCTCTCATGGAAGGCTAAACTACCGAGGATTGATTCTCGAGTGATTTTACATTGGATTCTGAGGTTTATTTCAATTCAAATTTGTATTTCAATTTCTGCAACAGATTCAATTTTGCCTTCTCGTTTAGAATTCTGGTTTTAAATCTTGCATTGGATTTGAACGCTTGTTGATAATTCAATTCTGTTCTTCACTTAGAATTCTTGTTTAGCTTGCTTAATTCTAGACAACGTATTGTTTGCTTAATTTAGGAGGTAAAGGATTATAAATCTCACACTAGTTCACTTAGTTCTTGAGTGAGATAATTGATTTTAATTGACACTTGTTTGGTTAATTCGAATCTGTTTTGGAGTTTGAGGTCGATGTATTTTAACTGATGAAGGATCCAATTGTAAATGAACAAGAGAATCAATTTGTTTTCTTATATCATTTTACTCTTACTTCCTTGTTTACAAAATTATGTTCCTGAACAACAATCAAAACCCCCTGTTTCTGTTACGTTCTAAAATTCTGCACTCTTAAGACAGTCTCTGAAATTTGGGCCTGAAGATGGTATCTGAAGGACCGTCTGAAGTTCATCTGTCTAAAGTCATGATCTAAAGTACTGTCTGAAGCAAGGACCGTCTGAAGTACTTGTATGAAGTATACCTTTTGAAGTACTATCTGAAGTACTGTCTGAAGTATACCGTTTGAAGTTCTATTCTTTTGATCGTCTGAAGTTCCATGTTCTGAAACTCTATCTGAAATCTGTTATCTGAAATTGCTATTGAATTCCTTGAGAGACGACTTTGGGTTATCTAACCCTCACTACACTTTAATTCATATTATTTGATTGAGTACGACCTCGATCACCTTACAACCACGAACAAGTCATTATAAGAACTTTAACATATTAATTAATTAATATAATAAAAATTGTCCTTTTTATAATTATCATGGCATATATTATATTAATTAATTAATATACCATTGGCCTCTAGGGCATACACCAATAAAATTAAATTTCAAAGCATAAGTTTATAATTTCTACATCTATTCAAAAATAAGAAAATCAAAAAGTAATTAAAAGTAAGTTAACATGATATTTTTCTTTGAATAGTTTATTTGTTAATATTGGGTCTATTATGCTTTCCAATGAAATATATGTTGCATGTATTCAAAATTTTGAAAACTGAAATGGAGTTGAATTGGTTTTGAATGACTAAACTAGCATATTATTCCTTGAGTTTGTAAGGGTCGGGCAGTTTAGTCCCTGACTTTACGAAATCCCTTCCGTAGTCTTTGACTTTACGAAACGTCAGTCACTTTAGTCCAAGAGTGTTAACTCCGTTAATTCGTGATGATGTGTCCCCTTATAATGACAAATAGGATGCCAACAAGGACTCATACGTGGTCTCTCTCCCAAAAACTGCTTCTCTCTTCCCGCGCTTCTCTCTGTGTCTTCTAAAATGCTTCAACTTTCTTCTTCAATTTCCCCTACATTCTGTAATCGCTTGGAGGGTTCTAACAGCGTGGTTAGGGCTTTGCTATTAGTGCTTCAATGGATTCTTGTGCAACAACACCATTCTCCACCCACTTGAAAAAATCACATCTTTCTGCAACCAGCACATGCAGTACAAATTTACAAGATTAAACAAGCAGAAACCAACCTCCCTAAACCCTAACCTACACCATACAGAAAATCGGAAAATTTCAAGTAGAAGGAAATAGCAAAAAATACCTTCAATTTAGGGCATGCATAAAACAATCTCCCTGGGTTTTTTTTCCAGTTCTAGACACCTTAATAACTGCTATATGATTGCAATTACATTTTGGCTCCTTCCTTCCTCTTTCAGAAATGTGCGAATACTTGGAACCACCATTATTATACCTCCAACCTATGGTGCTCATGGCTGACAAATGTTGGTGAAGAGGAAGAATACAACAACAAAGATCAGCTACCCACACACAAAACAGGGGAAGATGCAGAATCAGAAATGGTGATGATGAACAACGCAAACAAGGAGAGAAAGGAGATGAAGATGAAGAGAAAAACAAATATGACCGTTGAGGATGGTTCAACCCATAATAAAGAAATGCAAAACGACGTCGTTTTGAACCCTTCCAGCATCCTATGTGTCATTTTAACATGACAAGTCATCAAAACTTAACGGAGTTAACACTCTTAGACTAAAGTGACTGACGTTTCATAAAGTCAAGGACTACGAGAGGGATTTCGTAAAGTCAGGGACTAAACTGCACGACCCTTACAAACCCAGGGACTAATGTGCTAGTTTAGTCAAATTTTAAAACACTTTTAACTCATTTTTCAAATTTCAATACAGAAAAAAGAATATTCACTATAGTTATTAGTTTTAAAGATCATGCCACACTTTGATTCCTATAATTTTCGTGCATCTCCTCTTTTCACCCTCCATGCCATTGTTAACACTGTTTGGCACCCTCCACTGTTGCCACGTACTGTCCTACATCCTTATCACTATCATCTTGCTTGATACCCTCCACCTCCATTACCTTAGTTGCAAATTGCGATGCCCTCCACCACTATCGTTGCTCGATACCGCCATCTACATTGTCATTCAACTATTGTTCTCATCACATCACAACACTCTCCCTAGCCTCATTCCTTTACTGTTGTCATTGCTCGACACCCTCCAACACCACTAGTACTATTTTTGCCTAGCACACTACACTATCAAGGTTGTCCACCAGCTTGCACCATTAGAGCAAGTGAAATTAGGGTAGCTAGATTGTTCTATCCTACTTCCTTTATCTTGATCACCAAATAACAACTTTGAAAAACTAAAAATCACAATGAATTTCAATTGAAATTATAAAATTAAAAATTGGTTTTAGTTTTTGAAAAAAATAAAGCTTTAAAACTAACAGACAAATCCAACAAAAGCCTTTGTTTTTTAGGATTTGGTTATATATTGTGAAATTATAAACATTTTTAAAACATTAAATTATAAGAACTTAGGCCACGTTTGGGGTGGTTGCGAGTTTTCAATTTTCACTTTTCAAATAATTTCAACCAAGTTTATACAACTAAAAACTAAAAACTAAAATCAATTTTTGTGGTTTTCAAAATGAGCGTTCTCAAAACTAATTAAGAACTTAGAGTCCATTTGGGATGGTTGCGAGTTTTTAGTTTTTGGTTTTTAAAAATGTTAAATCAAGTTTATACGACTTAAGACCAACAATTGAAAACTTATTTTGTGGTTTTCAAAACAGACCAGACAAAGTGAGTTGTAAAATCTTGATTCACACTTTTTAAAAACAAAAAACTTTGAGTTGTAAAAATTTGGTTGAAACATTTTAAAAACAAAAAATTGAAAAACTCGTACCCACCCCACACATCCATTTGAAAAACTATAAAAAATTACAAATTAATTAAAAAGTTTAAGAAGTATACATTGTCGGTGTAAATTTTTTTTACACAATTATTCAATATGTTATCACATTATTTAATGAATATGACATTTTATTTGCTATCAAACTTATTAAATGATATGAGAATATATCATTAAATGTCAAATTTGTTTTTACCATAGTACTAAACCACCGTTAATTTCTTGAAAGAAAAAACGTGGTGTTTCGCAAGGTTAAGTTCTAAATTGATTAATACTTACCTTAATCCAATCCATATTAAATATATAATGTAGTAAAATTTAGTTTTGATTAAGAGCATCTCCAACGCATGGTTCTTATCAAGTTCTTATATGTAAGCATCGTAGGGAAGCAACTTTGTCCCGTTGGAGCAAATCTACATGGACTGCTTGCTAAGAAATTGAAGAGAGAGGAATGCTTCCACAAGCAGCCGGGAAATACGGGTCTTAGGAATAAATGAGAATAAAAAAATAGGAAGAAACTGAATATGGCGGGGATGAATACATACAGTTGATACGGGGAATGAACATAAAATAAAACCCAGTTCCAAATTTAACAGAAGCAGAAATTATCAATAAAACACAACCAGAAATTATCAATATTACAGAACCTAAAATTTTCAGAACCAAAAAAATCTATAGAAATTTTATTAAATATTACAGAACCAAAGATTTATACAGAAATGACTGAAAAATTTGTAGAAATTTTATTAAAATTTACAGAACCAGAAAAAGATTTATACAGAACCAAAGATTTATACCAAAAAAATCCGATCTGCATGCAGTCCTTTATAGCAGCGGCGGTGGAGAACCAAAATCCGATCTGCGTCCTTCTCTACAGCAGCGGCGGTGGAGAACCAAAAAAACCCGATCTGCAGCAGCGGCGGCTCCGATCCGCGTCCTTCTCTGCAACAACGGCGGTGGAGAACCAAAAAAAACCCGATCTGCAGCGGCGGCAGCTCCGATTTGCAGTCTGATCTGCAGCAGCGGCAGTGGAGAACTAGAAAAATCTGATCTGCAGCAGCGGCGGCTCCAATCTGCCTCCTTCTCGACTCCGATCTGTGTCCTTCTCGGCTCCAATTTGAGGAAGAAGAGGAAGAAGAGAAGAGAGAAGAGAGACGGTGGAAGTGAAGAGGAAGAAGAGAAAAGAGAAGAGAGACCGTGGAGATTTGAGGAAGAAGATGAAGAGAGAAGAGAGACGGTGGAGATTTTAGGGTCGGTGGAGAAGAAGATGAAGAAAGATAAGAGAGAAAATGTCTCAAAGATGAGGAAAGGAATTGGGGCAAATGAACCGTGTTTTGGTGTTTTGGGGGTGGCCATTATTTTCATTAGAGAAAAATATTAGGGATGAAATTTGGACGGTCAGATTTATTTTCTGGTGAGATGGATGGTGGTGATCACCTAAAGAAGATTGAAATGTTGAAAATGAACAAGGCAACGGTTTGTAGGTTTTATTAATTATGTATTAGGTTTTATTAGAAATTTATATTTTATTTAATTACCTTAAATTATTTTAAGAAAATTAATCTATAATTATTTACATTTTAATTTTATTTACAAAAAATAAATAATATTTTAAGTAGAACTTAATATTAAAATAATAAAAGTGGGGTCCATTCTGGAGTTCTTGTAGAATTGATCTGTTGGAGCGTAGAATTGCTTAAATTATAAGAGTTACTTAAGAAATGATGTGTAAATATAGGACCCACGGAAATAATATAAGCACCCCACTATTGGAGATGTCTCATTGATCATTTGAGATTTTGAGCGGCGAGCGCACTAGTGAAATCAGAGCAGTTGTTGTCATTATATTATTAACAGTTAAGTGTACTCGGAAAGCAGTATACCCAAAACTCTGATGATTGCACGGTTCAGTTCTCTATTGCTTTTAAGTTTGAACCTAGTGTAACTTAGCTTCCTCCCACACTCTGCAAAGTGTTCTTCTTCTGTTAAGGTACCTGCCATGTGCTCGCATTTCCTGAGCTACCGTTCGAAATGCAGAGCAAGTGCTATGGTGTGCCTCCTTGTGCCACTCATCTGCTCCCTTTTCTTCACCGCTTCCGCTGCCTGCGCTAACGGCAATTGCCAGGTTCTCTCTCTCTTTTCCCTTTCAAGAAAAGAGATCCATGGAAATTCGCTTTCGTTCTTTGAGATTGAACTGAATTTGGCAGGTTCTGGAAGCATGTTCAGCCGCTACGGATTGCGGGCCGGGTCTCTACTGTGGTAATTGCCCCCCTTTGGGCTTGAACCAACCCATATGTACCAGAGGCCAACCCACGCTTCCCACACCCGTCGTAAGCACTAAGCACCTTTCCTTTGATTATAGATACTGTACATTTCAGTGATGCTTCCCCAATGGCCAATTTTGGCCACTGGAACTTTCTTTCAATTTTGCAGCTAAATATGATAAGAAAAGCACTTGTCTTTAAAAAAAAACCTTTTTTTTGCGACTTTCCCTTTTGGGGCTTGCTGCAGGTAAATGGGTTGCCCTTCAACAAGTATTCATGGATAATGACTCACAATTCATTCAGCATCGTCGATGCACCGCCTTTGCCGGGTGTTCAGAGACTAACGTTTTACAATCAAGAGGATACTGTCACTAACCAGTTGAGGGTATGTGTAATTTGTTTGCAATTGCATGTTTTTCTTCTTAATTTTCTTTTTATTTTTGGATGAAGTTGGATTCTAATTCAGCTTGGCAATGATTAATTTAGTAATCTTTTGTACTGTTTCTTGAGTGTTTGTTTTTGATGATTTAGAATGGAGTGAGGGGACTGATGTTGGATATGTACGACTTCCAGAATGATATCTGGCTCTGTCATTCATTTCGAGGGCAATGCTTCAACATCACTGCCTTTGTAATCTAACCCTCTTTGTTATATTGATTTTACAATGTAACTGTGCTTTCTTATGGTTGCATTTCCATGGGACATCGTCTAATATGTCCATTGAACTGTTCTCAGCAACCTGCAATAAATACTTTGAAAGAAGTGGAAGCATTCTTAACGGAAAATCCAACTGAGATTGTCACCATCATAATTGAAGATTATGTGCATACTCCAAAGGGGTTGACTAATCTTTTCACAAGTGCTGGACTGGATAAGTATTGGTTTCCTGTCTCCAAGATGCCAAGAAAGGGTGATGATTGGCCTACTGTAACAGAGATGGTTCAAGCAAATCACCGACTTCTTGTTTTCACTTCTGATGCTTCAAAGGAAGCTGAAGAAGGAATAGCTTATCAGTGGAAGCACATGGTTGAAAATGAGTGTAAGCACAATATCATTTCAACATGTATATCACATTTGTACATGATTTTGTAATTTGTAATGACAACCTTATAATTGAATTGTTTTCAGCTGGAGATCCTGGAGTTCAAAAGGGTTCTTGCCCACATAGAAAAGAATCAAAGGCATTAAATTCTAGAAGTTCATCACTTTTTTTGATGAATTACTTCCCAACATATCCAGTTGAAGCTGACTCGTGCAAAGAGCATTCGGCTCCACTTGCTGAGATGGTGAATACATGCTACAAAGCTGCAGGGAATGTGCTTCCCAACTTCATAGCTGTTAACTTTTACATGGTATTCCTTAATGTTCAGGGTTGTTAATTGAAACTTAATTATTGATATGTAAATAGCACATACCTTGCAAAGCCACTTAAGCATTCTGATTGAATTTTCTTGCAGAGGAGTGACGGAGGTGGTGTTTTTGATATTGTGGATAAAATGAATGGGCACACATTGTGTGGGTGTAGTACAGTCACAGCCTGCCAGGTTTGTTTACATTTCTTGTCCAGATGTGTATTGTCTTAATGCCATTTGTTTGGGAACCTTCTGTATTTGGATAATTCCTTATTTCTGTCTGTCTTCTATTCCCAAACTTATGACTAGAAACCTAATTGAATATAATCTTACACCAAGTAGAAAGTTTCCAGATTTCATCTAATTCACAAATTTCAATAGTAATTTATTCTAAATGATTGTTCAGCGTGAGCAGAACATATAAGACCTTAAGAGGGGGAAACTCTTTGTACCCTGATCTGTTGGGCATCACTTTGATTTTGAATGTCCTTCTGAATATAGAAACAGACATTTGGTCAGTTAGTCACCACATCTAAAATTTCTCTACATTTTGAACATAGGTGTGTGTTTTTATATTTCTTGAAACTAACAATAATTTTTCTTGAAACTAACAATAATTTGAGAGACATTGATCTTAACCTGGGTAAGCTTGAAAGTACAGAAAAAACATCGGTAGATCAATTTGAAAGTGAATTTTCACTTTGTTGAAAGTAGAGAAAAACATTGGTATGCTTGAAATTGATTGTATCTCAAAATTTCATTTTAGTTCTTGGGGCCCTTTGATCTCTACTTTTGATAAAGCAAAGAGGGAGGTAATTTTCCATGTTCATTTTCTATCTTAGAATTTCCAAAATTATCTTTATCTAACTCAAATGTCAAATCTTTGTTAAACAGACAAATAAAATTATAGGTTTGTAAAAATCAAAAGAAGATTCAAATAAACGGATTGACTCTAGTAATAACTTCAACATATTTCTCTTGACTTTCCTTATTTTTCTCAACTATCTTTTCAACTATTTGTTCTTAACTGCATGTGTGTGGAAAATTTATATGAAATCATATAGCACATGTTTGGGCAAAAGTCGATTAGGATCCCTATAGTCATCATGTGGCACACTTATTCATCTCTTGGTGTTTTGTTGTGTTGTATTATATGACATGGCAGAATCCTTGATGTGGATGAACTTCTATCTTGGCACAGCCTCTACCTGTACATTTTGATGAAAAGATATTCTAGCAAAGACAATAACATTATTACTGCAATTTTGCAGGCAGGTGCATCCTTTGGGTCTTGCAAGAATATTTCTGTACCTAGTACAAGTCCAGTGAGCAACACTGCTGGAAGCTTTACTGGATCTGTTCAGTTCTCTAAATCAGCTTCGCCTGTCCATGATCCAAATTGCTTTCTTCTCTTGTTTTACTTCCTGCTTATTGCAGTCTTGTTGCAAATATGATGATTAAGCATTATCATATATCTTATACAAGCTAGTCTTTCAGTAGCAGCTCTAGTTTCTTAGTATGTTCATTGCAGTATTGCCTCTAGAAGTGAAATTTTATGGAACTGTTGATATGTTAGAAAATTTATAAATTTTTGTGGTCATATTCAAGGATATTTGAAGTCATTTGAGGTAGATAGTAACCAAGAGAGACAGAGTTTATCTGAAGCTATAAGCAGTTCAGGTACGTTATCTTCTTGGCTGTAGAAATCAAATTATAGATATTGCAACTGTGTATGCTTACACTTCATTCTTTTTCTTTCATTGCACTTTGGTGCATTATTTTTGTTTTCCAATTTGCAATGATGTCATTGGCAAAGTTACTTTCCTCCACTTACAGATTTTGATAAGGTATTTGGTTTGGATCTATTGACCAAGCACTGATTAGGAACTCAAAAGTTTTGAAGTTTAACTCATTTGGATGTGTTAAAGATGCTATAAATTTGACTAGTTAAAAAACACCTAGCCTAAGCTCTGCTATCAATCTTCACAGTCATGTTGGATTAGATAATTCTTCTCTCTAAGTGAAGTTTGTGATTCTGCCAGCTATAGTTGGTGGCTTTTGCACTGAGTGAGCTTAGTTGTCTGCTTCATGAGCTAGAAGACTGGTGTGACAAGTTTATGTTTCCATGGGTTGAAAATTTGATCTTGATGAGTTTGAAGCTTAATGGAAGAGTTACTCATGATGTTAAATAAATGCAAGTCCGTATTAATCCTTCATGATGACTACATTTGTGAGTTCAATACTAGAGATTATTTTAAACCTCATAGAATGCTAAGATTTTAGATGGATGATGGAAGGGATCAATCATGTTTTTATGATTGTATATAAGATAAGGTGACTACCAAAGAATTGTGGCTTAGTTGGCAATGCAGGCTGAGATTATGGGAATAACTCTTGGGTTCGATTCCCACTAAACACACTCTTAGATAGGGATAAAGAGCCTTAAATGTGACTAAGCCCCGACCAGGATTGTCCCTAGTAATAGGGGATACCTGTGGTTAACACAAAAAAGTTAAAATAAGGTGACTTGTCCAATGTTATGCATTGTGTATTTACACTGTTGTTTCTTCTCCCTTTTCTAATTATATTTGTATCTATGTAAATGCTTTGTTTATGCCTATATTAGGACAGTTATTTAGGATATGTTTAAATATGTTTTTAGTCCTTCAAAATACATTACATTTGATATTAATCCCAGAAACAAATTCTTTGGCTTTTTGTCCCCACTTAATTCGTGATTAGCATTTAGTGTTAAGTGTTAATGCGACAAACGTATTGCCACATTAGCATGGTCACTTAATTGCTCTTGTCTAGGTGGTAATAGTGATGACAATTCAGGCTACCTGGCCCGGCCCTGATGAGGATAAGCGGACCTTATCGGGATGGGCTAAAAAGCTTGAGAGATATTCAAGCTTCTAAAATAAGTGCCCGAACCCTACATTTTTGCAGGTTTTTTACGGGTAGCCCGTTTTTTTTCGGATTTTGCAGGCTACCCGACTTTATCGAGTTGTGTTAAAAAGTCTGGGGGTTATTCGGGATTCTAAAATAAATGTCTGAGCCCTACATTTTTGTAGCCTTTTGCGAGCCGTTCCGGTCGACCAACCTCATTTTGTCGGGTCTAGGTGGCATCCCACCTCATCTCTATCTTCTTCTTTCTTTTTCTCTCTCACCCTATCTTAACAATAAGAGTGTGTTTGTGAGTTTTGAGGGAAGAGGAAAGGGTTAAAAGGGCAAAGGAAGTGGAGGAAGGAGGGGAGGAAACTTTATATCCTAACTAAACTCACAAACATGAAAGGGGAAAGGGTTTCATATAAACCTTCCCCTTCATTTTCTAACTTGTAAATACACGCTAAATGTTTACACTCACCATTTTCCTTTTCCTTTTCCTTTTGCCCATCCCTTCTAAAGTAGATACTCAAAGCAGAGGCATAAAATGTAGTTATATATGATACACGAGTTTGGATACACTTCTGCAAAAAAACTTTTAAAAGATAAAAATAGAATGAATTAAAGAGGTCAAATAAATTTAGCTTCTTCACAAGTTGAAATTAGTTAGTTATGGAGAAGTTAAATGAGAGAGCCTTTGAACTAGGTGGGCTACAAAAACTAATTTCAACTTATGGAGAAGTTAAATGTATTTGATCTTTTTGATTCATTTTATTTTTTTCTCCTATAAGTATCCAAGCTGACCCTTAGTTTTTTTTGTTCGTAAAATCCAACATAGTCTGAAAGTAACAATTAGTCTTTAGTTGAACGGACATTTGGAACCTCCATGATTTCTGTGAGAATGCAAACGGGAAAGTGTTTACTTTGAGTCCTCACATATACAGTTGAGCAGAATTGATTTTAAAAATGAATGGTTGAGATAAGTGATGCACGCTTTACGAAGCACGTTGGACGGAAGTGATTTAAAATCAATTCTGCAAAACCTAGGTTTTGTTTTTTCAAACGCCCACCCAAACGGGCACTATAGTCTTTAGTTGCACTCTCACATTTGAAACACCATTAAGATAAAAAAAAAATTAGGGTAAAATAACATTTTAGTCCCTATAAAATACCCAAATTTTGATTTTTGTCCATGGAATTTTTTTTTTATTTCATCCTTATAAAATATTTATGCTATTTTTTTAGTCTTGCCGGCCAAATCAATTATAACTAATTTAATTCAAGAATTTTTTTTATATTTGAACGAGTATCATTTATGGAGGCAATCTTGTTTAAGCTGAGAACATCCACATCTTACTGCGACTAGCTTTCTCTGTGGGGATTTTTTCCATCCACAAAACATGACCTTATTTTAGGAAAAACAAACATGTACCACTCGAATCAATTCCGTTTGTATTTGATTTAAGATTTGAAATAAAATGATCTAATTAATCAAACCAACCCAAATTAATTTAATTTGAATCATCAGATTTATCGTGTACTCCGTGAATCTTATTTGATAAACAAACCTTGCACACTAATATCTCGAGAGAAAACAACGTATAAGAATATTTGTTTAAAATATTTTTATAAATTTAATATATATAAATTGTCAGTGTAAAGAAGTTTTAACAATATTTAATGATGTGATGCTACATTATTAATTAAATTTAATAACACATGACGTGTCACATTGATATGGAGATATACCATTGGATGTCTATGTAACGTCCTAATTTCTCAACTCTAGAATAGTGTCAGTTGGAAACACCATTCCTGAATTTCTGAAATTATTTCGTTCAATTTTAATATCGTCAAACAAAAGCTTAGGCTTTCCAACGATTTGCTTAAGCTGTTACTAATACATACATCACAAACTCATACAAACTGAAAATCTTAATTAAACTTGGGGAAGGAACCTACAATTGGAGTGTTGTGGTTCATAAGACTCACACCAGAAATCCGGTAGAATCTCCCCTAAAACTGGAGGTATACAAATTCCAAACTTAACCTGAAACTCATTAAAACCACTAGCACAATTTAATAACATGAATTCACTAATATCAAACTAAGGCCTCCGTGGCCAGAACAAAATATTCATACACATATACATCAATATTTAGCTACCTATCATTACATATGAATTAATTCAACTTAATAAGTCTTCTACTAGAACTACTACTCCGTTTCACCATTCCTTTCCCTGTTTTATCAACACCTGGGATCGCCTGCACAACTAGAGTATATCCCCGAAATGTGGGGTGAGACTACAGTCTCAGCAAGCACAACTATGCAGATGCAGTGTAGGAGAAATCAATCATATAAGATGCAACACCTAAAACATGCTAACATATAGTTCATAGCTTAACACTGATTCTTTTCATAATGAAAACTCATTTTAGCTCAAAGTAAAGATACATGTACAATTCCATTACACAACGGTTGTGGCTTAAACTCATGCATCACAATCATCTCAATATAAATGCAAATATGATGCAACTCACTGCTGTGCCCAGCAGGCATGATCTTATCACTTAAACTGGACCGAAGTCAAGTTTTCACATAATTACTTAATTTTCTTAACTCACAGTGCAAAGGCCGGCTTGAATTAACTCACGGTCGAAACAAACTTATATTAATCAAATGCACATAATCTCAATGAACTAATAACTGATATTCATCAAATGACAATAACGTCACATTTCGTAAGTTTCGAAAGCTAGGGTTCTCAATGTCAATAACAACTAACATACAAACAAATTACTAATTTCCTTAACTTAATCACATGATTTTCACACAATTGATAATAACTAACATCTAGAGGTATAAAGAAGGGGGAATTAGGGATTAGGGTTCATACTCAAGACATGCAATCACAAGAGTGTAAGTGTGTGAGTTGTACTCACCTAATCTTGAAGCTCAAAGGAAGAAGAGTGGGTAAGGACGGATGACGTGATGATTCCTTGCTCCAATTTCCCCTTTCAAGCTCCAATCCAAGCTTTCTCTCTCTAAAAACCCAGAGTCCCTCTCTCTAGACTAAGGAAGAAAAAGAAGGAAAAGTGAAATTATGATTCTGAAAGAGGAATCTGGTGCTTTAAGTGGATTCTCGCTCAAGCGAGGTCTTCTAGCTTGAGCGAGCGTGTCGGTTGCATGGCCAATCATCACATCCTCGCTCAAGCGAGACTATCTCGCTTAAGTGAGAATGACCCAGAAAATAAACCCTCTCTGGACGATTCTCGCTTAAGCGAGCTTCTTCTCGCTTGAGCGAAAATTGTCCAGATAGCCTTCCCAAAGTCCTTGTTTCTCGCTCAAGCGAACTAAGCTCGCTTAAGCGAGAAATGCAGAAAACTCAAATCCAAGACTTTTCTGCATAATTCGCTAAAGCGAGATATTCTCGCTTGAGCGAGATTACTGAAACTTGGTTTTAGCCTAAGTCTTATCTCCTAATTCCTAAACTTCTTTTTCTCAATTATTAACATACAATTCCCTATCTTAATCTTATGGATTTATAAAGGTCCTGATTTATGGGATGTTACAATTCTACCCCTCTAAAAAGAAATTTTGTCCCCAAAATTTGTTCCAGTCATCTTCTAACACCAACTCACCTTCTATCTCCTTCTCCCTCAGAGTACATGCTCGGACACCTACACTTCTTCCTTCAGACCCTAATATGGTGTTCTAACGGAGTCTCACACTTAATCACTCCACTCCTTAAATAATTCAACTGATTTGGTTCAACAATTTACCTATTAGGATCCTAAGGAAATAAAAGAGTTCATATCCCTTCTACATACCTATGTAAGCTTTGGTTCACTCTAAATAGGATAGTCATCCTAATCTAGATTAACATTCACATATTCCCTCTAATGTGACCTCCACAGGTGTTTGCATCTAAGGAAACTTTGACTATAAGATTTACTACCTAACAAGCACTTACACTCCAACACAATATTCCATGAAATTATTCATACAAACTAATGTCGCAAACTGATAGCAAGTTACATAGCACATTCAAATCATACAGTTACACAATCAAGACTACATTATAAGTCAAACAACAACCGTCCTCCAGAAAAATGATGAATCTATCTTAACTAACTTCCTCAGGGTGCCTAATGTCCACTTAGAGCTTTAGGGTCACATTCTATAAAGCTTTTAGGGAGAGGATACCGTTCTTAGGAACAAACCTAGGTTACTCTCTTTCTAATACAAGATAGATGGTTCTAACCTTATTAAGGAAGTGTCCTAACTTCCTGACCAAGGTATCCTACTCACGTAACTAACCATAATCTCCGTGTATATCAATTAAATCTTATTTGTATATCTTAGGTTTAGGCTTCATTAATTTTAATAAACCTTTTGTGTTTGATTATGTTTAAATGTTCCACCACGTTTCAAAATGATTATATAAGAACAAAATAAAATAGGTGAGTGCTTCGATCCAGTCAATAAATAATGGGTACCGATCCAGTAACGATGTGTACCAACATTAAACAATGTTATGCCATGTGGATTCCACCATCTATTACTATGTTACATGAATTTAATATAAATTTTTTATTGTGAAATTGTCCCAAATGATACTCATTGTTAATTAATAAAAATTATGTTATTATTTGTCCCTTTGGTCTCATCAAGACATAGCGCATAAGATGGAAAATTGAAGGTGATGATGAGGCAATCAAAAAAGAGAAAGAGAGTAGGAAAAATCAGTACATGGATTGCATATGTAACATTAAAGGTAACACACTCCAATAAATACTTTCCATATTTGATTCCTTAACTAATGCTCTTAAGTCACTCGTTAGTATTTTTCAAAAATAAATTAAATACCTCATGACTAGATAAAAACCCTTAATTTTAAAATTAGAAACCCTTAATTTTAAAATTGAACTGTAGAATCTACCAATAAAATATTTATAAAGTAGAAATTATTTCTTTAACTTTCGCGTGCTGCACGACTTACTAGTCTAATAATAAATAATTAATTAATTATAGACTCAACAGAAGAACAGTAAAGCAAATCCAACCTAAAAGCTAGAATTCATTAATTTTTTTTTGGAGGGATACAAATTTGAGTGATCTTCCTTTTATTACGAGGAGTAGGTGGGGTACCGATTTCGATCCTTCTGTACCTAACTTATTACTATTCCACTTGAGACAAAATTCTATCAATAAAACCTTATCCCATAAACTTCATGCAAAATAAGATTTTGTTTTCTGTCAGATCACTCTCCACCGAACATAATTTTGTTAAAAAAACGCTATAAAAACCCAAATTCTCGAAACACCCAAATGATCAGACGATGCGGCGGCACAGGGTAATCCCATCACCAACGGGTAGCTGGCAAATCTCGATCCTAGAATCAGCAGCCAGATACTTGTTGAGCTCCATCAAATGACCGCGACAATGCTTAATGTAATCCAACATAGGAGCATCAGGTGGCTCCGCTACAGATCCATTCCATAGGGTGTTATCGTAGCCGATTAGCCCCCCAACCTTCACAAGATCAATCACTCTCCTGTGATAATTTAAGTAGTTATTCTTATCAGCGTCCACAAAAATGAAATCGAATGCTCCCTTCTTACTTTCCTGCCAAATTAATCACACGGTTTCAATAAAATTAATCACAAAATCACTTTCGCACTATATAGTTTAATTGCAAGCAGTAAATATTAATTCCTTCTTTTTAATTTTAAAAAATTAAGATGGTGTGGTGGGGTATGTTTGGTACACGCACATCTTTAAGCAATTCGTCAAGAAGAGGCAGAGCAGGTCCTTCTCTGAAGTCAATTTTGTGAGCCACACCAGCTTTTTCAATTATGGGCAATCCCAACTCATAGTATTCGCGGTTCACGTCCATAGCCAATATCTAATTAATAAAGTCAAAATCATGAGCTGGAAATTCATGACTTAATTTAATGAAGAATTATGATATATATATATATATATATATATATATATATATATATAGTATTATTAATTAAAAGTAGTTAAATTATATGTGCTATATGATCAAAGGTATAATTGAAGTGAGTACCTTTCCATCAGAGGGAAGAGCCAGGGCAGTGGAAAGCAGAGAGTAACCAGTGTAGACACCAATTTCCATGGTGTTCTTTGCATTGATGAGCTTAAGCAGCATGCTTATAAGTTGTCCTTCGTCAGGTGGTGTAGCCATAAGGTTCCTGTTTTTATAATATCAACATGTGCAAATTAATTAACAAAACTTTCCCATAACTGGGGACAAGTAGTATATATTCTGGTCGACCTAAAAATTTAATATGTACACATTTATAATCATGTATATATGAATTAGGGGAATAAATAAGATCTTACCAGGGATGTTTTTCTGTCATCTCGCGGAGCTCCTTCAAGCTAGCGTGCTCTCTTGGATGAACACTGGTTTCAAGAATGTACTGCAATAGTTATATGGTAGTGAGTGTGAGGCATACTAAAAAAAATGTTTATGCATTTTGATAGAAAAAGTGCAATAGTTGTTGTGGGGACCTGATAGAGTGCATCACTCTGAAGTAGACTCTTATGAGCGAGATCCTTGTGGCCGACGAGTTGGTTTTGGTTTTGCTGTTCCTCTTCCTTATTGATAGACATCTCTTTGTTGTATACCTGTCTTAACTTTCTTATTCGGACTTGGAAGAGTGTTTCTAAGTATGAGATGAGAAGAGAAAGCCCCAAAATGGTTGTGCAATTTATAGAGGGGGCAGGTGTTGGAGTCCTAGGCAATTCCTTTCATGATGAGATTAAATAAATAATGACTTTAAAAGATGCTGACAGCTTAACATGCTTGCAACTTGCTAGCAAGGAGGGTTTGGTAAAAAGGAGCTTCCTTTACACGAAATTCCCCAAATATATATTCCCCCTTGCTCGCCGTTGACGCCATTTCATTCCACACGTATTAGAAATTGATAAGGAAAAGCTATAACAATAATTAGTCTTAAATATATGTTTTTAATCCTTGTAAATATGTGTTACATTGTTTTTAGTCTCGGTAATTTTTTTTTATTTTTTATTTCTACAAAATTTTTGGTTAGCTTTTATGTCCTGTCATTAAGATGTGGTTAACAGAGTGCCACATTAGCTTGTTACATGTGTTATTTCTGCCCAACTTAAATTTATATTTAGTTCCTATAAATATGATCATTTTTTTTAGTCTTTATAATTTTTTTTTTATTTTTTCATCTCTATAATTTTTTTTCACCTCGATCTCATTCCCATCAAACATCAGTGTCCTTTTGTTTATAATACATTGTTACAATTGAAATTCTTGAACTCCTCTTGGGTTCAATAAAATAAATTCTTTATGTATTCAATTGTTTGAAATTTCAATGTACTTGGATTCACTCTATAAAGGGAGGAAAACCTATAACTGACATTTTTTTCTCTATTGACTAACAAAATTTTCATTGGATTTATGTATATTAACCTGTAACTTAATGAGATTTGTGCTAACTAACAAAAAAAGGTTTGTAATTGTAAATCAAATGAAAATTTTGTCAATAAATAAACAAAAAAAAATTGTAGAGAAAAAATGTTGTTACAATTTTTCCCTGTATATAGTGAATCCAAGTGTTTTAAAATTTCAAATAATTGAGTACATAAAGAATTTATTTTTTTAAACCCACGAGAAGTTCCAGAATTTCAAGTGTAACAATGCAGTGGAAGCAAAAGGACACTGTTATGTTGGATGAAGAGATGAAATTGAGGTAAAAAACCAAAAAAATTGTATGGACTAAAACCAAAAGGATCACAGTTATAGGGACTAAAAACAAATTTAAGTTGGGCAGAAATAATACATGTGGCATGCTGATGTGACACTCCGTTTGCCACATCAGCTAAAAGTTAACAGTATGGACCAAAAAGGCCAATGAAACTTTTTTAGGGATGAAAACCAAATTTTTTTTACAGGTACTAAAAACAAAATGACCTATATTTATAGGGACTAAAAACATATTGCAGCCTGATAATTACTATAAGACTTTAATTAGTATAAGCTCATACAATGTATTTTTACATTGTCATCCAATAATGTATGGTCACATCAAACTCATTAATTAAGTGGTCTGAAAATGATAATATATATTTTTTTACATTGTCACTATATATATATATATATTAAATGGATTTAATTTATATACATTGTCAGTGTAAAGAAGTTTTACACAGACATATCCAACTATGTGCTGCCACGTCATTTAATGAATATGACACGTCATGTCATGTGTTATTAAATTCAATAAATGATATGATAACACATCATTAGATGTTTGTGTAAAATTTCTTTACATTGACAGTGTACGTTGTCAAATTGTCTGAATGTCTCATACTGTATTATTTCCTCCAATAAATAGATACAGTACAACAACAAATATGGGAAGATTTTCCCAATCACAATCAATGATGATTATGATTTTCCTATTTACAATCACTGTTGATTATCTATGATTCCTAATTTGTTGATTCTATAATAGGAACACAATTATTATACATATCTGTACATGAACCTGAACAGATAGCAAATTTGGACAGAATAATAATTATGGACAAAATCCCAGGCAATCTGGACAGAATAATAATCATGGACAAGATCCTAGGGTAACATCCCCCCTCAAATTGATGCGGCTGGTCTAGGAGCATCAATTTGCCTTTGAGAAATTGATGACGAGGGTGAGGTACGACCTTGGTGAAAATATCTGCAAATTGAAGCTTGGAGGTGATGTGAGGAAGAGAGATAACTCTATTGTCAAATGCTTCACGAATAGAATAACAGTCCACCTCAATATGTTTTGTGCGCTCATGGAAGATTGGATTATAAAGCTGTCAATTTGGGTTGAGCTCGGTGAGCCAACCCAGCCCAACCCGACTCACCGGTGGGTTGGGTTGGTAAAATATAGGCTCACATTTTTGCGGGTCAAAAGTGGGTCAACCCACTTAACTCGCGAGCTAAAGTGGGTTCGAGCGGGGTTGAGGTGGGTTGGCTCACTTTTTAATTTTTATTTAATTTTTATATTTTTTAAGTCATTTTTATAATTTGTTATATTTTTTCCTAATTTTTAACCTTTTTTATTATTTTTTTATTATTTTTATAATTTTTAAGTTAGGTGAGTCAACCCGCTTAACCCACGGTGGGTCGAGCCGGGTTGGTATTTTTTCAGCTCATCAGAAAAGTGAGCCAACTCGGCTCGGCTCACTTTTAGCCTAACCCGTGGTGAGCCAACCCGCGTGAGCCGGGTTGGCTCACTTTGACAGCTCTACTGGATTGGCAACAATCTGAATAGCACCAGTATTGTCTGCATAGAGTGGTGTGGGATCAGTTTGGGAAATCCAAGCTCAGCTAACAAATCACGAAGCCAAATAATTTCTGAACAAGCAGTAGACATGGCTTGATATTCAGACTCAGTGGAAGATTTTGATACTCAGGCCTGCTTTTTGCTTTTCCAAGAAATAAGTGTTGGGCTAAGAAACATGCACCAACCCGTAACTGACCGTTGTTGAGATCTTGACAAGCGTACCAATATCGCAGCAGTATTATAGTAAGAATAGGGGTTGTCGTACCCACGAGGAACGGTACAAAATAAATTCTTAAGATTCACACTTATTGAGTAAGAAAGATTGCAATTGGTTGAGATTTTTTGGTAACAAATAAATTAAAAGATACAATTAAAAATAACTGAGACAAAGAGAAACGTGGATGAAATTGAGCAATAAAGAGAAACTAGGATTGAACTTCGTCTATCGCACCCCTCTTGTATTTTGGAAATCAATGATATCTAGGAATTTATAATTATAAATATTGAAGCACAAATAAATTTCATTCACATTGATCCCTCAAGTATGAAATTCTTAGAACAATTCCCTAAACATCAATCCCTTGGTTGTTTAACAAATTGCCTAGCTTTAAGATCAATTGTTAAAGTTATCAATAAATTGAACCCTATCCCTATGTATTCAACCTATTGAGTGTTTTTACCCAAATCAAATTTAGAAAACTGCTTCCCAACTAATTTAATAAATCACACCATAACTCCGGTACAAGACGAAAGTTAATCATTAAGAACAGAAATAAAAACACCAATATTATAAAAATAGGGATTCCTAAATAACAAAGATCCAAAATACAATTGGGGATTGAATCGACTACGTTCAATCCTAAAGAGAGATTTAGCTACTCATGGTAGCCATTACAAACCAACAGGATTAAGAAGAAGAATAACAGTCAGGCCTTCCAGCTCCATTGTAGTCTCCCTCTTGCTCCAGAATGGTCTCCAGAGACTGTCAAACTCTTTTCTCCAACTCCATATCTTCTCAAAACTCCGTATCAATCTCTGTTTGTCTTCTCCATCCCTAAAAGTCTCTTTAAAAACTATATGAAGTACTGTTTAAACTCTGTTTGTGGCCCATTAAAAATTAGGTTACGTTTCCTGCGCTCTGCCTGCACGCTCAGCACAGGTGAAGCGCGGGAAACAGTATCTAAACAGGCATTCCTGCGCTCGGCCTGCGCTCAGCGCAGGAAACAGCAACTGAACAGGGATTCCTGCGCTCTGCCTGCGCCTGCGCTCAGCGCAGGTGGAGCGCAGGAAACAACAATTGACTCCTCTGAATTGTCATTCTTTGAAGCTTGTTCTACATTGCTCCTGTCCTTGCTCACTGTTCTCTTAATGCTTTATTTGTACCTTAGTTTTTCTCCTGTAAAAATCAACAGATTCTTCATTAAAATAACATCAAGTTCAGATTTAACTTTAATAAATACAAGAGCCACAATTTAAGCTAAGAAGGGTGAAATTGGGTTATAAATTCAACAATTCATCATCAATAAGTGCTGTAATTTACCTAGAAATTTACTTAATTCTATCACTTATCAACCGTCGAGTATTTGGGCAACCAACCCAATCCGTATCACTATAAGAAAGTAATTGGAGAGATGAGCCAACAGGAAAAAATAAACCCCGATGGGGAGTACCTTTCAAGTAACGAATGATATGACGAACAACAGGGAAATGAAGGTGGCGAGGAGAGTGCATAAATTGACTCACTTGTTGTACTGCAAAGGAGATGTCAGGACATGTAATGATCAAATAATTAAGACTTCCCACTAATTGACGATGCAACAAAGGATCAGAGAGTAAGTCACCCTCATCACAACGATATTTCACATTGACTTCTAAAGGAGTATCAACCGGAGAAGCAGATTGAAGGCCAACCAAAGAGATATCAAATCTTGTGTGTACTTGTGCTGATGCAAAAAAATACCTTTTGAATCTGAATTTACCTCTAGACCCAAAAAATAGTGATTTTTTTGAGAAATTCTCTAATTTAACTTTCCCATAAACATCTTAAAATTAATTTATAATTAAGAAATTTATTATAAGTTAATCTCTATTAAAAAAACTCCCATAAATTAGAAGTTCTTAATCTATTTGATATATACAAAATATTTATCAAATGTGGTATATATATATATATATATAGATGTTGTCCACGTGTTGATGAAGAAATGTAATCCAAGAACAATTGATAAAGGTAAAAGGTAACAACGTGATTTTCTTGTTTAATAAACTTCCACTTGTACTAGACTACCATATTTGTGGTACTCACATAATTTGGTGGGATGGATGTGAATTTTAACCAATCACATAAAGTGTGTTGAAAATTGTGTATTAAAGAGTGTATTGATTAGGGATGGCAATTGAGCCCAAGCTCTATGAGTACCCGCAAAAATTACCCGCAATGGGCAGGGTAAAAACCCGCAAAGCGGGTATGGGCGCGGGTACGGGCAAAAGCCCGCATTTTTTCATGGGGACGGGCGCGGGTACGGACACTTTGATGCCCAGCCCGCCCCATACCCGCACTCATATATATACTTATTTAACAAAAAATTCCATATATACTTATATATATAGATATATTAATTTTATTAAAATATCTAATATATTTATACATATTTTTAAAACTAATATATATATAATATTACAAATTAAAAATATATTTTTATAACTATCTATTTGTGTTTTTTTTTTACTTTATAATATATGACTAATTAATGTTAATAATAATTTTTTACAGATCTTGAAGAATTCTAACACATGATATCCAAATTTATAAAATAGTGTGACGTGAAGTATATTGTAATATTTAATAAAAATTTTGAACTTTAGATCATTTGTAGTGTTTTAGAACATCAATATATTGTGTTTCAATATAATTAAATTGTTGTATCACTGATATGTAAAAGTTATGTTTGGACGATTTTCGAGTAACTTTTTCAATTGAGATAAAGTTTTCTTAAATTAATATTTTTTTAGTAAGTTGTTAATTTTTTACTTAATAAAAGTGCGGGTAACGGGTGCGGGTACGGGCATATAGGTGCCCAGCGGGTACGGGGACGGGCACTAAAGTTACTGCCCACACGGGTACAGGCGCGGGTACGGGCTTTTTTTGAAAACGCGGGTACGGGGACGGGCACTGTGGTACCCTGCCCAGAGGGTACCCATTGCCCTCCCTAGTATTGATAGCACCGTGCACTCCTCTTATTTTACACATTCTCTTGCCTCCCGAAAAAAAAAAAAAACAAACATGATTTCTGCCCATGGAGCCCATATTTGAGTATTTGACAAGGAAGATGTGCAAAGTAGGCCACTATTTCAGGCCGAAAAAAGGGTAATTGACAAAGTCTGATGACTTTTGATCCGGAGTTCTCGCATGCCTTGAAATTTTATTATGTAATTTTAGGATTATTTATGTTTTTAGTCCTTCAAAATATGATGAAATTTGGTTCTGGTCCCTTATTTATTTTTTTTGTCCTCTATTTTTTAAAATCATATGTTTTTAATTAGTCCTGCTTATTAACTGTACTGTGTTAAGTCACTTTCGTATCTCCACTATGACTTTTCCCAGGTAAAAGTTTATAAGAAATTTCTTGCGACATTTTCTCTAGAAAACTTATGTATAGTAAATTTCCAAAAAACTACAATTTTTTTAAATAAAAATACTGCTATAATTTTTTTTTTGTTTTGTTGTAAAAACATCTATAGTAATTTTAGAATCTAAACAACATTTTCTTTCAATTTTGAAATCTGTAGGAAAATTCAAAGGAAAATCCATAGAAAAATTTACAAGAAATATTACTACGTCATCACCACTATGCCAAATTTATGATATAAGAGCACTAACTTAAGGGCGCTCCCGTGTTGGTTGGCGCCTAAAATGATCGTTTAAAGTGAGGACACTTAAAATTTGGGCGGGAGCGCCCTTACAGGTAAAAGTTAGGGCGCTCCATCAGCGCGCCCTCGTTATCAAGGTTTATTTTTTTTTATAGCCCTCCATTTTTTTATAGGGCGCTCCCTAGGAGCGCTCTCTTTGCCACCATAATTTTTTTTAAATTCTGGAATTGAGGGCACTTCTGTGAGCGCCCTCCATTTTTTTAATAGGGCGCTCCCTGTGAGCGCCCTCTTTGCCACCATAATTTTTTTTAAATACTGGAATTGAGGGCGCTCCTGTGAGCGCCCTCCATTTTGTTAATAGGGAGCTCCTTGTGAGTGCCCTCTTTGCCACCATATTTTTTTCTTAATTCTGGAATTGAGGGCACTCCTGAGGGCGCTTCCGTGTTTTTTAATAGGGCGCTCCCTGTGAGCGCCCTCCTTGCTAATTAAAAAACCAATTCTGTTTAAATTTTTCCCTCCCGCGCACGTCTAAAGCTCCCTCACTATTTCTCTAAACCTATATCTCTCTCTCTAAAAACTTCCGTTCAACTTCCTCCATCTCCCTCATTCTCTCCGTGCGTCGCTTGTCCTTCCCTTCTCCGTGCACCTCCATAAGCTTCTCCTTCCCTTCTCCGTCTTCTCCATACGTTGCAACCGTAGCAAGCTTCTCACTCCGGTGGTCCGTCTTCCATTAACCGTGAGCAAGCTTCTCACTCCGTCTTCTCTGTCTTCCATCAACCGTGAGCAAGGCGTTACCTCCCTCCGGTGGTACAAGCTTCTCCATTTTCTCCGGTGGTCCAAGCTTCTCCTTCCCTTCTCCTTTCTCCCTCCGGCGACGCTCTCATTGTCATTCTCTCCTCTTTCACTTCGCGGCAAATAGGGTAAGGATTGCTCACATTGCCATTTTTTGCTATTTGCACCTCATTTTTGTTGCTGCTACACCTTTTTTTCTACATATGTTTTTTCTGCTATCTGCACCCCTTTTTTGCTATCTGAACTGTTTTTTGTGTTATTAAGGTTAGATAACATTGAAATTTGTATATGAAAATTAATAATGTGTACATATTATTATTGAACACTTTTGGATTTATTGTGATTGGTTTGGAGTTAAAAATGTGTGTTTTTATAAATTTGGGAAAGTTAAATAAATAGGGGGTATGCTACTTAAATTTTCTATTGGATTTATTGTTGTTGGTTTGGAGTTAAAAATGTGTGTTTTATAAATTTGGGTAAGTTAAATAAATAGGGGATATGCTACTTAAATTTTCTATTGGATCTATTGTTGTTGGTTTGGAGTTAAAAATGTGTGTTTTATAAATTTGGGAAAGTTAAATAAATAGGGGATATGCTACTTAAATTTTCTATTGGATTTATTGGTGTTGGTTTGGAGTTAAAAATGTGTGTTTTATAAATTTGGGAAAGTTAAATAAATAGGGGATATGCTACTTAAATTTTCTATTGGATTTATTGTTGTTGGTTTGGAGTTAAAAATGAGTGTTTTATAAATTTGGGAAAGTTAAATAAATAGGGGATATGCTACTTAAATTTTCTTAATTTTTGTGGATTTATTGTTGTTGGTTTGGAATTAAAAATGTGTGTTTTATAAATGATTTAGGTGTTAAGCATATAGATTGTCATATAATTACTAATTATAAATGTTTTGATGTTATTTTGTTAGAATATGGATCGTTCTTGGATGTTTGCAAACCACAACTAAACATAATTTGTAAAGTATGTGATTTGAAAATGAAAATGAAAATGTAAAGTATGTCATTTTTTTTGCCAAATGAAAATGAAAATGTGAAAAGACAATACTTTGAAAGGGAAAAGAGTTATGCAATACCTGGGAAATGGAAGACAAAGAGTTGGAGCAACGTTATAACTTACAAAACTAGGCTAGCAGTTTTATGGAGCCTATACTGAAATGTCACATTAAGTGTAATGGAAGATGAAATGACACTGATAAAACGTCACATTGAGTTGAGTATTGTTACATGTCATATTTTATGGTTGTTTCTATGTAGTTGTATAGGTATTTCATACTTTTAGAACACTTTAAAGAATGCATAGGAAACTATTCAAAGTATGACAAGTTTCAATTCTTCATTTCAAGTACATAACCTTAATTGTGTTTGTGTTGTGAATGTGTAAATGAAATTAAAGGTTTTTTCATACCTCTAATAATTGTTTGAATGATAAGGAACTAATATGCATGGTTTTAGAGGTAGCCATTGGTATCAGACTGAAATATATGTGCAGGATAAAGTGGTTTTAAAATGCAAAAAATTGAAAAAAATAAAAAATAATAAGAGGGTGCTTCCTTGGAGCGCCCTGGTTATACACAACAAGGGCGCTTCCTTGGAGCGCCCTCCCTAAGTCCCTAAGGACGTGCTTAGGGAGGGCGCTCCAAGGAAGCGCCCTTGTTGTGTATAACCAGGGCGCTCCAAGGAAGCATCCTCTCAAACAAACGTTATGCTGAGGGTGCTTCCGTGTTTTTTTAGCGCCCTCTTTTGACTTCTGTCAGAGCGTTTCTACGCCCGCCCTCCTTTTAACTACTAAACAAGAGCAGTTTCTATTAGTGTGCACGGAAGCGCCCTTTTATGGTACACGAGAGCGCCCTTAAAGGTCTTTTTTGGCACTTAGCGAAATATAACTAACGACGAGGACTAAAATCATGTGATTTTAAAAAATGGAAGACCAGAACTAATGAAAAAAATAAATGAGCAACCAAACTAAATTTCGCTATATTTTGAAGGACTAAAAACATATTTAACCCGTAATTTTATTATGTACTTAAACAACACAATTTTATCTTATTGCAACATCAGAACCGGGATGGTTCTTTATAGTGAAAAAATTACCAGACCTTTTCCTTTTTGCAAGTTTTATTCCTAATATCATTCTTTTGTGTTTGTGAGTTGTGATTTAAAAGTTGAAATGCTAAAAATTATATGTATGATTTTGTGCTATTGTTACATATATATTTGGTATGATATATTTTTAAAATATATTTGAGAAAATATTTATCAAGTAATAGTGTTTGAAGTAAATAATATTAGGGTTAGCCCAAGGTAAGGCGGTCCAAACCCATGCTTTAGGCCCCCAATTGCTAGTAACATTCTTTATTAAAAAATATAAATATATATTATTAATATTAGGCCTAGCACATTGGTTTAGAAATGGATCTTGTACCTTAAGGTTGAGGGTTCAATCCTTGCTAATTGAATTTTAACTTTTAAGACCCATTTTTCACCTCGTATTTTGAAGGTTTGTTTGAGGTCTCTCAACATGTTGTGTTGGCCTTGAATATTATCAATATGCATAGGTTGAAAAACTCACCATACTAATAAAAGAGCTATCTATAATTGCTAGAGAAGCAAAAAGAAAAAAGGAAGACATTATCAGTGATTTTAACCCTAGGTAAGTACCTTTTGTTTTTTGTCGGGGCTTAGTGTTTTATTTACATGGGTTTAAACCACTACTAAATTATGTGCTTGTACCCGCGATTTGTTAATCCCATGTAAATCTTGAATTTTCCATCGCTTGCCTCCAGCCGCGATTAACACGTTTCCCACGTCTGGATTACTCGCGACTCCAGCGACCTCAGTAAAACACTTAATTAGGGTTTAAACCCCCAGTAAGTCCAAAATTAACCCCCGTCAAAATCGTTTTTTTCTGGTAATGATACCAAAAATATATAATGTAAGACAATTACCATGTATAATTATAACACAGTAGATCCTATATATTAAGCGGAAGAAGTGTTACTTTGTCATAAATTATCAGAATTTTTCTTATTTAAAGACGACAAATTAAATATTTGATTATTATAGAAATTAACTTAGAGATTAAATTTAAGGCTTTACAAACGAATTGAGTAAATTATGCCTTTTTTTTGTTTGGTGTTCAACAATGCAAAACCATGATTTCACGGAACTGATTTTAAATCACTTCCGTCAACGTGTTTCGTAAAATGTGCATCACTCATCTCAACCATTGATTTCTAGAATCAATTCTACTCAATTGTAAACCAAACAGACACTATATCTATCGTACCATACTAGACCGAGTTTGTGCTTAGTCGTATAGTCTAAAGACCAACTCACCATACACTACAACAAAAATCATTTTTAGCGGCAATTATTTTGTTCTTTAGTGGCAATATAAATGGCTATTAAAATTTTTACCGGCAATTAACCAATGATTGGGGTATCCAATGTCGGTAAAAGTTTTACCGGCATTTATAAGGGGTGCTGGTAAAGACCCTAATAATGGCCGGTAAAAAACTATGTCTTTTAGTGGCAAATAATAGTGGCAATTTCAATGGCCAGTAAAATTGAAGGGCGTGGTGGGGCAGGTACAGACAATTCCATAGTTAATTTGTACTTAATCCCTAGCTGAAGCTATAATGCCATTTGAAAAGTATCCCAGGTCAATATTTCAGTATCTCACATTTCCAAATTCTACCAAATAACAATTACTATATATATACACACACACACACATTTAACATATACATTAGTTCTAAATAATCAAGCATCCATTCCAAGAAGCTGCTAAAACTGCTTACACTTCATTTGCACTCCGAACTGCAATGTAATGGTGGGCATTTTCCATTCCAAGAAGCTGATAAAATTGTACATTCCATAATCATATTATATCCTCAAATTATATATATATATATATGATTTTTTTTTTATTTTTTTAAACTAATAGCACTAACCATTGATGATAAGGGGGAATATAACTAATAAAAAGCAAACTAAATCTCATTATTGTGCCTTATAAAACTAAACTAAATAAATATAAATAAATTTAATTATTAATGAATTCAATAATGTTAATAATGAAAAAATATTCTATTAACAAAAGTTGAAGAATAAAAGAACTTCTACACACATACTATTATTTCCTTTTCATTTTCAACTACACCAATAAATTAAGCAAGCACAATCATAGTGATATATTTCTAAATTGAAAAAACTCGCATATGATCTCCTTAGCAGGTTGTATTTTGTCAATTCTTTTGGCTGTGTAGCGGTACTCATATTGTTAACACTTGCCAGGTTGTAAATAATCTAATCATTGGAAATTAAATAACATTGGAAATGATGAAAAGAATAGAAGTAAGGCTCCACTCTAATGCAGATACCACAACATACAATATACACCAATTTCTATAAATTTAAATATAGTATTATTAGGACCTCACTAATTGAAATAATAATAAAATTGGAACTGTCAAAGCAGCCAAAACAATGGCAGTATTCTAATTGGCAAAGTTATACAAACAAGACCATATTCATGTTTGATTGTGTTAATATTTCCATGTCCAATCAGATTGAGCAAAAAAAAAAAATTGTCTAGCAAAAATGAAATATAGAGACATTTGAGATATATAGTTCAACTAATAAGTTACCTTGTTAAGATTACCTTGCCAGAAGCATTATGAACAGGTAAAATGTGAAGAAGATTCCAAAATGAGCTTTTATCCTTCCTGCTAGTGTTGGAGAAAATAGATTCAAGTAACATCCAATAAATAAAGTTCCCATATAGTTATTAAATTCTGATTATGAATTTCTATCTAGTACACTTTGTAGTATTAGGATTATATTTAAAATTTATTTTGCAAGTAAAAGAAAGCTCCATTAAAGTTTTATTTAAAATATGTTGGTATATAAAGTTTCTTGAATAAGGACGTACTAGCTTAATATTTTATATGTATACCAAATTTAAAACTAAAATTTATAAATATAGAATTTAAAGCAATAATTAAATAATTTAAAAATTGAGGACAATGCCACTCACATATCAATTTCATATAAAGCCACATTTCCACACCATCTATAAGGAGATAGGGTCAAAATTCAATCCATATGTTTTCTTTTTAGTTTTAAAACTTACATATAACAATATAACTTTCTTAATTATCAGCCTGGACAGTTGCAAGCAGTTGTAGTTAACACACACACCACAACTTATTTAAAAGAAATTAATAACAGTGCCATTGAAGAGAAGCTTTTCTAAAAAGTAGAAACGCATATGAGCACATTCATATATGATCACCTAAGTAAAAGAAAAAGGTAGAGCAGACATACATACAATAAACCATCTCCTGAGAATATAAGCTTAAGATTATGAAGAACTGATGGCTCATTCAAATAACCAATTTTAATAAGATCATCTACACCCTCTAAAATATCAGGATTGGTTGGTACAAGTTTTGATGTGGCCACTTTTACAAACTGAAGTAGTAACAATGAATGGCATGGACAACTTGTCACTTTGAATACTTAAGATTAAACACTATCTTCCAAAGACAAAAAGCATAGAAACTCACATTTCCATTTGAGAGTGAAATATATGCTTCCTCTCCTGAAGTTGGCTGTACTGATCCTAGTTCCCATTGTCCTCTTGGTTGCCTACACCAAACACGAAGCTTCTAGAGGAAATAACCAAAAACAAACGTAAATTTAGCAGAAAAAGACATGCCATGAACAATGTCTCAGTACTCTATCCCAATCACTAGCGGACAAAAAACAAATTTGATGAAACATATCTCTAAACAGATAATAACCACAACAAAAGCTTCTAAGGATTTAAATATATATATATATATATATATATATACTCCTAGCATTGTTTCCATATGCCTTTTCACTATGGAAATAAGAGATTAGAATCAATGAAATTTCCATTGACCTTACGGAGATTGTCTCCTTTTTATTCACTATTATTCTCTACTATGAATATTTTACCAATGATATTAAGATCTAGGAAGACTTACACTTCTTCATGGGATAAATTAAAAACACTTCAGATGCCTTAGCTACCTCTATTATTGGTCACCTCCTTCAATTCATGCAGATTACTTTTCCACAAAGCTACAGATAGTAAGGGTGACCTAGCAATTATAGAGGGATAAAAATATTAATGGACTCTTTGTATTTGTAGCAATTTACAAAGCACCATGCCTCAGCTACTTCCACATACAATGCCCTGTCTTTGCTTCCTATAGGTGGTTAATTAGTATATTATTTGTATTAATTAAAAATGATTTCTCTGCATATATAAAAGGGGGTTATATAATCTCTAACTGACTTACAGTTAATCAATCATAGGGTAGTATAAATCTATACTTCATCACTTTCATAACTGCTCTAATTTGCTTTGGAGCTGCCACTGCAATTGAAAGAATCAAGAGATTTAAATTAGAAATATTATAACATGCAAATATTATAACATTTTCTTATATATTAGGTTGATCTTGAGGTAGGAAAGAACAAGGATTTTTTTCTATTAAGACCTCATATTGCACATGCTGCAGAGCTTAGTCCACTATAATATCCATGACCACTTCACTTTTTGTAGTGAAATGTGTGCCTAATAATTGACTTGTCATATACAAGGTGGATGAATTTTCATATGCATTCTTCTATACTCAATTAGACCAAATCTGTTCCAAAAAAATTGATCCCTTTCTATGTGACATGCGGGCCATTATATGGTCAATTATTCCAAAAAATGTATAGGCAATTCAATTAGACCAACAATATATGGTCATTATAGTAGTGACTCTGTTAAAGCTAGCCAATACTTTAAACTAAATTTGAGTCACCAATCATACAATAAATGTAGGTCCAAATTTGTCAGAATTTGGATCAAATACATACAGCCATAAATTTCTATTTCCAAGGTAATGAAAGATTGATTATTTCCATCTCTCAATGTCCAAATCTAGCTAAATGCAAATATCCTGTCAATTCTGGTTTAGTATAGCTGAACTGATACCTGTTGTGTAATTGTGTTTTTTCCCCACAAATTCAGAAACAAAGACTGGCAAAATCATTGCCTGAAAAAATATAGCAATCCTATATTACATAACAGTTTCATATGAATTAATTCCTTAAAATTAACCGAAACAAAATATCAAATCTCAAAGTAGATGCAATATATATATATATAATTAAAACGTGAAAAAAACACATATATTTCACCACACAAGTATACTATCGAGATTACAAAACCTCAAAAGTTCACTTGGTAACCTCCGCTAGTAATTTTGGATCTGAAACTTACTACTACTCATCAATACCTACGCCATCAAGCTTCAGCAAGAACAATAGCACAATTCACTTGGTAGAAAGTAGAAGAAACAATCAAATCGAAACATTCAGTTTGTAAAAGAGAGGGAGGGAGAGAAAGAGATTGAAATGGAAAAGAAAAAACTGAATCATCAAACCCGGAAAACAAACCCTAATTTGGAATAGAAGCCAAAATCACAGGAGATATAACCATTTGAGGATTCAATAGAAGAAGAAGCAGCTGAAGCTGAAGCTTGAGCCATTGAGGATTCAATAACATCTCTGAACACCGCGCGAGATGATGAACAATGATGAGCTCGAGAGAGTTTGAAATCGTGGGAGGGAGAAAGAGGGAAAGTTAAACGGTGAGGCAGAGAGTTTAAATTTCGAAATAATGGCAAGGTTTCCAAAATAGGAGTAACTGAGTGAGATAAATTTACAAAAGCGTTCAAATTTTAATGGCTAATCAGTTTATTTGCCACTAAAAATCCAAGCAAAAATAAACACCGGCAATTACTTTATTGCCACTAAATGTTTGTCGATAAAAATGCTTTTTGTTGTAGTGATAGAACGGGCGGCTAGGCTATGTTTCGAGAATAATCCTCACGTGAAATCAAGTGTACCAATCTAGGATATATTATTCTTACCAATTTATAGACAATGATAAGCAAGAATCTTGGGACATGATTGATGTTGAAACAAACTCTCTCAAAGTGTTTTAATGTTACCAAACCTTCTTAAGTTTGTAAACATTTTGATTCATCTAACTACTAAAAAAGTTGATTTTAGGAGAGATTAATATCTCTCTCTATTTGCGAGGGATTTTGTGACGAAATTCTTCATTCATCATAAAATTTGTAATATTTAAATTTTGTGACAGATTTAGAGAGGGAAATATCCCTCGCTAAAATTCCGTCACAAATTCGCTCACTAAGTTTCCATTAAATAACTATAGAGGGAATTTGTGATGGATTTATTCCCTCTCTAATAAATTCGTCACAAGATTCCTCACTAAATTAACAATAATTTAGTGAGGGAAAAATTCCTTTTCTATTTAGGAAGGGATTTTCAATTCCTTCTCTATTTAATGAGGGATTATTATTTCCACCTCTAAATGATTTCAATTCCCTCCACTATTAAAGATGGATTTACTCTCCCTCATAACTCTTGTTAGCGAGGGAAGTTTTTCCTCTCTATTAGAGAGGGATCCTTTTCCTTTCTAACTATTCATCTTTTATTAGCGAGGAAATAAATAATAACTCTCTATTTAGCGAGAGATTTTTAATTCCCTCTCTAATTAAAGAGGAACTTTAAGTCCCCCTAATTAAAGATGACTACAAATTCATCTTTTATTAGTGAGGGAATTTTTCCCTCTGTAAAATATTGATAAAAACTATAATAAATTTTGTAATAACATATAAAAGTAATGATTTTAATAAATAATAAAAAATTATTTTCTATTATATTTTTTAATTTATATTACAATGTTCATATATATTTCTAGTGTTAGAAACGTTAGTTATCACATTTCAACGCTAAACCAAAATGCTTAAAGTATGAGATTAGGGAGACAGAAATGGGTGCAAAGTTGGGGCTCTCAAAAAGGAATGAAGCACAACTATGTCAAACTGTGCGACTATGTGTTCATCTTTGATGCTGATTTCCAACCTGAGCCTAACTTCCTTTGGTGCACCATCCAATTCCTTGCTCACAACTCTGAAGTTGCACTCGTCCAAGCTCGATGGAAATTTGGTAATTTCTGCTCATGAAACTTAAACCTTGCTCTGGCCTTGGGTTTTATGATAGTTTTAGAAGCTTCACTCATGATGTGAAGCTTGACGCTCTTTCTTTTTCTATGTTAACATGGGGGGGTTGTTTGCTTTTCTTTGTATTAAGTTGGGGGTTTGGATTTTATGCTTTCGTTCTACTTCGTTGTTTTTTAGTTTAGGAATTAAAACACTGTTGTAGCATTATTGATATATTGGTTAAAATAACTCTAGTATTATGTTTGGATGCAAAGAAACAATTAATTTTATTTAAATGTTGTTATATTCTATGAGGATCGAGGGCATGACATCTTTGGCATGTCCTTTTTTAAGTATATAATACAATTATTTTGTTCTTATTATTGTTTGTAAGATTAACTTCCCTAAAATTACGAACTTGGACCCTCTGTCACTTCTCACATGCAGCAGACATCAACAATTAAAATTAGGAAATAAACTTGAGAGTGTGGGGCAATGAACTATAAAATGCTCAAGTATAGTGGCTGAATAAAAGTCAGTCTTCATTAGTCCCAATTTCCTTCATCAATTCCATTGACTTCTATTTCTTAAAACTTCATAATTAGAGGTCAATTATGTCTACTTTATTATAGAAAATTCAATTATTTAAGATTTGTCAAATCATCATTGAGAATAAAACACTACAAAAACCAGGTAGAGATCTAATGGTCTTTGTAGATATATAATTTTGTTGGCATTATACTTCACATTATATTCTATTTATGTTTTGTTGGACTTATGTAACTGTTTACTATTTGATCATCTTGAAACTGTGCATCAGTTGGATACTTGCTTTATTAAACATCACAAGTTTTTTAAGACAACTTGAAAGAGTTCCCTTTTTCCCTTGCAGATCATTTCAACAGTAATTAGAGGGATTATTGATCTTTCTTTTAATGCAATCGGCTATGCTTGGCAGACCCTAAATTTTTTAACTGCATCATATTTTGTGAGTATAGATGTTTTGTGATTTTAAGCTTTAATTCATTGATATAATGACTTTCATTCGCTGGCCTGTCTTATTTTCCCCCTTTTTCGTAGTTTTAATAGTCTAGTAAAATATTTGTTTTGTTAGAAATTGTTATCTTGGTTAACCTTGGTCTGTATTTTCCCCTTTCTCATAGTCTTAATAGTAACCTTTTCACATTTACGATTAAAAGTAATGGCCTATTACGTACCATTATCTGCATTTGATAAAAGAATTGGAGTTGGGAACACTGTCAAATATTTATGGCTTTTTATAAGAGTGGGCATGTTCCATATTTTTTGTTCAAGTTTTTGCGTGTTGATCAGATGTTAGATCAATATGTATTATATATTCGGGCAGGGAGGATCTACATTACATTTTGATTCTATGTACTAAATTTATTAAAAAAGTATGTGGGTTTACTTTGAAAATTATGAGGAAAATAAAATCGTAGTCTGTGCTTGTCTCTCTTTACAAAGAAGCGTATAGCACATATAACAAACCTGCAACTTATAGATTAATTAGAATTGATATATGATAATTAGGGGTTTCCTTCCATTTCTAAAGTGTTTGTGAGTTTTGAGAGGAGAGAAAGGAAAGGATTGGAGGGAGAAGGGAGGGGGAGAAGGGGAAGGAAAGACTTTGTAAAATACTCAAACTCACAAATACAAAGGGGGGAAGAGCTTCCAATAAACCATTCATTTCCCTCCCTTCCCCACCAAAATTCAACTCGCAAACATACCCGAAGAAAATTATAGTTAGGATTTTTTGTGGGGTATTTATGATTTATTATTATTAATTTGTGATTTAAACCTCAATGGTTCGGGTCTTGTGATATCTTCTCGGTTGGGTTTTGTTATATATTTCATGTTTTGTCTCGATATTGGATTTATACTTTATTAAAATTAGCATAGTTTAGTTGTTGCGTGTATCAAAAAATTCTAGTGTTTGTAAGATCCTTACCTCTTATTTTTTTCTACATCTGGTCTTATGTTGCATACCTTTGTTATTACTTCACTTTTAACTCGATGAATAATTTTCTAATTGGTAATGATAATTATTTTTTATGGAGCTGTAAAATGCTAACAAGTTGTCCTGTTATTGTAATTAGATCTATTTATTTGCTGGAATGTTGTTAATGATTACAATCTTGGATAGTTTGTGAGCCTTGGTCTAAAGAGGTGAATTGGTTGTTCTAATTAGTATTATGCTTTAATGGAATATATAATTACTATGCATCCTGGTATTCATTTTGTTTGGATGAATGTTTACAAAATTAATTTTATAAAATCAAACTTGTTTAAATTTGAGATTTAAGTATAATGATTAATGTTTGGGTGTTTTAAGAATAATGATTGTTTAAATTTTATTGATTTAGTCAAAAAAATTTAGTAACATAAAATTCAATATAGAAAATATGGTTCTCTAATGTTGGAATTTAGAGAGGGAAAATTTCCTCTCAAATTAATTCCTGTTTAAATTAGCGACAAAATTCAATTTCCTCTCTAATTAGTGAAGGGAACCAAATCCCCGCTATTTGTGACGGAAAATTCCCTCTCTAATTAGAGAAGGAATAAGTTCCGTCATAAATAGCGACGGAATGACATATTTGTAATGTCTTAATTTCTTAATTAAAAAATAATGTTTGTTGGAAGAACTATTTTAAATTCATGAAATTATTTCGCACATTATTGATATCGTCATACAAAACATAACAACGCTTAGGTAATCCAACAGTTACTTAAGCATAAATTCAACACATTTAAAACATATATAAATATATACATATACCTATGCTGCCAACAAAGGCTCAATTTCACATATTCATAAAGGGCATCGTGGGATATAGTGGTACATGTGTTCTGGAACCCAGAAAGAAATCCCCGAGGGCCCCATATGCACTATACTATCCCATCTGACCAATAATACTATGCTTACACAAAATAGCCTCTATCACAATGGTTGGGCCTCCAGAGACCCACCATCAGCTCTAAACTCCGATCAAACATTTGGACGGGAACCCTGCACAACTGAAAATATATCCCACAGTGTGGGGTGAGACTAACGTCCTAGTGAGCGTGGTAAAACATGCAGTGTGGAGGAAAACATACACATGGGATGCAACAATCAAACATATTCAACAGTCCCAATTACATGTACAATTACTATGAAATTATGCAAACATGACTGTGTGTGTTTTTACCCAGCACCCGATGTCTTTTCTCTATCTGTGACTGTGATTGAGCGCTCGACCATGTGACCAGGACCATTGTCAAGGGCTACCTATGATTAAGTCTTATTATCAATGAATAGGCAATGCATGTTGCCATTTTTAACTTGAGGACCCCCATCTCCCTATTGGCTGAGAGTTCAATGTGGTTACCTCGTTCTTCTTATAAATTAATGCCCAAAGGCCTATGATGGTCCGAAGATCCTGTGACGATCCGAAAGACCCTGTGATATTCCTTGCTTGGCCATAGGCCCATGAATGCTTGGAGGTTTTATAAATATATTCATCAATAAGCATGAATGGCATGGTATGCATACACTACTACAATTAGGCTTTTAACGACGGTTAAAAAAGGATTTTAATGATGGTTGTTGACCGTCGTTGACTCAGACGTCGTTAAAAGTGGGTTTTCCACGATGTCTGTCAAACGTTATTATAGTTAAAATAATGACGGTTAAAGTTGGAATCGTCGTTGTAGTCCAAGAAACAACGACGGTTAATCTGGAACTGTCGTTGTATATCTAGGAAACCACGACGATTGTTGTGGGGTACCGTCGTGTTTCCTGGACATACAACGACGGTTCCATCTTTAACTGTCGTTGTATGGCCTGTGTATATCCCTTAAATTCTGTAGCTAATCTGTAGCTAATCCGTAGCTAACAGAGGAAAACATAATTCTAATATTTGAAACATCTTGGTGTGTTTGCTTTTAAATAGAAAATCCATCCCACGATATAGATCCAACAGTTCAAAGGAAAAAATACTTAAGCAAGAAATATTCTTTTAATCAGCTCCTGCAATTCAGACATTAAAAGTAATAAATGAAAATGACATATTAATAAAACACCTATATTCAAACTAACCAAATGACAAGTCGGACCAACATGTTATTGAAATCATGTATGTGAAAATATTCACAGTTTTCTTACTCCATCCTTTCAAAGACAGCAGATGATACATCAAGACCAAACCACAAAACCATCATGAAGTTTCTATTGACAAACCTAAGCTACAAAAAGTTTATATCCTGAACCATGCAACCTCATTTCAACCAATCAATTTTGGACCATATATGCAATAACATGCTCAAGATTTTCACTGAAAGTAGCTAAATCCAAAAAGGAAAGGAAAGGGTTAATTATGTACATAGAGTGGTAATAACAAGTAGGAATAAGATTTTGACTGTAAAATAGGCCAACAAGTGTAAAGTTGTATAAAAAGTCTAACAAAAAAAATAATAACTGTCTAGTAACTTGATTATTTGATGGGGATCCTAGATGGGTACCCCTCTCATGCTTCAAACCTGATAAATCAAAATGAACCCCACTTACAATTTGATCAGAAACATGTCCCATAAAAAAGATGGTGACAAGAACAACAGCTTTGCCAGACATTACAGTGGCAAAAGATGAAAAAGAAAAAAATTCAAAAATTAATACACTATTGTTACTCATACTAATCATGGTGCATCACTCCAGAGATGCACTATTACACTATTGGAACCAATCTTCCTGAGTATATCCCGCAATCTAATTTTACACCTCAATCAAATTCCAAGAAAGGAACCTAAGTCTTGAAAAATAAAAAAGGGACCAAACAAAAATCCCAAACCTTATACAAAATCCCTTGTAACGGTTTAGCTTATGTATACTTCAAATGAAAGAACATCGTTAGCTATATATGATGATGAATTTCCTTATGACCTGATATCTCTTAAAGTGATGAAGATGTATGAATTCACAATACCTCACTATTTTACCAGTTTCCCTTGATCTACAGTTACCATGACATATCCAATTAAATATCTCCTAGCCAGCAATTCCTGAAGCAATAAATTGAGATCAAACAAAAAAATGAGTAATATACAATGAAGTTAAATCAGAACATCTAAAAAATGTCAACCCTTTCATACTAATAGAAAATTAGAAAGTATAATCAACAAGAAAAACTCATAACAGGTGTGAAATCCACATCTACATTTCTATACACAATTTGAAACTCTTAATGCCTAATTCATGAGAAAATAATTATACACGTTTAACATGACAGAGATTATTCCATGCTTACATCTTTAGAATCTTGCATGTTAATATAACTTCATATGAAACATCAAATTCCAATATGTATAAATGTGAGTAAACAAAAGACCCCCAAGTTTAAGAATAGGAAGCTAATATTCTTTTAAATTAGGTATATTTGCACTTTCTCTACTGACAAGTGGCCTTCCAATACTATAGAAAAAGTTACCTTTAACTATTTCCACCAATACAAACATGTTAATGCATGTGAATTGAGATGATCCATCAATGCCATAATTTAAGACCTAAAGCAACACGCAATATACATGATCCAAAGAAACTATATTTGAAGAAATTGGGAGTCTACAAATTTATTATAACGCCAATCCTATGCTTCTTTTTCTTTCATTTTCATATGTAACAATTTGTATAGTTACTCTTTTTTTTCCCAATTTTCCCCTTCTATATATTTAGTAATGGGGATTAGCTTTTAGGTGTTTTAGTTCATGATATAATTATCTAATAAAATTTTACTAGTTAAAACAAGGGTACCTTACCCATTACATTACATTAACTCAATGTGTGTTTTGGTCGATAATTTCAAAGATATTTATGTGAGGTTCTTTACTGTTGAGTCTCAAAATGTTATTAAGAGGATAATAATGTTTAAGTCTCGCAACTCCAAAGTTTTAATGAAAAACAAATTAGCTTTAATGTGAAAGTATAACTTCTGCTGAAGGTATTTGTTCAGTATTCAGAAGGTGCAGTCTGAAGAAATCATATCATCTGAAGTACGTGAAACCTTCCGAAGCAAGGAAACCATGTTGAGAGAGTGCTACCTGCTGAAAGCAGTGAATCTCCTGAAGTTGTGAGACAACGTACATTTTCCTGTTCGTCTTCAATATTATACTCTAAGAAATTCTCCTTGAAGACTCAAGTCTCTTGTAGCAGTCTCAGATTACTTGTGCCTATTATTCCTGGAAAGTCAGAGAAAGTTCTTTTTGGCATATTTCAAATTTCTCTCACCAAAAGGCAAAGTCTACAGAAAAGTACATACGGCTCAGAAAAAGTGAAGTCTGTGAGCGACTCTACTACCTGCTACTGCTGAGGGTTCAGGCTATGTGTCACAACGGGAGCATTTGCATTAAATGCTATCTCTCAACGGGAAATCGATTGGAGTTCAACAGACGGAAGCTCTCCTCTCTATAAATACCAGACTTCATGAAGAAAGAGAAACAGAGAACTGAGAACAGAGAATTCAACTTGCTGAAACACTGCAGAAATTTCCACTCACCTGTTTCATTATTTGTTCTTTGTACAACAACTTCTATATCCTGAGTCTTACTCAGTTATTTGTACAAGTTTTCCAAGTTAGAGCTCTAAACTTGTGTAGTTTCAGAGTTAGAGCATTCATCTTTCAAAACTGTATTTGCTGGGTTAGCCTGAAGAGGCTGTGTTAAAAGAATACTTGATTTTTCAGCCTAGAGAGGCTGTGTATTCAAAGAATACTTGGTTGAGCCTGGAGAGACTTGCTGTAAAAGAATACTGCTTAAGTTTCCTGGAGAGGCAGTTGAAAACAAAGAATACTCTTTGGGCCTGGAGAGTCCAGGTGTGCAAAGAATACTCGTTGGGCCTGGAGAGGCCAGGTGTGCAAACAATACTTGTAATCTTGCAGGATTAGTGGAAAATCCAGTGGGTGGTTTGCCCTGGGACTAGACGTAGCTCACGATGTTAGTGGTGTGAACCAGGATAAATCTCTGTTGTTAAGTTCTCTCAACCCTTCACTCTTTACTTTCCGCTATTATCTGTTTATTTCTAACTAAGGAGGGTTCTGAAAAGTGAGTTTATAATTTGCGCAGCAAAAACAATTTCACTTATTACTCAAATCATTTTAAAAGTCAATTTTATGAACCTGCTGAAGTATCTCAACAAGTCACTGAAAATTCATTTTTCAGCAAGTAGTTTGAACGTTGAAAATATCTTTGCTTGTTTAAAAAGTTTTTTCCAGAAAATCTGTTAACGATTATAAAACACTATTCAACCCCTCATTCTAGTGCTTTTTGTGGCCCTAACATTTACTATTTTGACTTTATAGGTACGGTAACACTAGCAACCAAAACAGAACCTTGACATAGTAATTGCTCAAGTTCTCATCACTGATTTCAAAGAATGCAAAGAAAGAAGACAATGAGGGGAAAAGTAACTCAAGAAATAAACGTAACTTTAATTCAGGAACTTACCTCTGGCTTGCAATCTTTGCAAAGGGACCCAAGATAATATGTTTAAAAGATTAATTTTTTGGGATACTATTAGGCACATTTATTCTCAATACGAAATCATGAAAATGCCTTGAGTATTGTCTAGAATCAATAGCTGATATTGAGGTGGGGTCATATTGAATGGACTTGTAAGCATGCTCAAGCTTCTGCTAATGTCATAGTCTTGAAGAATGTATGATACCAAAAGGTAATACAACCTCATAGAACTCTCCAATTGGTTCTCCTACTAGTTGTGATTCAAAATCACCTCTTTTTACTGTCCTTTCAACTCTTGCTAGCATATTCATACCCAAGATGATACTGCAGGTGCCCAAAAAGACACAAACAACCATGTTAAGATTTGAGCTAGCGATTCATCTTGCTGGAATGATAATTTTTTGTGAAACAGAAAATAATTCATGTAAAAACTAAAGTACTAAACTACCTGTTTGTGGTGATAAAATACAAATTCGAAAATTGAATTTATCACTTTGATTCTAAGAACAATCTGGGGATTAGAATCAGATCCTCTTACGGGACTCTTTTGAAAAAGTAGGTTTATGGTGCTTCAGATTTGTAAAAGGCTTTCAAAAGTTCAATTTTCTGGAAAAATGATTGATTGGTACAGAATTTTACCAAGTCAATTGTTATGTTTCAAATATCCAGAAATGATATGTTTCAAGAGTTTGATTCAGAATTCTATAAAAAAAAACTTATCTTTCACAAAGAGTTAGAACTACTTGATTCAAAATTTTATCAAAGTTCTAAGTTTTACTTGACTTCTTTTAGATTCACAAAAGTATGAACGCAAATTTCAGAGTAAAGAAGGAAATTGCTTGAAAGATAAAATGCAGAATGTATGTAAAGTGCAGAAAGTAAAAGAATTGAAAGAAAAAGTTGCATAAAGATAAAAGTGGATGGGTTCATCACATACAGTCAATCCTTGTAAACCTGTTAGTCGCAGTGTGATCGGACGTGAAGGTGTTTAAGGGTATGAGTGTAATGAATTGCCAACCCTTATTACATCAAGAGTTCACCTATTTATAGATTCCTAATCCTAACGGCTAACTAATGCATGTTTGACATATCAGCAACCTATTTTTGTTGGCAACATATGTGCTTGCCACGTCTTCTGCTATCCAGAAAACTGTTTATCCTTTTCACAAATAAACCATATCTTATTGACACCAGTCTTTGTCTAATACTTTTGTAACTTCCATTAACTGCTTCTCTGGTGTCTTCCGTATTTTCGAAAAACTTCCTTTAATTTCTTCAGAAATCTTCTAAGTCTTCAAATATTGTTTTCGAATTTTCTGCTTCGGCTTCTCGAAATCCTGCTTTCTGATTTCTCGAAATCTGTTTTTCTGGAATTCTGATCCATATATTCGAAAACGTCTTCCAACCTGACACTTAGTCCTTTCTTCATACCTGAACTTAATAAATCTCTTCTTCGAGATTTTGATTACAATCTCCCTTATGCCACGTGTCAACCCCAATTGGCCGTTTCAAAGGTCATGGAGACCACCGCCCACCATCCACTTAACTTCATTATAAGAATTCTCTCATTGGACGTTTAAAATGGTGTTATTAATGGCACTTACCTCTTTTCACTCCTATAAAATAGAAGATTTTGTACATCTTTTCACAATTTCTCCTTCTCCCTTCTTCTCTTTTCTTCAAATCTTCAAAGAATATGAAGAAGTTCATCTCATTGGCTATTACGTTCAATCCAATCTGGAATAATTTCATTTTGATGGGATGACGAAATAGCCAAATACAAATTCATTTAGAAATGAATGAATTTGTTTGTTAGTTCCCCAAGTTCACCTTGGTCTCTTCCCCAAGTTGAAGGCGGTTCAACAGACTGGAGAACAAATTCTCCTTTGCCTTGGCTCAATCAAAGCCTGTGAGGGAAGAAGAAGAAAAAGAGGTATGGAAGACATGAGTCAAGGACTCATTCTAGCTTAGGACAGTTTCCTTTCTAATGTTCTAGGTATTAGGATAGTTTCCTTTCTAATGTATTTTCATGTATTCGAACCAATGTAATTCGAATTTGGATCATGAATAAAAGAACTATCATTTACCTTTTAAATACCTGCTATTTGCTATTTCTCGAATTTACATTTATCTTCTTCTTCGAATTTTTAAAGTCTTTGTATCAACTTTAGTTGAGAATTCTCTAATTAATGGATTCATTCTCGAAATTCGAAAAAGGATTTTAACTCTTCTGAATTCGAAATAGCATCATACCCTGTCACTTGTGGAATTCGAAACAATTGAAAATCAAATCCCAACAGATGCCCCCCCAAAAATAGTCTTTTCAAGAAAATAATCTATTTGTTTTGCAGAAAGAGATATTTTTGGAACAAACCTTTGGTATTCCAAATAACAATTATTCAAAATTTAAAAGGAAAACTTAAATACATGTTTCAGATAAAAAACCTTTCATTTTCCAATTAAATTAATATTTCAGTTACTTTTTGAAAGCTAACTGACTTTCCCACGTTTTTGGGCTATTAACTCACGTTCCAAGAAACGTGTAATCATGATTACTTTTTAAACTCCTTTGTAATCATGTTATTTCTCTTCATATAAATATCAAGTAAAAACCCTTCAGTTTCACTTTTCACCTTCTTCAACCTTAAGAACTCAGACTTTTCTCTCTACGGCGTCTTCTTGTTTTTCTTCAAGGTATGATTTTTATCCCTTCTTAATCACTTTTCCTCGTTTTTGACTTGATTTTCACCGATTAAACATCTCAAAGGTTTTGACTTTACTTTTCTTGATGCATTTTCAGCTCTTTTGCACTGTCGCATTGTGTTTCTCTCTCAAGAACTCCAAGAAACACCATTAATGGCTTCTGAAAGTTCTGTTCCAGTGCCTCTTGCTGTTTGCAAAGGTGATCTTCTTGCTAGGGACGACCAAGTTTATGTCCCTGAGCCTGAAATGAGGAGAAGTTAGCTATCTGGAATTCCCAGGTACTCATCCCTTATTCAATTAGGAAGAAACAATTTTCTTTCCTTGGTCCATATACACCTTCTTCTCTTGATCAGTATGATGAATTTTTCCCAAGTTTGCCAGAAGAGAAAATTCGAATTTTCAAATCTGTTATTCGAACTGATCATGTCGAAAACCTTACTGATGTTTTTCGAGCATCTCCTCCTGCTCGAAAAGATTCCTATGTCATGTGGTTGAATAGGATCGAAAGTACTATGGGAGCTTTGTGGAAGCAACTTGGTATTTTTGATCTCATTCAACTAAGTAAATTTGATCTTAGTTTCGACCCTTCTCTTATTCTTTCTTCCTTTCTTTTCTGGGAAAGATCTACCAATTCTTTTCATTTGCCTTATGGCATGATTACCAACACTTTTTGATGTTACTGCCATCACTGGCCTTCGACCTGAAGGCCAATTAATTCTTCCATTCATGAAAGTCCCTGAACCACATGTTGAGCCAAATTTTGACAAACTGACTTACTCGAATTTCATTCAGAACAATGCCAAATCTGGTAAAGTTTCTGAAAATGAACATGTTGCATTTCTCCTATATTGGTTGTCTGCTTTTGTTTTCTGTTCCAGATCCAACCAAATTCCCAAATCTTTCCTTCCCATGGCTCAGATGTTAGCCAAGGGTATTCGAATTGATTTAAATAGGTGTCTTTTGGCTCATTTATGACATGCTTTCCGAAGCTATTTATACACTTAAGTTAAAAGATCCTGTTCGAAACCTTTGTGGTCCTTTCTGGTTCCTTCAACTTTGGTTGAATGCTATCTTCCAAAATAAATTCGAAAGTTCTGAACCTCCAGAGTCCAAACTTCCCACTTCAATTGAGGGTTATAGGCTGTCTTTTCTCACACCTTCCTCGAAAAAGAACTCGGCTCGAACGCTTCAAGTCTTATATTTTCTTTTCCTGAAAATCAAAAAGCATTCTCCCAATCTTGCACCTTTTGCTTCTCGAACTCGAGGACCTGATTGGTTTACTCGAAAGTTCCCCTGTGATACCCCAGGTGCACAATCTGAGAGCTTAGAAATTTGGAAACAATTCTTGTCCCCTGACCTTTTATATTGTGGCTTCCAACTTAAAGACTTTAGAGTCTTTCATTACCAACCACAGTTTGTAGCTCGTCAATTTGGTTTAAGTCAGCTTCGTCCTACACCCTTCTACACTTCCAGAGATCAAATTCTGATTGAAGATTTAGTTGAGGGTGAAGAAGGTTTCGAGAAATTACAACTCTCGAAGGCTCAAAAGCCTTTGTCTATTGAGCCAGTCTCCTTCGAGCTTTCACACTACTGTACCTTGTCATTTGAAGAATGGTGGTCTCAATACTTTCTTAGTATTCTAGTAGATGAAGATACTTGCTTTTCGAGACTAACCAATGCTCCTCCGCAGAAATCTATCAAGAAGTCTAAAGGTACGCACATCAAAGAAATTGAAGCTTTCGAGAAATATTTTCATGTGTTCTATATTCCCAATAAAATTCATAGAACTTTCTGAAGCAGCTTCTTCTTTAAAAGAAAAAGTTTCTTTGAATCAACAAAGTTTTAAACTTGTAAATCCCAATGGTACCACTGTCTTCGAAAAGTATTGTCCAAAGTTTCCTTCTTTACCAACAAAATTTGGTTTGGCAAAAAGTTTATATGGTCCTGAATGGACTAGACCTGTAATTGATCTTCTTTTTAATCATCTCAAACCTCTTCGAAAAGAGTCACTTTAACCAAATACACTTTGGACAATTACCCTTTTATACCCATGTGGATATAGAACATGTGAGAATAATCTCTAAGGACTTTATAGTTCAAGGTAATAACATGAAAATTTTTCCTTATATTTCTTACTTATCCCAATTCTATACTTATAATTTTCTCTCTTATTTTAGCTCAAGAGTGTAAACTCTCGAAGGATATAGAAGAAAATTGGGAAAGTGAGGAGGAAGAAGTCATCGAAAAGAAATCAAAGAAAAGGAAAGCTCCATCCTCTTCTCAAAAACCTCTGTAAGTTTCATTTCGAAATCTAAACTTATTTAACTTCGATTTCGAAATCTAACATCTTTTCCTTTATTTCTTTTACTACTGCTTCTAAATCTAGGAAGAAGGCTATCCAGCAAGGTCGAAAAGAATAACGAACCTTCTGACAAAAGCCAATCTGCTTCAGTGGGTAGAAGAATCAAGCAGATGCTTCCCAATCTTTCAAGAAGAAACTAATAAAAGCAGCAAAAGGTCAAGAGAAGAGTCCATCTGAAAAATCTCAAGAACAATCTCACTCAGAGGTATTTCGAATTTATTATCAATCTCGAAATTTTATAAATTTCGAGATATCTGATGTCTCTTGTTGCTTTTAACAGGAAACCACACTCCTGAACAACAAGCTGTTCCTTTGAGAGCAAAAATTACAAAGAAAGTGAAAGACAAAAGAAAACTCCCAAACAAAAATTCTTTCAGTTCCCATTCCTCCCGGAAAGACCATTGGAGCAGTAAGTTTTCAATTTCTCTTTCTTTCGAGTCATCTTTAGAACTCTCTCTGTTCTTTCTGATTTTGAAAGTTGCTTTCTCTATGTAAAACATCAGAGAGTTGGCCAAAGGTTTAAGTTAAGGCCTATAAGGAAAAAATCCCAAGTGGGGTTATGGAACAAGTAATCCTTTTAACTCTCTTTTCGAAAAAAAATGACAACTATTAATTTCTTCTTCTCTACTCTTGTTTATCTAACTTAAGTCATTTTCTGATTTCAGATAAACATTTCTTCGAGTTCCCAAGCTGAAAGTGGTGGTAACGAGAGAAAACCATAAAGAGTCCACTTCAGGCTACTTCTTCGAAGAAGTCTTTACCACAGAAAAGACCTTTGGCCAATATCGAAGAAAGTGGTGAGGAACAGAAGAAAAAGGGGAGAAGAAGAAGTTCAATCTCCTTTTGATCCAAACAATGGGGATTCTCGAGAAGACGAAGACAAGAAAGATGATCCTTCACCTTCTCAAATCCTGATTCTCGAGGAACCAAAGAATCTCCTTCGAAGGAAATCCAAACCAATCAGACTGAATCAGGCACTCCTGAAAAAGCTCCTGGCTTTTCGAGGGATTCATCTAGGTCAACACTGTGTATAATGCCAAAGACTTAGATGATTGTCTGAAAGATCTGGATGAGAATCCATTCTTGATCCTTGAAGTGCTTTCAGGGGAAGTCTCTTTATCATCTGCTCTATCTGAAGCTACAATTCAGAATCCATTGAGTGAGGAAGACTCTATTGATAAGCTCTCCAAAGCTTCAAGAAATTGATTTTCGAGAAATCCATGATGAAATAGATTCCCAAGGATCGTCTCTATAGAGAAGAGATTGAAAGTTACCTTATCTTCTTTGACAAGAAAAATTCTCTCATCTTTCTGAGTCTCAACAAGAGTGGATTAAGAGCTTTTCAGAGATATCAGAGTATTGTTCAAACTCTTGGCCAAATCGAACAAACCACTTCGAAATTAGCAATGCAGAAAAACGAAAAAGCTGAGTTGATGGATAAGATGCAAGATAGCAAGACCAAAGTTGCCAAATATGAGCAATCCATCGACCAGAGTACTCTCTAAAAATTGAAGAGCTCCAAAAGGAAAATTTAAGGCTCGAAGGCCTCATCAAGAAATATCAAGAAGAAGCTGAAAAAACTAAGTTGGCAAAAAGTTAGCTCGAACCACATTGTCAAGGCAGAAGTCTACTCGAATGGACCTTACCAACTCTGTTCGAAGTATTTCGAGGGATGCTGTTACAGTTGTCAAAGACATTGATAATCTCGAAAGAAATAACAGCAGCCTGAAGATCTACTATGAAGACCTTATGCATAACTTTGCTAAGTTAAAGAGCGAAGCTCCTTTTTAGCCCATTTCATGTTTTTTTTTTCATGTTTCTTTTAACTTTTGTTTCGAGCATGGGCTCAAATTTATTGTCCCTTGAACAATTTACTTTCCTTTATGCACAATTTTGATTTCATGCAAGTTTGGTTTATACTCTTTCAAATATTTTGAATACGCATTACTGGAAAATACTTTTTCAATTCGAAGGGGTCCCTCCCAATTAGGTGACCATTTACCAAATTCTTAGACTTTTTATCAATTGGCAGAATTAACTTCCACACATAATCACCAATTTTGAATTCTTTTTTCTTAACCTTTCTATTATAACAACGAGTAATTTGCTCTTTCTGTCTTATTATATTTTCAAGAGCAACCAACCTTTCTTCATCAAGTTGATTTAATTCGTCAAACATCAAGTTCCAATAATCTTGAGAAGGTAACTCAAACTGTTTTTGAACCCTTATTGATTAAGTTTACCTCAACTGGTAATATAGCATCATGACCATATACCAATTTGTAAGGGGTAGTTCGAGTAGCCTCTCTTGGAGAATTTCTATAAGCCCAAAGAATTTGATTTAAAGTCTCGTGCCAATTGCGGGGACGTTGCCCAATATGCCTTTTAATCAAAGCAATAATAGTTTTATTAACTGCTTCAACTTGACCATTGGCTTGTGCATAATAAGGTGTAGAAGAAAGTAATTTTATTCCTTTTGATTCAGCAAACCTAACCATTTTTCTTCCAGTAAACATTGTTCCTTGATCTGTTGTAATGGTTTCTGGTAAGCCAAATCGAAATATAATATTTTCTTCTATGAAACGAATGATATCTTCTTGAGTAACTTCTCTTAGAGGAATTGCTTCTACCCACTTGGTAAAATAATCAACTCCAACTAAAATAAACCTGTGATTTCTCGAAGAAGCTGGATGTATCATTCCAATTAAGTCTAAAGCCCATCCTCTGAAAGGCCAAGGCTTTATTATTGAATGCAATTCACTTGCTGGAACTTGTTGTACATTTCCATGCTTTTGACATTCTTCACAAGATTTTGCGAAATTGTGACAATCTTTGGCCATTGAAGGCCAAAAGAATAATTTTCTTTTCAAAATCCATTCCATTTTCTTTCCTGCTTGGTGAGCGCCACAAGCTCCTTCATGGACTTCAACTAAAGCCAAATAAGCTTCAGTTTCTCCCAAACATCGAAGTAAATTCCCATCAATAGCCTTTTTATAAAGCTCTTCACACAAAAATACATATTCAGAATTTTATATTTCAAGTGTCTTTTATTTACCAAGGAAGGATTTTGGATAAGATTCACAATTTCACTTCTCCAATCATTCTGATCTAAAAGATTTATATTATGGATATCAAATTCCTTCATTGGAAACCTTCTCTGAATATCACTGATTTTTCTGAGAGTTCCAATTGAAATTCTATATCCTGAAGCTATTTGAGCCAATTCATTGGCTTCGAAATTTTGACCTCTGGGAATATGTTCAATTTTTACTTCATCAAACATTTCCAGAAGTTTATTGGCTTGAACCAAATACTTAGCCAATTTTGGATCTAAACATTTATATTCCTTAGTTACCTGTTTGATAACTAATTGTGAATCTCCTCGAATATGAACATTTCTCGAATTTAGAGAAACCAGAATTTCGAGACCAGCAATAAGAGCTTCATACTCTACTGCATTATTCGAACAAGGATGTTTTATTTCAAACATCATTCGAGTTGGGAATCCTTTGGGTGAAATTAGTAGAATTCCAATCCCTGATCCATTCTTATGTTTGGATCCATCAAAATATAGTTTCCAAGGCGGCTCCAAGCCTACATATGTTGATTCTTCAATTGGAATTGGGGGATGATCAACTAAGAAATCTGCAACCACTTGTCCTTTCATAGATTTCAAAGGGACAAATTTTAACGAAAACTCAGTTAATGCCAATGCCCATTTTCCAACTCTACTGTGCAATATAGGCTTTAATAACATGTGCTTTATTATATCAAAGTGTGAAATTACAAATACATCATGAGGTTTGACATAATACTTAAGTTTAGTACAAGAAAAGTACAAACATAAACATAATTTTTCTATAGCACAGTATCTAGTTTCTGCATCATTAAGGACTCTACTCAAATAAAATAAACAGCTCTTTCCACGCCATTTTCGTCCTCTTGAGCCAACATACTTCCAATTGTGGCTTCTGAAGCAGAAATATATAACTTCAAAGGTTTCCCTGGCAAAGGAGGAGTCATAATTGGAGGAGTTGTCAAATATTTCTTGATTTCCTCCCTCGAAGACTCTTTGATGTTCATCCTCCCATTTGAAGTTTTCTTCTTTCTTCAATTTCAATAATGGGGAAAACACCCTAGTCTTTCCTGATAGATTCGAGATGAACCTTCGAAGGAAATTCACTTTTCCAAGAAAAGATTGCAATTGCTTCTTGGTAGTAGGTGGAGATGCTTCGAGAATAGCTTTAGCTTTGTTTTTATCAATCTCAACACCTTTCTTGTGTACAAGAAACCCTAAGAAATTTCCTGCAGATACACCAAAAGCACATTTAATAGGATTCATTTTTAAACCATGCTTTCTCATTTTCTCGAAAGCTTGTCTCAAATGATCTAAATGTAAGTCTTTTGATTCAGACTTAACCACAACATCATCTATATAGACTTGCATAAATTTTCCTATTAAATCATGAAAGATCGAATTCATGGCTCTTTGATAAGTGGCACCAACATTCTTTAAGCCAAAGGGCATCATAACCCATTCATAAGTGCCTATTGCCCCAGGACATCGAAAAGCTGTTTTCGAAATATCCTCTTCAGCAATAAAGATTTGATTATAACCTGAATACCCATCTAACATACTTAAAAGTTCATTTCCTGCTGCCGAATCTATTAACATATCAGCAACCGGCATTGGGTATTCATCTTTAGGGGTTGCATTATTAAGATCTCGAAAATCAATACATACCCTTAAAGATCCATTTTTCTTGATAACAGGCACAATATTAGAAATCCAGTTAACATACCTGGCAGTTCGAATGAACTTAGCCTTTAGAAGACGCTCTATTTCTTCTTTGATTTTTGAAACTATTTCTGGAGCAAATCTTCTTGGAGCCTGTTTTACTGGTCGCTTTTGGAAAGGTTGGAAGTCTATGCTCTACCAGTTCTCGGCTCAAACCAGGCATTTCGTGATAATCCCAAGCAAAACAATCTTATATTCTTTCAACAAATCAATAATTTTCTCTTTGAAATTTCCTTCAAGATTCTGACTTATAAACGTGGGTCTTTTTTCATTATTATTTCCCAAATTTACTTCCTCTAAAGGATCCTGAGCTTCCATTTTCTTAATGCCTTGAGACAAAAATCCTTCAAAACCTAAAGGGGAGTCATCATAAATGCAATCTAGTTTCTCGAACTCAAACCCTTGTGTTTCTTGAACATATGTCTCGACCTTTTTGACCATTTCCTCAAGATATTCCTTCTCAGAATCTTTACTTTTCTCAGTAGAATTTTTATCTTTTTCAGAAATTTTTTCTTCTATTATCTCCTCAATAACCATCCTTCCTTCTTGCCATTCGGCCTTGGGGGCCGTTTCTTCTTTCTTTATCCTGTTTATTTTGATTAAATCGGCTTCGAGAGCCGCTTCTACCCTTTTTTCGGCCATATAGGCCGAAATTCGAGCCCAAAAGCTCGAATCTCTGGGTCTGACCATTCAGCTATTTCTGCGGCCTCGAAAGGGCCGACATCACATTGTAACATAAAACCACAATCAGGGTTCAATCTCAATGAATAAGGTACCTTGGTAGGCACCAACATATACTTATCAATTACTTCATATGGTCTAGTTTTCATAACCTTCTTTTCTGTACTCCTCACATCCACAACATCTTCTTCTTTAAAAAATAATTCTTGTCCCCATCAATAAATGGGTACACCTTTCTTTGGTCCACATGCAAAGCCTCTGATGCATTGAAGATGGAACAACACCTACCCCATGGATCCATTCCCTTCCAAGTAACGATTATAGTTTGCCTTCGAATCAACCACAACAAACATAGTGGGTCTCATGATGGTTCCCACTGTTAACTCTAAGCATAACACACCTTCTGATTTCGAAGTCTTGCCACTAAAATCTGTAATAATCATCTGATGGGGCATCAGATCAAACTTGGTCTTCATTAATTTCTTCATCATAAATTTCGGCATCAGATTTACACTGCCGCTCCAGAATCTACGAGTACCTTTCCAATACTTACATCCCCAACTAAAGCTCTGATAAACAAAGGCTTCATGTGCAGCTGCATTTCCTCAGTTGGTTTTTCGAATACTGCAGAAGTATTCTGGCAAATTTGTTTGCCAATGTAAGTATAACATATTGGATCCTCGCCTATATCATCTTCCTCAAAGTCCTCATCTTCTAAGCCTTTTTCAAGTTCCTCAGCATACTCAGCAGGTAATACAGAAACAACTGCACAGATGTCATCCAGACCATCTGCAAACCCAGTTTCGAAATTTTCTGTTAATAAGTCATCATTCTCATCAAAACCTCCAATAACTTGGAATGAAGGCTTCTTTTTCACCACTTGAGCATAAGATGGGTGATTAGAATTTGCTTGGACTTGAATTACTTGAGCATTTTTTGCTTGCACAGGCTTAGGTTGTTGATTGTTTTGTTCAACAATCATGTTCTTCTTACCTTGTTCTCGAAGGCAGCTTTCTCATTCTTTGTGCCCTTCTCCACTGGGTCTTCGTCATTTGAGGCCTATTTCCATAATAAGGTTTCTGGTGAAAACCTTGGAAATTATTCTGATATTTCATGTAGCCAGGACGAACCCATTGATTCGGGGGTTGATGATGATGGTACAAAAGTTCGAGGCTTCCTGTCTTCATGAAATTTTGGATTCATGGGTTGTTTTCCCTTATCGAACCTATTCATGTTAACAGGTGCCTTTCCTCCAGAAATGGATTCAGACTTCGAAATCCAACCCCCATAAGAAGGATGAGGCTTCTTCTGCTTATTTTCTTTTTGCTGATGCTGGGCAGCCACTTGCTGATAGTGTGTCTTCATTTCTGATCCACGAAAAGCCTTGGCTGCAGACCTATCGAATACAGCATGACACCTTGGACAAAGTTCAATTGAGGCATCTTCTGCCTTTTTCGATTCAGAAATTCCAACAAGGATTCACCCCCTTTTGGGTAAACATCATGTAATTCCTGATCTCCATCAAGGCCATCTCTGTGGCCTGTCCCACAGAATTGGAATCTCCACTTCGACCATGTTCACACTTACAGGTTCAGCGTAATTGCGTTCACCTGGAGTGGGTCAGAGTCAATCTTCATGGCCATTGGAACCTTTTCTTCGAATTTCAATCTACCTTGTTTGATAGCTTCTTGGATAATATCCCTGAAACGAACACAGCTATTAGTCCAATGTCCATAAGTATGATGATACTTACAATACTTTCGACCTCTTCTCTGTTCTTGAGAAGGAATTTTATGGTCATCACTTAGAGTTATTTGTTTTCTTTTACCAATATATCGAAAATTTGATCTGCTTTCGAAATATCGAAACCATAATTTTTCTTAGGAAACTATCTTTAGTATCATTATTAGTATTTCCACAGGTTTCAAAGATTGACAAACATAAGGAGGTCCGGCTTAAGTTCTGCCACATGAACATCATTATCCTCTATGTCATATTCGAAATCACTATCATCAGATACTTCCAAATATGCTATTTTATTCTTTTCGAAAAGTCTTTTCAGGTTTTCGAAATCTCTCTTTTTCTTTCTTAAGATGTTCAATTTGCCTAACCTTATCAGCCAATTGGGCCATATCTCTAAGTTGTTGATTAATCAATTTCTTTCGAATTGAATAATCCAACCCTCCAGCAGCCATTTGGACTAACTCATATTCAGGAATTTGGGTAAAACACCTTGCTTTCATTTGCCTGAATCTATTCAAATAATCATCTATGGATTCATTCGAAGATCTTTTAATGTTCACTAAATCCATAAGAGTAACTTTTGTTTCCCCTCTAAAGAATGTTCATGAAAACTTCTTTCTAATTGATTCCATGAATGAATAGAATTTGGGGAAAGAGTTGTAAACCAAGTAAAAGCATTCTTGGTTAAAGAACTAGGAAAATATTTCATTTTCAGTTCTTCATTATTTGCCAAATCACCTGCTTCGATTTGATATCGAGCAATGTGTTCGACAGTAGATTCTCCTACTTCTCCAGAAAATTTGGTAAATTTGGGAACTTTCCATCCCCTTGGCAATTCAGTTTGCAATACCATCTGGGTAAAAGGAGACACTACATAAGGATGGTTCGCAAATCCTACATTAAACCCATGTCTGTTTAGGACTTGTTCGACAATTCCAACAACATTTTGTTGCCCCCCTAAGTTATTTGCTCTTATCCTTTCGAGGATTTCATCAGCATTCTGATTTCTATTTAGGATAACTCTAGGAGCATTTTCTTCCCTATTTTCGACAGGATTAACAAGATTTGGTATTTGATTATTTTGATCCTCTTGATTCACAGGGGGATTCATATTAGCCACTTGTCTTACTATAGGATCTGTGGGTGCTCCAAACACATCCGCAATCCTCTCCATTTGCCTAGCCAACAAATTATAATTATATTTGTTGTTTGTACTAGTGGATCAAACACTGTGGCCATCTGCCTTGTCAACATATTTACCATTTCATGGTTGCTTTCATCCATTTGTTGCCTTAGAGTTTGCAACGTAGAATTTGTAATAGATGAAGAAGAACTTCCCACAAAGGGATTAAAAATGGGTCCACGAGTTACTGTAGGACCTACTGTTGACATAGTTGGTGGGGCCGCCCCAGAATTTGGGACGAATCCATATGGCAACCCAAAAACTGGTTGTCCATTTTGAGATATAGAAACAATTGGGTATAGGATAGTAGAACCAATTTGACTTACTACTACAGGCTGTTGTGGCATAGTAGTAGTAGTTGTTGATGGTTCTCTGTTAACACTATTATTTCCATTTGCCCCATTCTCATTGTTGTTTACAGACTCATTTCTTTGGGGGATGAATTCTCAGAATTCGTAACATTAGTATTATCCCTATTGTTGATTCCATTTGCATTTTGTCTTGAATTATTAGCCATTTGAACAAAATTTTTCTTCCACTTCTCAAGCGCATGCAAGAACAGATTTTTTCAGAAAGTCATAACACACACTACTTTGGCAATTTGGTCCCACTGGGCGTGCCAATTTGTTTGTGGTGATAAAATACAAATTCGAAAATTGAATTTATCACTTTGATTCTAAGAACAATCTGGGGATTAGAATCAGATCCTCTTACGGGACTCTTTTGAAAAAGTAGGTTTATGGTGCTTCAGATTTGTAAAAGGCTTTCAAAAGTTCAATTTTCTGGAAAAATGATTGATTGGTACAGAATTTTACCAAGTCAAATATCCAGAAATGATAAGTTTCAAAGAGTTTGATTCAGAATTCTATAAAAAAAAACTTATCTTTCACAAAGAGTTAGAACTACTTGATTCAGAATTTTATCAAAGTTCTAAGTTTTTACTTGACTTCTTTAGATTCATAAAAGTATGAACGCAAATTTCAGAGTAAAGAAAGGAAATTGCTTGAAATATAAAATGCAGAATGTAAAGTGCAGAAAGTAAAAAAATTGAAAGAAAAAGTTGCATAAAGATAAAAGTGGATGGGTTCATCACATACAGTCAATCCTTGTAAACCTGTTAGTCGCAGTGTGATCAGACGTGAAGGTGTTTAAGGGTATGAGTGTAATGAATTGCCAGCCCTTATTACATCAAGAGTTCACCTATTTATAGATTCCTAATCCTAACGGCTAACTAATGCATGTTTGACATATCAGCAACCTATTTGTGTTGGCAACATATGTGCTTGCTACGTCTTCTGCTATCCAGAAAACTGTTTATCCTTTTCAAAACAAACCACTATCTTATTGACACCTGTCTTTGTCTAATACTTTTGTAACTTCCATTAACTGCTTCTCTGGTGTCTTCCGTCTTTTCGAAAAACTTCCTTTACTCTCTTCAAAATCTTCTAAGTCTTCAAATATCTTGTTTCGAATTTTCTGCTTCGGCTTCTCGAAATCCTGCTTTTTGATTTCTCGAAATCTGCTTTTCTGGAATTCTGACTCCATATATTCGAAAACGTCTTCCAACCTGACATTTAGTCCTTTCTTGATACCTGAACTTAATAAATCTCTTCTTCTTCGAGATTTTGATTATAATCTCCCTTATGCCACATGTCAACCTCCAATTAGCCGTTTCAAAGGTCATGGAGACCACCGGCCACCATCCACTTAACTTCATTATAAGAATTCTTCTCATTGGACGTTAAAATGGTGTTATTAATGGCACTTACCTCTTTTCACTCCTATAAATAGAATCTTTTGTACATTCTTTTCATATTTTCTCCATTCTCCCTTCTCTCTTTTCTTCTAAATTCTTCAAAGAAAATCTTCAAAGAATATGAAGAAGTTCATCTCTTTGGCTATTACGTTCAATCCAATCTGGAATAATTTCATTTTTGATGGGATTGACGAAATAGCCAAATACAATTCATTTAGAAATGAATGAATTTGTTTGTTAGTTCCCCAAGTTCACCTTGGTCTCTTCCCCAAGTTGAAGGCGGTTCAACAGACTGGAGAACAAATTCTCCTTTGCCTTGGCTCAATCCAAGCCTGTGAGGGAAGAAGAAGAAAAAGAGGTATGGAAGACATGAGTCAAGGACTCATTCTAGCTTAGGACAGTTTCCTTTCTAATGTTCTGGGTATTTAGGATAGTTTCCTTTCTAATGTATTTTTGTATTCGAACCAATGTAATTCGAATTTGGATCATGAATAAAAGAACTATCATTTACCTTTTAAAATACCTGCTATTTGCTATTTCTCAAATTTGCATTTATCTTCTTCTTCGAATTTTAAAGTCTTTTGTATCAACTTTAGTTCGAGAACTCTCTAAATTAATGGATTCATTCTCGAAATTCGAAGTAAAGGATTTTAACCTTCTCTGTGAATTCTAAATAGCATCATACCCCAGTCACTTGTGGAATTCGAAATAATTGAAAATCAAATCCCAACACTACCATAACCACTAGTCTATTAAAATTTTAAGTTATCATATTCATAAGTCATAACCATTAATCTAGTTTATCATGGTATCTGTGCCTCTTTTAATTAAAGTTAAGCAGCATAATGTTATGCACATCTAATAGTGTACTTTATGTGTGCTAAAATAATTTTAAACACACATTTCACCTGGAAAGGTCAGAATCAGAAAGAGATTCATCTGTTTCTTGTCTGTCTTTTGTTGAAATATGGGGAGTTTCTTCATTCTTTATATCACCCGAGGAAGGAAAGAAAAAAGTGTCTTATTAGATTGTTAAAAGTTAAAATACAGACACAAAACACACACTCAGATATAAACATTGAGGTTGTAGACCACTTCATATAAGATAAGAAAGTTACCAATATAGGTGTAACATCCCGAAAATTGGACTTAAACCAAACCAGTGGAAAGCTAGGAGTGGAATGAAAAGTTAAGAAGGAGGGGAAGGATTACAAAAAAGAATATGAGGGTTAGTAAGAGTTTATGGGTATTAAGGGGAGATTTAAAAGAATAATTAAGTTAGGAATGAGTTATGGTAAAAGGATCTAGGAATGATGGAGTAAGTGAGAGTTAAGAGGAGTTAAATTTAAGAATTTAAGTCTTAGGGTCCTCGTTCTAGTAGCATTTCTATAATTAGGATCTTAATAAAATAAAAGAGAATATGATTGTGAATTTATGTATAATTATTAAGAAAAGAGTAATTAGTGAATAGGGGACAAGACTTAGGCTAAAAATCATATTTTTGCAAATTTCAGCATTCTCGCTTAAGCGAGAATGGCTTGCTTAAGCGAAATATGCAGAACAAAGTATAAAAACCAGTTTCTGCATGTCTCGCTTAAGCGAGAGCTGGATCGCTTAAACGAGATACAGGGCAGGGTTCTACAGCTCTCTGGAATTTTCTTGCCTAGGCGAGAATGGGTTCACCTAACCGAGACTGTCCTGATCGGCATGCAACCGACTAGCTCGCCCAAGCGAGAATGTCTCGCTTGAGCGAGAATTCATTTAAAAGCCCTTTAAGTGTATTTTGGGGTCAGATTCATTCATTTTTTTTTCTGTTTTCCTTCCATTCCTTTAGAGAGAGGGTAGAGAGATTTTAGAGAGAGAGAGAGAATTTTAGTTAAGGTGAATGATTTTGGAGCTTGGAGGAAGAAAGGGAGCCTTGGATCTTCACCTCAAGCCTTCTCCAACTTCAATTATCTCCTCTTTGAGCACCTTTGTGGTGAGTACAACTCACCCACTTTCGCCTTCTTTGATTGTTTGCTTGGGCATGATCCCTACTCTCTAATCCCCTTCTCTATGTTTGTAAATATTGATTATTAGGGATTATGTATGTTTTGTAGATTATGAATGGTATATGCATTGATTTTTATAGAACCTAGGTTATGATACTTAGGGAAGTTAGGGTTTTGTTCTTATATTGATTGTTAAGTTTATAAATATGGTGATTAAAAGCATGAAGATAGGAATTATGTTGATATAATTGTTTAAAGATGCTATTTAGGGTTATGCGTAAGAAATTAGTAAGTTGAAATAACATGAAATATGTGTAATCTATTGAATTAGTATTTTGTCAACGTGATTCTTATTAATTGTTAATTCATTGAGATTATGAGCATTGAGATAATATAAGCCGATTTCGACCGTGAGTTAATATAAGCTGGCTTCGGTCGCGAGTTAAAAATAAGTTATTATGTGAAAACTTGACTTCGGTCCAGTAATGGGTGGGATTCGTCCCCAGGAAAGACGTTCCCCGTAGTCTAAGCTCAGTTCTAACTCCAGATTAAGTGAGAAGATCATGCCTGCTGGGCACAGCAGTGAGTTGTATCATAATTGTATTTACCTCGAATTGATTGTGATGTGTTATTTATGCCATAAATGTTGTGTATTTAGAACTGTACATATAATTTTACATTGGGCTAAGATAAGTTTCCTCTATGAAAAGAATCAAAATTTAGCTATGAACTATATGTTAGCAAGTTTTAGGTGTTGCATCTTATATGATTGATTTTTCCTACACTGCATCTGCATAGTTGTATTCGCTGAGACCGTAGTCTCACCCCACGTTTTGGGGATATATTCTAGTTGCGCAGGGTGTTCCAGCTTCATGTGCAGGAGAGGAAGGGAGCTTTTGGAGTGGAACCACACTCCCAGTGGTCAGATAGAGACTTTTGAAATAGGAATAATTGTAATTGATAGTTAATGATGTAATTTTGTTAAAACTTTAGATTGGCCATGGAAGCTTGATTGTAGTTGAAATTAGGTTGTGTTATTATAAACTGTACTGGTGGTTTTGCTGGATTTCAGGTTAAGATAGAAATTGGTAAACGTCCAGTTTTTAGGGGAAACTTTGTCGGAATTCCGGTATGAGCTCTATAAACCATAACACTCCAAGTGTAGGTTCATTCCCTAGGTTTTGATTGTGGTTTTTGTAATAAGAATAATGATGCTTGATTTGTGGAAGCTTAAGCAACGTTGGATTGCCTAAGCAAGTGTGTGATTTGTATGACGATATCGAAAATGGCGCGAAATAATTTCAGTAATTCAGGAATAGTGTTTCCAACGGACATTATCCTTGAGTTGAGAAATTAGGACGTTACAATAGGAGTCCTAGATTCTGAAGGAATAAGATCTCCATCTGGAGATATATTTTTTAAATGAATTTCCAGTAGCAGAATATAGTCCATAATTTCCTCATGCTCTAGAAGTTCACAGTCCCTATCAATTTGTCTAGAGAACAAATACATGCTTAGTTTAATTTGACATAAGACAATAAATTAAACTACAAAACATAGCTAGTTATTTAGCTTCTCTAGAGTGAGGAATGTACTTAGGAAAAAAATTATAGAATCACAACAAATCAAGAGAGTAAATTTTAACTTTTATAACTTTTATATACATATGTAACTTGGTACTTTTTTCTCAAATGTAATCCCTTACTCTTGAGTCTAGAGAATCCAAATTTAGCTTTTAAATACAAAATTATCCATCACTATATAAGTCAAAAACTCTTCTAATACAAGATTTTTTGTGTTTTTTTTCATAACTTTTCCATTTGGAAGAGGAGGAAAATAAGAAAAAATATTTTTTCTTACAAGATATGGCACCTTACAAGCACAACAACTTTCATTACCAAAACCATCTCATAAAGTGTAACATCCCAGAAATTGGAACTTAGGAACAGAAGGAAAGCCTTAGGTGGTAAACCCAACCAAGAGGTGGAAGTTAGAAGTAGGGTGAGAATTCAGCGGTTAAGTGTGATTTCAGACAAGAAATTAGGGAATTGATTTACCAAGAATTAGAGTGGGGAAGGGTTTGGATGAGAAGCTAAGTTAGAATAAGGTTTTCATGGAGAGGAATTAGGTTTGAGAAGGAGGAAAATGAATTGGAACCAAGAGGGGCACAAACCGAGGTTATTGCTTAATTTTGGGAGTTAGGCCTAATGACCTTGGTGCACTAATTCACGAATATCTAGAGCCATGGGTGTCCAGTTAAGGTGATTCCACTTTCATTAGAAAGTTAATTTCCGAGGCTTCAGTTTGATATGCTATATGATAGGGTTCCGAGCTCATTTGCACTTTCAAACAGACTCATCCTCGCTCAAGCGAGAATTGTCCAGAGAAGGGTTACTCTCTGGGGTATTTTCGCTCAAGCGAGAATCTAGCTTGAGCGAGAATACACGAAATCGATTTTTAAAAATAGAGTCCCACTCTCTTCTCTAATTTTTCCTTGTCTCCTAGGGTTTGTAGAGAGAGAGAGAGTTCTAGAGAGAGAAGGAGCTTGTGGGCTTGAAGGAGGAAGAAAAGGAAGATCAAGAAGCATCTTTAAGGTTCCCAATCACTTGATGAGCTTGGGATTTGCCCTCTCTACTTCTCATCCGCCCCTATTTCTTCCCCTAAGGTGAGTGTGGTTCCACTCACTTGCCTATTTTGTCATGAAATTCCATTGTATGACCCCTCTTCTACCTTCCCTTGCTTGCATTCATGGTTATTGATGATTAGAGGAAGCTAGGGTTGTTGATTTTGAACTATTCTCTGTAATGAAAACCCTAGGTTAGAGAATTTGGGGGTTTTCATGAAATTGAAGGTTTGGGGTGTGATTATGCATATAATTGCTCATGTTTTATGTATTTATCATGTTTGTGCATAATCTGAATGTTTGTGCATGATTTTACCCCCATCATGTTCATGGAAAATGGTTTGGGTCTTTGACCTCATGAAAATGTTAAAGGAAATGTTAAAGGAAATGAAAGGAATGTTAAAGGGTCTTCGGACCAATGAGGTGCCAGAGAGGTAACCGCTTTACTCCTCGGCCAAGGGTAATTGAGGTTCCTCAATTAAAATGAACCCTGTTTTTTTAAGCTTAAAACTTAATGAGGGTGGGCCCTGGACGATGGTCTTTGGTCACATGGCCGAAGGCGCTCAAGAAGGTTAAAGTGAAAAGAACCGTGGGTGTCGGGTTAGGTCCGTTATGAACATTTAAGGACTAATTTTTATTGATTGCTGTGACTAACTCACGGTTTTAAATTCCCATTTTAATGTGAACTTACATGATTTCTAAAGCATGTTGTATGTCTTATGGTTAGTTACCTATATTCATGATTCGTGTATGATGTACTTGTAGTTGGATTTATCCCCCACATTGCACAAACTTTATCACACCACTGGGACGTAGTCTCACCCCACGTTGTGGGGAATCACTTTCAGTTATGCAGATAGGATTCCTTGACATCGGAAGAAGAGTTAGAGTTTTGCGGTGGGTCTTGTGCCTCTCATGCTGCATGTAGTCCTGGAATGTCTAGGCCTCGTTAAATTATGTAACGGATAAGGATTGTAATTGAATATGTAATGGAATATTATCATTGTATGTAATTGTATTATTCGTTTGTATGGCTAATATGAAAGCTTGAGTTTTGGCCATGGAGGCCATTTGTTAATGAAATAGTTTTAGTGATTTTAAATGCATGAACTGTACTGGTGTTTTGCTGGTTTTCAGGCGGATGGAAATTGGGAAACGTCCAGTTTTTAGGGGAGGACTCTGCCGGATTTCGGCATAAGTTTTATGAACCTTAAACATGCTAAGTGTGGGTTCCTCCCGTTTCTTAATGGAACATTTTAGAATTGTGTTATTGAAGTTGAGGTAGCCTAAGCATACGTTGGACTGCTTAGGCAATGCGCTTGTTTGTCGATACACGAAATGACGCGAAATAATTTCAGAAATTCGAGAGTAGTGCTCCAACAGACACTTATTCTTGAATTGAGAAATTAGGACGTTACATAAAGAGTAGTAGGCTACTATAGTCATTAAATCTCATCAGCTAAAGAATGAAGAGAACAAAGGATACTTAAAACTATACTTTTTGTATAGCTCCTCACGAGGTCTTTAACATTAATCTACATCAACAGATATTATATTCAAGATAAGCATTCCAAAATAACCATCTAAACTTTGTCATAAATGAACACCACCTGCAACCAGAAAGGCATGGACAGAACCAAATATGGCATTACCAAGAAAATAATTCAAGAAATTACATTTCAAAATTTGCATACATAGTGTCGACCATTTATATTTTTATCCCAAATTTAGAACCTTCATGCTATCTAAATTCATATCAGTAATCAATTTATATTCTAATGTTTAATCATTGTTAACAAAAACTAGCTTAACAGTTAGTTTCCCCTGTTGGCCTACAACTTATTAAGTTCTTAAGCTCAATGAAATGAAATGATACTAAAACCCTAAAAGTTTACCCGTTTGAAGTCTGCTTGATCAGAGTCTTGCCACTGAAATCCTTCCTAGTAAGATCTTGCCCCCTAGTCACCTTTTCCCGTATGGCCCTCCACCGTCCATCTCCTCCCATCTGGTCACCATTTTCTTCTCTGTACACATCATCCCTTACCTTACCTGCAAACCGGATCAGTAAAAGAGTTAAAAAAAAGGGTTAGATTTGTAAAAAAAAAATAGAATTCCAGAGATAGTTACTTCCCTGCACCACCCACAATCGATCCAACATTAACCACTTGACCACCACCTCTCCACCCAAAAAGCACCCACAGATCCTCAACCAAGCCAGACGGAGGGAAGAGGAGGCATTACCTTTGCAATTTTGAACACGCAGCTGCACATTGTTGGTGGCATTGTGTGCGCGGACGGTGGTGGCATTGGGGAGGATGTAACAATCCCAAGATTAGGACCTAAAAAGTATAGTGAAAGTCTTAAGCCTATGGATTCAGTCAGGAGAAGAAGGATAGGGGTAGAAGGGGAGATTAGGGATGAATGTAAAATTGGATAAGAATGGGATAACTAAACTGATAGGATTGAATTGTAAAGAGACTATGGAGGATTAACCAAGCGTTAGGTCGAGCAATGGTAAGTTGGCCTTAGAAGGGATCACACCCTGAGTTAGAGAGAAGTATAGTGGTTAAGAATAAGGAATTTAGGTTAGGGAAGAAGAACAAAGTTGGGATGGAATTAGATGAGGAGGACTAAGTTAGAAGGAAATGTAGAAGGAGAACTAAGTGGGAATGGTAGGTTTTTGGAAGAAGCAGTGAGACATGTCAGGAATTAGAAGCACCCAAGTTGTAGTTAAGTTTCAAAAGTGATATGGGAGTTAAGTTGGGGGAGAAGTAGAAGCCTCTGACTAAAGCGCGCTCAAACACGCTGAAGTGCGCTCAAGCGCACTCAAGGGGTTGGTTGTCTTTGTTCTCTGGTTGAGGCACGCTGAAGTGCGCTCAAGCGCACTCAAGGGATTAGTTGTTTTTCTCTTTGGTTGAGGCGCGCTCAAGCACGCATAGGTGTGCTCAAGCGCGCACGTTTCTCCTGGATGGGTAAGCCTCTGCATCTAGTGCGCTCAAGCTCACCTGGAGTGTGCTCAAGCGCACTTGTTCCTTAGCCTTAGGGAGCTTCAGTATGTTAGCGTGCTCAAGCGCACCTTGAGTGCGCTCAAGCGCGTGAGTCACAGGGGCGTTTTAAAACGGAGCTCGTGCTCCTCCTTCTCTCATTTTCACGCAGCCTAGGGTTCTTCTAGAGAGATAGGGAGAGGAAACTAGAGAGAGAAAGGGTGAGAAAGAAGAAGTAAGCTTTGGGTAGAGACAATATCCCGCCATCTCCTAGCTTGGGTCTCCATCATCTTCCTCCTCCTCTTTCATTGTTTGTCCATTTGAGGTGAGTGGGGTTCTCACTCACTTGTATTCTTGGTTGCTCTCCTATGTATGCTCCCTATTCCTTCTTCCCCTTGCTATTATTGTTGATTAGAGTTGATTTTATGCAAACCTAGGGTGGATTGTTGGATTACTTGAATGTATGACCTTCTTACTCAAACTCTAGGTTAGAGGAATTGGGAATTTTGGGAAATCTTGGATTATTGATGTTGAACCTTGAATTTATTGTTGATTATGCATATGTACATGCTTATGGAAGTATTACTATCCTCACGAAACCATTACTCATGTTTTTTTTAAAAAGAAAAGGATTTGGGTCTTAGGACCTCATGTTTTGAAAGGAAGAGTTTTGGGTCTTTTAGACCTCATGTTGAAATTAATGACTTTGAATCCTTGGACTTCATGTTTAAGAGTTTTATTTTGAGTCCTTGGATTTCATGTTTAAAACGATCATGTTAAATACTCAAATTTTGGTCCCTGGACTCATGTTCACAAGACTTTGTCTTCGGTCCTTGGACTCATGCTAAATAATCAAGATTTTGGTCCATGGACTCATGCTTAAAGACTCTGTCTTCAGTCCATGGACTCATGCTAAAATAAAGAAATTCTTGTTTGAATATATCACAGTTAATGGGTAAGGTCTTATGGCCTTCGGGACGACAGTCCCTATTAGTCTGAGCTCAGTCTAGCCTCACAGATAAGTGGAAAGAACCCTTGTGTGTTGGGTAAAATACTTCATGACTAACACTGCATTATGATTGTCATTGAATGGCTAACCCTACATGTCTTGACTTTCTATTATGAATGCTTTTATAAATTGTTAATGTTATGCTTTAATGCTATACATCATGTATTCTGTTTTCCCCCACACCGCACACACCGTTACCTCACTCACTGAGACGTAGTCTCATCTCACGATGTGGGAATTATATTTCAGTTGTGCAGGATGCTGTTCAGATTCTGGGCAGGAGAGTTGAGAACTCAATTAAAGTAAAGTGTTAAGATTTGTGATTGTAAATTAGAAGTTTATTGATGTATTAAAGTTGAGACGTTAGTTGGCCATGGAGGCTTAGATAGAGATTAAAACTTATTGTGCTATTATTAATTGTATTGATATATGTAGGTATGTGTGTGTGTGTGTGTGTGTGTGTATATATATATATATAAATTTTGGACTGGCTGGGTTTTCTGAGTTTCAGGTTGAATTGGAATTTTGGGAAATGTCCAATTTATAAGGGGGACTCTATCGGATTTCCGACAGCAGTGTTGTAATTTATTCTAACTCAAAATGTAATTTAGTTTCATGCATTGTGAATGATTTATGAGTTTTGTGGAAGCTTAAGCAAACGTTGGATTGCCTAAGCAATTGTGTGATTTGTGTAACGATACTTGAAATGACGCGAAATAATTTCAGAAATTCGGAATAGTGTTTCCAATGGACATTATTCTTGAATTGAGAAATTAGGAAGTTACAGAGGACGGTGTTGACGTTACAACGGCAGAGAGTGGTGGCTTAGAGAGAGATAGAGACCGAACGAGAGAGAGAGTGATGGTTTGGGGATGGTGGCACAGCCAAAAGGAACGGCGGGGAGGGTGGTGGTGGTCACCAGAGTAAAGAGGAAGGGATGAGAGAGAGTTGGGTCGAGAAAGAGAGAGAGAGTGAAGGGGACGAGAGAGAAGTGGAGTGGCTGCGCAACGTGTTTTTCAAAAGGGAAGAGGGGGGTAGGGTTATAAGGTATTCCACGACGGTTAAAGGGATAGATGACCATCGTTGTATACCTTCTTTTAACGACGGTTCCCTAGTAACTGTCGTTAAACGTACGACATTTTCTTGTTTTTTTTGTTTTATGGTTATTTTTAACGACGGTCCTCCAGTAACTGTCGTGAATGTTTCTTTTAACCACGGTTCCCCAGTGACCGTTGTTAAAAGTACAACATTTTCTTTTTTTTATTTTATGGTTATTTTTAATGATGGCTGTGTAAAGGACTGTCGTTAATTGTGGCATTTAACGACGATTGTGGGTTAATCATTGTTGTTTCTCACACAAATTTCAATTTTGCCACCGTGTCCATTTCTACGACGGTTCCTATATAACCGTTGTGGTTTAGGCGTCGTTGAAAGGTATTTTTGCACCAGTGATACATAAATATTCCATAGAGATTTACAACCTAGAACACTAAGCATAACCTAAGGTTCAAGGGCATTAACACATATAATTCAATAAACATTCACCAGCCATAGAATCAAGCAATAACATCCACAAACAAGGTAAAGAATCAAGGGGAAGAAGAATAGGGGACATCCAATGGAGCAAACAAGATGAAAGTGAGTGGGTGAATCACACTCACCTCAAGAGTAGGAGAAATTGGAGTGATGGAGGGGTTGATCCAAGCTTCCTTAATGACCTTGAGGTGGTGGAGTGGCTCTTCCTTCTTCCTCTTGGCTCCAAAAGCTCCTCTCTCTCTAGAAATGAAGGGATGGAAGAAAAATGAGAAAAGGGGTCAAAACTGCGTTTTTAAGTAAACCCGTTTGCGTGCTCGCTCAGGCCTCGCTTGAGCGAGCCCTGAGCGGAATTTCCACCTTTCCTCTCTGTTTTTCTCGCACAGGCTTCGCTTAGGCGAGCTCTGAGTGAGAAAAGCATAATGATTCCTGATTTCTACTGATTTCCTCGCTCAAGCGAGATCTTTCTCGCTTGAGCGAGAATAAGCCTGTTTGGAGGTGCAAATGAGATCGGAATATTATCATATTGCATATCAAACTGAAGCCCCGGATATTAGCTTTCTAATGTAAGTGTAATCACCTCAATTAGACACCTAAAACTCTATATATTATCTAATTAGTGTACCAAGGTCATTAGGTTTAAAACCCAAAATTAGGCAATAACCTTGACTGAAGCCCAACGGGGCACACTTTATGTGAACCATGATGCAAATCATCAACTCACTACAATAAGGCTAATTTTAAGGGTTCTAAGTGTCCATGAGACTAAGCTCCTCTATTCCCTTGTTCCTTTCCATAAAATCACCTTTCTACCCCGGTTCCTTGAGTCTACGCCTCTCCTCTTCCTTCTGGCCAATTTGTTTAAGCTTAGTTCCTTCCATCTCAATCTATAGTTAACTCTACAGTCATGTTGGACTTCATACTCAGCTTTTCCCTTCTTAATTCTCTTAAAACTCACAACCAACCAATCCCCTAACCCTTGTCTTATTTTCCCCTCAAACTCCTAGGTCCTCATTTTACTTCTAACTTCCTTCTTGCGTTGGGATTCACAGCCTAAGACTTCTCTTAATTTTTGGGATGTTACAATTCTACCCCCTTAAATAAATTGTGTCCTCAAAATTTGCCTCATTAATTCTAAATTTAATTACCTCGTAATGATGTCGCTAAGGATATAGTGAGCTAGTATGGTGTCCCTACTCTCCATTTTGTAAGGTTTTCTCCTGATGCCTAAGTTGTAGGTCCTAAAGTGAAACCTCTACCTGCTTCTCAAAAACGCTCGACCTCCATGATTACTAACCACTCAGCTTCACGTGTCAAGGATAATGTCCTAACCAATTGAACCTGTCTTTTTTAATCCAAATTCTGGGTAGTTATATTGGCTCTAAGGTGCACTTAGATAGATTACCCCAATTTCACTATCAAACTCCTATCTCTACAGCATTGTACCCTTGGTCCGACAGCTTTTTCCCCAATTCGACTTTGTATAACTACCCATATTCTACCCCGTGTGATCAAAAGGTTTCTAAACTTATCGAATTCGATATCGTCATAACTTCCATTTTACAAGGTAGTGATCGAGGCCGTACTCAATCAAATAGAAAGAATTAAAGTGAAGTAAGGTTTGGTTAACCCAAAGTCGTTTCCCAAAGAATTCAACCACAAATTCAGAATTTCAAATTCAAAACAACTCACACACACAAGGGGATTTTGATTATTTGTCATGCTAATTTCTTAATTTCTAAAATAGAATTCGAAATTCAGAAAACAATTCAAGAAAAACGGATTGGTTCTCTACCTCATTCACAAATTGGATCTATCATTGGTTCATACAAAATTCCTCAAATCCTTGACAGAATCAAATTCGGATTAAGCATCCTCATTAATTTTCACACTAGAATTAAGCAAACTAGCATGAACACTAATTTCTAATCCTTGGAATTAAGCAAACCTAGAATTCATTTCAGATTAAGCAACCTTAAATGTGAGTTAGACTCAGATTAGAATTCGAATTACATAAAGCATTCAACTCAATTTCAAATTCAAACCTAAACATCAAGAAACTAGGAGAAGAAAAGTTCATGAATCTGTCCAAGAAATTAAGAGATGAAAACCGAAATTAGAACCTCAATTTCCTTTGTGAATTCAGTAGAGAAACAATCCTTGAAGCTTAGCCTTCCATTTCCATGAAGGAGGAATTCGAAAATTGTAGAAGAGGAAGAAGAAGAGCCAAATTCGAAAATGGAAGAAGAGAGAAAAAGAGAGGGAAAATGAAGAGTCTCTTTCCAAAATCTGAAAAATGAGGGAAAAGTGTTTTAACTATTCAGCAACACACCTATTTATAGAGCCTAAATCACTAACAATCTGATTAGGCCTTAATTGGGCCGAAATTAATTAAAATAGGCCAACAAACTAATTACAAAACTAAGCAAATTCGGATTTGCAACAGACAACATCAAGTAGGCGATTTTGAAACAGCAACTGCTCCTAATTCCTTCATGGGAATATGATCATATAGCATATCAAATAAAAACCTCGGAAGTTAGCTTTCCAATGCCATTGGAATCACTCTAATCGGACACCTATAGCTCCAGATATCATCAAAACAAGACAGGTAGGTCAGTAGGCTTAAAAATCCGAATTTAAACAACATTTACAGTTAAATCCCAATTAAGCCCAATTTGGTAAATTCCAATTAAAATAGTGGATTTAATCACAATTATAGTCCAAGAAAGCTAATATTAATTATGCAAAGTGTGAATAAAAATGTGTTCATCAGTAGAAGTCCCAGAACTACAAGCTACTTGGTTCCCTAATCTCCCCTTCCTATTTTTAGGTCTCGAGAATGAAAATTCGAAGCTCCCCCTAGACTCTTAACTTTCCCCTGCACGGGCTTCTGCCAAGGGATCCGATTACCGCTCCCAACTCGACATTCTGACGTGTGGGTGTTCTACTACTCACTAGGCTTTCTATTCCACTCTCATATAGTCATCCCGACATTGTCTAGTTTCCCCTAAACCATCCCTAGTCCCGAACGATTTACATTACCCTTCTGACTCCTTCTCCAAAATTCTTCATTACTCCCTAGGAGGTGCATCGTAAGTGGCTATACCTAGGGTACCTAGGCGACTGATGGTAAGGGAGGGTGCTAGCCTGAAGGTAGGTACCTAACCCAACCCTACAAGGAATCCCAGGTTCTATATTCACGCTCATAATTGCAACCTAATCCACTGGAGGCCCAACACATTCGTTTCCTGGTAAGAGACTTAGGAGGATATGCAGGCAGCTACTTAAGCCAACTCGATTAAGAAATCTCCTTGGGGAGTTTAATCTTCGAAGGGCTAAGCCTTCCTAGGGAAAGTTCCAAGGGTCTCTAAGTTATTCTAGTTTGGGGTGTGGAATGTCCAGAATTCTGAGACAGGGTACTGCTATTCTCAACAAAAATTTTAATTTGGCTTCCGCCGCGGCTGGCCATTCTACATTCGTCGTAACTACCCTTGAAAGTCTTTGCCCGACACTACCCCTCTTAAGGATAAAACCCCAACTAGGTAGGTGTTCATACCCTCCCTAGGCTCTAAAATTCGGGTGTGGTTCTTCTAGCTTGGAGCTTTGACGTTGTTTCTTAGGGTGATTTTAACTCAAACTCTCCACCTTTATTAGATTTATTTCTCACTATCGCTCCCTCTGTAACACCCACATTTTTGCTTGTATGCTTTTCTATTGTGTGATTAGTGAATTTTGAGTGATTAAATATTTTTAATCATAAAAATTGGTTTAAATAAGATTAGGAATGAATTTCCTATTTTTCTAGAATTTTTGGGAATTTTTGGTAAATTTTAGAATTTTGGTGCAAAATTACCATTTTACCCCTACTCTTTTTGGAACCGGGCCCAAATACCCTTGATCTAGATCAGAAAAATCTGTAACATTTTAGCAAAATTTCTCTCTTTTACTCTCTTAAAACCGTGTGTGTGCATGTGGGACACATGTTGGCTTCACACACTTCCTAAAAGTCAAAAAAAGTAAAGGAAAAGGCTTATGGTGTCATAACCTCACTAAACACTTGTCCATCTTATTCTAACCTACATGCAAAAATTAGTTTTCCTTCTCCATTTTTTTCCTCTCCAAACCGTGAAGCCCTCTTCCCTTTCTCTCCATTCTCCATTTTCTCTTTCACTTTCTAAATTAAAGGTTCCATTTTTTAACCTTAAACTTCAAAATCTAGCCTACATTCTTTGAAGAAACTTGCTTGGGTGATCAAGAGGAGAACAAAGAGGGGAAAATACTTGAAGTTGCTGCACCTTTTTCAAGTGATTTTTCCTTAGGTAAAGGGGGGGGAGAACCTTGAACTCTAGTAGGATTGGTGACTAGAGTAAAAGGATTACCCTTGATCCTTGTCCCTCACCCTTTTTCCTTTTCAAAAATGAATTGTTGGAACCTATTTCCTTGAGGAAATGGTTCGGCTATATGTAGTTGGATGTGTATGCATTTCTAAAATTTTATTTGTTGGTTAAAATGTGTTTATGTGATGATTTTGAGTGCATGCAAGCTAAGGTTGATGATTGAAATTTTTCTCCTTTTTCCTCTAAATTGGTTCGGCCAAAACTATTTCGTGGGGCTGCATGTCTTTAAAAGTTATTTGATGCTTGAAATATGTTTATATGATGAAATCTAAGCACATGCAAATAGTTGTTTGAAATTATGAAATTGATTGGTGTGATTGGATCATGAAAGTGACAATTTTTGGACTTATTTAAAAATATGAACTTTATGATGATGTTTGGCTTGTTTGGATGAATTAGCATGGAATTGTTGGCTTAGAATCCTTGTAGATGATATACTTGAGATTGGTAATTTTTGGAATTTATTGGATTTTTTATGTTCTTGATGACATTCGTAATGTTTATCATGTTCTTGATGTTCTTGTTCATATTCATGAGAAACTCATGAAAAGAATTTGTTTGATCTTGAGAAGATAATGAGGAAAGTGTTAAGGTGTTTATGGGCCTTAGTGGCCCAATAAGTTAAAAAGGGTAACCATTTAAAGTGATAAGTAAAAAAGAAAACAATTTTTGGGGAAAATATCCAAGTTAAATTCGGGTACAAAAATAAACCCATCTAAAAGTCACTTTAAATTTCATAAAACTTGATGGTAATGTGAGAAAATGGACCCTTATGGGTTACCTAATCATTGGGCCTCTAGTTTAGGCCCAATGCTCCAAAAAATTCCATAAAACTCACCTTAAGGCCAAACAAAAAATAGTGAATGCACATTGGATTTGGATTGGTGTTAGGCCCCAACTCTAATCCTACCCATCAAGATCAAGACCCAAATTTTAATTAGTGGGCTTTTTAATCCAACTCACTTAAGTTGACTAAGTCAATTCACTTAAGTTAATTAAGTAAAGAAGAATTAATTAAGATTCATTTTAATTAACACTAATGAAAATTAATCTTAATCTTGATCATTAATCACTAATGAGGTATTAATAATGTGATTAAGACTTAATGGTGATTAAGAACTAATTAATTATGATTAACCTTAATCAAGTATAATTAAAAGATTAATCCAAGATTAAGGAAGAGATTAAAGGGTAATTAGGAGTTAATTAGGACCTTAAGTAAAGATTATTAAGAAAGATTGGGCTTAACTATAGTCTAATTAAGGAAGATTAATCATGATTAAGGATTAAACTTAACCTTAATTACACATACAAGGTAAATTAAGATATGTAGCACTATTCATAATACACATCCATAAGCCTTAGTAAGCTATAGGACTTAAGTGAAAGTGATAATTGGTTTTGAGAAAACATATGAGTACAATTACCTTAAAAACTTATAACAAACACACTCTTCTTACATAAGACTTGAGAAGCTTAGTGAGAGAGTGCGGATTAACCCGAGATGGGGTTTGGTTCTCCTTGTGAAGGAAAGACATTGAATCGGAGCCGTGCCGGGGGGAGTGGTTACGTGGAAGGATTCAATTGGCTTTGTCTGTAAGGATGTGTATGCTAAGAAGCATTGGATGTGTGACATGCATCATAAAGCATTGATGATATTCAAGGTTGAAAACCTTACGACCTAATACGACAGTGACACTTTGGTATAGTGTGAAACTGGGTCGGAAGGGTGCACTGGGTTTTGCAAAGAACTCCAGCGGGTCCTTAAATGGGACGCCAGCCCTGAGGATAGTTGAGTTCCAGAAAAAACATCAGGATACGTAGGTTAGCTCCCTACCGTCGAGTTCAAAGGGGTACAAGCTTGACTATCCTGTCGCTCTCAAGGTTTCGGGGTCAGTTGAGATTGTCTGGAAGGTGTATAAAAGAATTTGGCCAAAATAAAATATGAGCAAGGCTCTTTGTACCGGTACTAGTACAGACTCTAACTCCTGATACGTTGTACATATAGGTCGGGCAGTTGCTGTGTGCACTGTGGTGGTGATTTTCCCTGGGCTCCTATGCATTATATGTAGTGACATGATTGCAAGTATGCAATAGGTTGGGTGCATCATAATGACAATGTGTGTGTGTTCTGTTTGATTGAACTGTGTGAACTTTCTTGTGTGTGTACTCTATACACTATATCCTATATCACGTGAGTTCATGCGATGTGTTCTCACCCTCCTTTTGTTTGTTGGTTGGTTGTGTCCTTTTTGCTACGTCGATAGCCGGTATTGGAGATCTACGACATGACGTTGATGAAGGTGGAGCTGCGTTGGATGGCCAGGGGTTCCTGGACGGTGACCGACATACCTAGACGGTGTGTCTTCACCGGAGAGGTCCGGGTCATTATCACTCACCCCGACTTCCCTCTATTACCTGAAGTGGACTTTGTCGTACCTGTGACGCTCGAGTTTCAGACGCCACCTAACTTGGTGCGCTATACTACCTTTTGTCGTTCTCGTCGTCGTCCTGCATCTTTGGTGGCATCCCGGTCATCACGGATAGAAGACTTGGTTGGGCCAGATTCTCCGAGATACTCACCTGCCTCTGAGGCATCTGGTTCACATTCCTTGCGTTCTGATGCGCGAGATCGTTCTCTCTCGGATGAGTTGGAGATGATTATCATTGAAGACTCGTCAGAGGAGGAGGAGCCAGAGGAGGATCCCTCCCAGTCCAGCGACGATGAGTAGAGTAGTTATGTTTGAGTCTAGTAGTGACAGCTCTGAGTTTGTGACCTCTCTTTTGTATTCTGTTTGAGGTAACCTTGATTATTAATTTCACTTCTAGAACTCATATTTTCATATTATGGTTTGTAAGCTCGAGGCGTACACTGGTTTATGTTTGTAATTAAATGTACTGTTTACTTTATTTGTGATATTATGTTAAATGTATGTATATGTATGCGACGTGGTAATCACCTTTGACGCTTTTCGAGAACAAGTTTCACAAGTAAGGAAAGAATATTTTATAACACTTAAAATGGAACTAGAGATGTAGTTGGTTAATGGCTACTAATTTACTTTCAAAAATAAAATTCCGCATTTTTACCGATTGTATAATAATTTCATTTGTCACGTGTAACACATGTGGAATTCTTAGTGGTAACTAGGGGTGTCACACCCTCCGTCACCTAGGCTTGCTTCCCTCGGCTCCCTCAATTCGACTCATGCACTACATGGGGTCTATAGATAAAGGCTACTTACTACAGGTATTGGTAGGCTCCTGTTGGGCGCACCTAAGTGGCGCTTTGACTTGATTCCTCTTCCTAGGAAATTATAGTTTCCTTGACAATCCCCCATAAGAGCTTCCTATTCGGTACACCCCTTGCTCATGCTCCCTAGGTCACTGGAGGCCTCTACCTCAATCATTCCTGGATACGTCCCTAAGTTCTTGCAGGTCAATCATTACATGAATCAGATCAGTTCATCAGACATCGATAACAGAGAAACTGAAAGTTTAGTTGTGAAGTGTTTAACCCAGTACACCGGAAGAAATTGAAGAATTTGTTGGGAATCCTACAAAAGCCAATCGTTCTTTTTTTCCTCTGACAAATGGTCAGAACTTCATCTAGGTTCGAATCCTATTGAGAGGTCCACTAGAGATCAGAAATTGTTGAAGAAAGAACATGATGTTTCTTTTTTTCTTTTCAGGCGATCGGAAAATAAAGAAATAGTGAATATATTCAAGATAATTATGTATTTACAAAATACCACCCTGGGGGTCTTTCCAATTTTCTATGATGGCTAGACTGAGCTTAGACTAACAGGAACCGTCGTTCCTGAAGGCCACTAGGACCTTACCCTTAAACTGTGATAAATTTTAGCAATCATGAATACATGAGTCTTAACATGAATAACTTCAATTTCTCTTTGTCCATGGGCCCATGAATGTTCTTTCTTACATGATTAGGGTTCATAAACATGAGTTGTGACAATTATTGAATATGAATATGCATAGGTAGGTCATTTCATGAGAGTGTAGAATTAATACATAGCCTCAAACGGAACCCTAATTGCTAAACCCTAAGGTTGGTCAAGAATCAAACAAAATCATTATCCATAACAATTCCTAGCCCTAAGGACAACCAATCAACCGCAAGAAAGACAAACATAAGTAATGGAAAGGAGAATAGGGGTCATTCAATGGTTCAAGCAAAATCTTAGTGATCAGTGGGTGAACCACACTGACCTCAAGAGCAAAGGAATAAGATGATGGAGGGATGGAGAGTGATGATCCAAGGCTCCTTAAGTGACTTGATGCTTCAATCCAAGCTCCTTCCTCCTCTTTCTCTCTCATTCTCTCTCTAGGATCCTCTCTCTAAAAGTAAGGGGAAGGAAATAAATGTCAAGCCCTAACTCAGAAAACGAATTAAAAGTTGTTTTGCGTACTCTCACCCAAGCGAGGATTTGCTCGCTCGAGAGAGCGAAAAGGTGCTCTGCGAGATTCGCGTTCTTGCTCAAGCGAGAACCTGCTCGCTTGAGCGAGACCAAGTCAGAGGAAAAACTCTGAAATTCCCCCCAATTTTGCTCAAGCGAGGGGTTACTCGCTTAAGCCGAGAAAATTAGAACCCATTTCCCCTGTTATTACTGATAGATTCGCACTGGCAAGGGTACTCTCGCCTGGGCGAGCTAAGACCCTCTTGCTTAAGCGATGATGTCCTTACTTGAGCGAGCTTACTGCAGGATGAAAACTTCAGATTTCCATCCCAAGTCCTTCTCCACTAATTATTACCCTTTTTTCCTAGTTCCTTTTTACAAAAATGTCTTTCTAACCCTATTTGATTTATGAAATTGGTTTCACAATTTGGGATGTTACAAATACTACAAATATAATTCCTATTAATTAATTAGTGTGTTGATTAAAAAAATAAATAGTAAATATTTTTATTAAAGAATCATCAAGATATTTATTATATAATTTTTATATACAAAATTCATTAATTTGAACCCAAATACAACAAAACAATTGAAAACAAACCAGCTACGTTAAATAATGTTTTGAAAAGAGTCTCAAAGAGTATGCAATTATTAATATTTTCTATTGGAAATATTTTTTTTTTTAAATTGTTAATTATTAAGTTACGTACCAGACCAATTCAATAATTAAAAAAAGACATTTTCTATAGTAAAATATAGAGAACGTGATTTAAGAATGTGCTAGCTAGTGTAAAAGAAATTTATATATTAATAATATTTCCATGTTTTATATATTGTTATACTTTTGAAATTTATAAGAAACACATGAACATATCTTTGATTTTTTATAAAACGAGATTGCGGCGGCTAACGATCCCCCAAATCATGCCACCAATTACTCCTAGAATCTACAATTTTATAATTCTCCTTCAATTAAAAAATTAAAATAAAAAATGTAGAATAGAAGAAGAATAGAGTGTATGTTGTAAGAAAACAGACATTGCATTACAGCTAAAATCAGATTAGAAGCAGGAAGAGAGAGAGAGAGAGAGAGAGAGAGAGAGAGAGAGAGGACACATCATACATACATACATGTTTGCCAGTGTTGTTCAATCTATGCATGCTTTCACATTGTCAAAACCAAAACCCATATATGAAACAAATTAACAGAGACACAAATTTAAATTATATATGTACTAAATAACATTGATACCTCCAGGATTCATTTGTATATATGGCTGTATATATATATATATATATATATATATATATATATATGATGAAAAGCACAATTGAGATTTTGAAGGAACCAAAAAACAAAAAAATAAAAAGAGTAGAAATTAAGAGAAAAAGAAAGACATTCTAGCTAGGTGCTACTTATTTACGCATAATTCTAATTAAAGGACCCAAAGAAGAACAAAGGGAACACAAAAAGAAATACAAAAAAAAAGTGTTTAATTAATTTGATGGTTATGGTTAAGATGAGGATACCAAGATTCTCTCTTTCATTCATTAGCATTGTACTACCATCAGTTGCTTTAAACTGTATGAAATTATATGTACCAGTCTCCTTTTTTTTTTCTTCTTTTCTTTATTCTTTTCCCATTTGATTGTGGAATTTCTCATTAATCAGAAGAACAATTAATCCATGATTCCACCGTACCTTCGCTTCTTGCAGCTACACCGTACCTTTATGCTATGCTAAAGGCAAAAAGACCAGCTACATGCTATCCGAACAAGAGGACCAAATTAGCAAGTCCCAAACAGCAAATAATACATATAACACTAGAAATAATACCGTGCAAGCTCACGGGTTTATGTATATTGTATTTGTATAGTATTTTATGTGAGAATTTTTTTAAAAAATATGTGATAATTATTGTGACTTAAATATATCAAAATAATATTAAGAAATAAATTTGTATTCATTATATAATATAATAAAATAATTAAAACTAATTACAAAGAAAAATTACATTAAATTATTAATTTTATATAAAGAACATTTTTTCCAGGCTAAATATTTATCATCATATTTAATAAAAGAATTACCAACTTCTTTAATGAAATTATTATTGAAAATTAAATATTTTAAAATGTAATTGTATAAAAGAAGTTAACTAAACACTTATGTATATTGTATGATCTTTTGCGTAACTCCATGATAGGTTGCAATTACATATTTGTTGTCCTTCATCATAATAATAAAAATTTTCAGCTCTTACTGTGATGTTATTCTTTATTAATAATACAATATATAATATTTATTTTTGATAAAAAATATAAGTTTTACTAAATATAATCCTACATAATTTAATGATTGTCCATCACTTTTGTTTATTGTCATTACATGAAAAATATTTACAGAAAATTATTTTATTCTCAAAATAAAAGGTGTAGTTAGAGTTAAAGTTAAATCAATAGTTTGTTTTTTTGAAAAAAAAATATTATATGAAGGAGATACAATCTCATTGACTATTTTTTATAAAATCATTACAATATGAAAGTTTAAAAAATATTAATAACATGTATATATAATTTTTAACTTTTCATAAATACCATTTATTTTTGTGTTTTTTAACTAATCAATAAGTTTTAATTTACACATTTGTAATATTTTTATATCTAGTTTTTCTCTCACCTACCAAGCTAAAAATATTATTTAATTATTCAATATAAGAGGTTTTTAGTAAAATTTATTTATTTTATTTAAAAAACCATTATTAAAATTCATTTAGTTAATAACTAATTAATCATTGATTTTTTTATCATAATTAATTGTTGTTAATGGTTAGTCACCAAGCTAGAGCCATTACAATCATGTTATAAAATGATTAAAATAGATATTTAATATAATAATTATTTAAATTGTTAAACTGAAAATTTGGCAATAATGACATATTTAATTTTGTGTTGAAGTGAATTTGACATGTAGATGTAGATAGGCAATGTAAAACCTAAAAATTTTTAATAGGGAATAAGATAGTCAAGCAAATTAACAATTCACCGGTAAAAGGCAATGTAAAACCCAAAATGCATATTATACATATGTGTAATGAGTAGAGAATTGAGTGTGATTGGTGTTATTGTATAGACATGTTGAGATATATGCTTTAAATCTTTTGTCAATTGATTAAATGGAAAGACATATATTATTTTAATTTATTATCACTCCTTTTAAATATTTTTATTTTTATAACTAAATGAAATGAAGGGATGTAATACAATCATAAATGAAAAGTGCTAGCAACACACTCTTTATCACACTCTTTCCAACACACTCTATGTGATTGGTAAAAAGTCACATGGGTCCCACCACATTGGGAGTGAGACCCACATAATTTGGTGGGACCCATGTGAATTTTAACCAATCACATGGAGTGCGTTGGAAAGAGTAAGTTAGAGAATGTGTTGGTAGCACTCCTTATCATAAATATTGACGGCCTAAATTAATTTTAATTGGTTATTATGGCTAGCACTTATGACTTTGGGTTTGTGTACTTTTTTTTCCTGAAAAGGCTTATATGACTGACACTACTTTTAATAAAAAAGGAGAAACAATAGTATAATTAATGCTTTTATATATATATATATATATATATATGAGCATCAGTTATCTAATTGCATGGTATGTTTTATGTAATTATATTATATTTTATACAAATCAAAACAAATCAATAAGTAGTGGATGAAATGGTGATAATATTCATGAAATTTTAAATTTTTATATACTTATTAGTCAAATTCCACTTTAAATTATTATGACAATTTGAAACTATAAACATCATCCATTGTAAGTAGGTTTCATGTAATCGATTTAAAATTAAATTATATGTTTTATTTTTAAATGTATTTCTATTTTCATATATGAGCATCTTTTTATTTTCGAATAAAATTATAATATATTGGAATAAACGTAAAAGTTAAATTATATATATTAGGTGGGACCCATATGATTTTTAACCAATCACATAGGTAGCACTCCTTATCATAAATATTGACGGCCTAAATTAATTTTAATTGGTTATTATGGCTAGCACTTATGACTTTGGGTTTGTGTACTTTTTTTTCCTGAAAAGACTTATATGACTGACACTACTTTTAATAAAAAAGGAGAAACAATAATATAATTAATGCTCATAAATATATATATATATATATGACAGACAACTTGTTTCTGAACACCCATTTGGTTCCAATAATAGTTTTCCCATGGGGTTTAGGAACAAGGGTCCAGACATCACTCCTAGCAAACTGATTCAGCTCTTCTTGCATGGCTAGGATCCACCCTTCATCATGCAGAGCTTCATCAATGTTCTTTGGCTCTATTTCAGACAGGAGAGCAAGAGAATTCAGATTCTTGAATTTTGATCTTGTCTTAACTCCTTCTGAAGTGCTGCCAATGATTTGCTCTTTAGGATGATGTGATTTGTATCTCCAATCAGGTTTCTGAGGAGGTATCAAATCTGTTTGTTCTGTCTGAGACTCAACATTTGTCTGAAGAGGTTTAGTAACAGTAGGTACTTCAGACAGCTGCTCATCCTTCAAGCTGCTGTGGTCATTCAGCTCCATTCCTGCAAAATCATCCTCTAGATCTGATAGTTCCCTATCAGTCTCTTTGTTATCATTGAAATTAACATGAATAGTTTCTTCAACAGTTAAAGTTCTAGAGTTATACACTCTATAGGCTTTAGATGTTTCAGAATATCTAATGAAAAATCCTTTATCAGACTTTGCATCAAATTTTCCAAGATCATCCTTGGTGTTGAGTATAAAACATTCACAGCCAAAGGTGTGGAAATATGACATGTTGGGTTTTCTTCATTTCCATAATTCATAGGAAGTCCTTTTCAGAATTGGTCTTACCAATATTCTGTTTTGAAGGTAACATGTTGTGCTAACAGCTTCTGCCCAGAAGAATCTTGGTAAGCTGCATGAGTTGAGCATGGTCCTTGCCATCTCTTGCAAACTTCTGTTCTTTCTCTCAACAACCCCATTCTGTTGAGGTGTTCTAGCCACAGAGAAATTGTGTGAGATCCCATTCTCATCACAGAACATTTGAAAGTTTGCATTCTCAAACTCTCCACCATGATCACTTCTGATAACAGAAATACAAAATTCTTTCTCATTCTGTACCTTCTTGCAGAATATTGTGAAATTCCTAAAAGTCTCATCCTTGCTTCTTAGGAATAACACCCATGTAAATCTAGAATAGTCATCAATAATGACCAAACCATATTTCTTACCACTAAGACTTTCTGTTCTAATAGGACCAAACAAGTCAATGTGTAAAAGTTCTAGTGGTCTGCTAGTTGAAACAACATCCTTACTCTTAAAAGAGTGTCTTGTTTGTTTCCCTTTCAGACAGCTTTCACATAAAATGTCAGATTTGTATGAAAGCTTGGGCAATCCTTTAACAAGATTGTGTCTTGCTAACCTTGAGATTAATCTCAAGCTGGCATGCCCAAGTCTTTGATGCCAAATCTGTTTTTCATCTTCAACAGAAATGAAACATTTTACATTTTGACTTGCTAGATCCTCTAGATCAATTTTGTACACATTGCTGTGTCTTTTAGCAGTAAAGAGGGTTTGATCAGAGGAGTCTTTGACTATGCATCCTTCCTTAGTAAAGGATACCACATAACCACTGTCACATAATTGACTTATGCTCAGTAAATTATGCTGAAGTCCCTCCACTAGGAGTATATTTTAATAAGGGATGAAGGAGATATACCTACAGTCCCTATTCCAGTGATCTTTCCTTGCTGATTTCCACCAAAGGTGACCACTCCACCAGCTCTAGGTCTAAGGTTTTGGAATAAAGACCTTTCTCCTGTCATGTGTCGCGAGCACCCACTGTCCAGGTACAATTTGTGGGGTCTCCTTTGTCCTGTTAAACACATCTGCAACAGGAATAATTAAGTTTTTAGGTACCCATATTCTTTTGGGTCCTTTCTTGTTAGCTTTGGGCCTTGTTTTTCTCTTGTGTTTGCACTGAGCCACATTGTGTCCAGGCTTACCACAGTGAGAACACCCAGTAACCTTCTTTTTGCCTTTAGAAAAATTTAAGACAGTAGGAGGTTCAGACATGTTATGATCACAAAAGCCTAGTCCACTTTTGTCAAGGGAATGCCTTTGATTTCCAAGCATTATATTCAGATTTTTAGTTCCTTTGACAAATTTGGCCAGATCTTTTGTCAGTTCCACAACCTGCTTCTGAAGTTTCTTATTCTCTTTAGACACAGCTTGTGAACTGCAGTTTTCAGTCTCAAGAATCTTTTCCTTGAGCATAATATGTTCTATCTCAAGTGCCTCATATTTGTTACACATTTCTGTGTGGGCTTTGGATAGATTCTTATACTCTTGGAAAAGTTCCTTGGAACTTTCCACCAGATCATCATACATTTCTTGTAGAGTAAGAGGAAATACCTCAGCTTCAGAGCTGTCTGAAGATGGTAGACTAGCCATGAGACACAGATTTGCCTCTTCTGAAGTGTCTTCCTCTTCTTCTGAGGTTGATTCATCAAGGTCTTCCCATGTTGCCATAAGACCTTTCTTCTTTTTGAAAAAATTCTTCTTCTTGAAGTTGTTTTTCTTCAGTCTTGGGCAATCAGCCTTTATATGCCCTGGTTGCTTACATTCAAAGTAAATAATTTTATCAGTGTTAGACTCTTTACCTGTCTTACCTGATTTGGATGATGAAGGTTGGTTCTTTCTGATCTTTCCTCTGTTCTGCAACATTCTCTTGATCTTTCTGCTTAAAAGAGCAAGATCATTGTCATCTTCTGAGCTATCTTCAGAATCTTCATCTGCTTCTAAAGTTTCCTCAGCTTGCATAGCCTTCATGCTGCCATGCCTAGACTGTTTGGCCTTGGAGTTTAGAGCTAGAGACTTCTTCTTGTTGTCATCTTCTCCAAGCTCAAGCTCATGGACTTTGAGAGATCCCAACAGTTCTTCCATTCTCAGAGAGTTCAAATCTCTTGCCTCTTGAATGGCAGTGACTTTGGGTCTCTAGGACTTAGGTAGACTTCTTAGAATATTCCTGTTGTTGTCTCCAGATTCATAGGTTCTTCCTAAGGACCTGAGTCCATTGGTTATGGTCTGAAACCTCCCAAACATTTGGTCAATGGTTTCAGTTTCTTCCATCTTAAACATCTCATACTGATGTATAAGCATGCTGATTTTGGATTGCTTGACAGTTTCAGTCCCTTCATGGGCTGCTGCAAGAGTATCCCAAATCTCCTTGGCAGAAGTGCATCCATGGACCTTCTCATATTCTGATTTATTCAAGGAACATATCAGATAGAGTTTGGCTTTAGCATTCATCTGGACTCTAGTCTTCTGCTCCAAGGTCCATTCAGTCTTAGGTATAGGCACACCATTTTGCATAGGCACATAGTCTCCATCAGTGACTACATCCCAAACATCAATGTTGTTGCTCTCAATGAAAAACTTCATACGATCTCTCCAGTAGTGGCAATCCACTCCATTGAATGCTGGGGGTCTTGTGATAGAGGCTCCTTCTGTGATGTATTGCCTGTTGCTGTTAGAAGCTTCCATTTGGATCTTTCAGTCCTCAAACACTTGTTAGGTGCTTCAACCCTGAGTAGAGCTCCGATACCAACTGTAGGAACACAGGGAAACACTAGAAGGGGGGTTGAATAGTGTTTCTAAATATTTTAGAAAGCTTTTCTCAAACAGGTGTTAAAAACACGATTTCAGACAGGCTCTTAAAGGGCTGTCTGAAGTTTTCAGACGGCTTGTAAAAACTTATTTTAAAAGATGTTTTGTGCCTTTATAAAATATCAGATTAATTACTCTAACCCCTTGATTAGTATAAAAAGAATTGACAAGAGATAAGGGTAAGAAAACTTAGTCAAGGAATTTATCCTGGTTCACTCACTACCACTATGAGCTACGTCCAGTCCCAATGCCAACTAGCAATTGGATTTTCTCTTAATCTTTCAAGATTACAAGTATTCTTTTACAGTCAAGCCTCTTCAGGCTCTACAACCAAGTATTCTTTTACAGTCAAGCCTCTTCAAGCTCTACAACCAATTATTCTTTTACAGTCAAGCCTCTCCAGGCTCTACAACCAAGCCTCTCCAGGCTCTACAACCAAGTATTCTTTTGTCAACCAAGCCTCTCCAGCCTCTAAACAAAGTTTACAGAGAAAAGAGTTTAAGCTCTTAAACTATACCAGTTTGAAGCTCAAACAAATACAATGTACAATAAAATCTGAGGTATGCTCAGGATATACAAATGTGTACAAAGAATTTTATCAGAGAGTTTTTACAGAGTAAAAACTTGCAGCGTTTTGTTTCTCTTGATTTTTTTCTTTTCTTGCTTTCTCTTGTTCTCTCTTTTTTTTTCGCAAAATTCTTCTCTCTTGATGGTCTTCAAAGGAGGGGGTATTTATACCCAATCTTCAATCCGTTGAAATACCACCGTTTAGAGATAGCATTAAATGCTATTTAATCCGTTGTGAGACATGCTTCTGAGAGCTCTGATATTTCTGACACGGTACAAGGTTGCTCCTGCCATAAAGCTGCTACAAATGTTGCTGCAGAGGCTGCGTTGCAGAGATTTCCTCAATGGTGTATGAAATTCAAAAACACCAGGAAAGGTCTCTGTGTTCCTTGCTATAAACGTGTTTGAAAAGGTACGTGCAGCAAAGGTTCAGAAAAGTCTTCACAAACTTCAGCAAAGGGTGTCACGTCATTAATGAGACTTCAGACGGCACTGACACTTCAGACGGGTTGAGCTACTTTAGACAGCTTCAACTCTTCAGACGAGTTCTGCTTCTTCAGACAGCTTTTCAACACTTAGTCTTTTTATAGGCTTATGGTGGCTCTTACTGAAATTATAGATAAATCATTAAAGCATTTGTGTATCTATGATAAATATTTTAAGTCAAATTTGTTAACCATTAAAACTTGGGAATATAATTGTCTTAAAACATCATAAACCACTTTATGATATTTTTGAGACTCAACAGAATATAATCAATAAGATACAATATTATAGCACGTTCATAAAATTCAATATCATAATAGAATTAGAGTTATGTACCTGTAATGAGGGAAATCAACCATTACGGTGTCAATGTGATAAGTGAGAGAAACTGTCCTCTTCCTGGTAAGAGCTGAGAAGTGTAATGCGCATAATGAACTGCCTAATAGGACAACAGTTATATATATGTCCCACCAACAGAGACCAGAGACCTCTCAACGTGTTACTAAACTAAACAACCCAACCCATCACGAGCTATTCATAATAAAAGCTCAATATATCATCAATCTTTACATTATGTGCTATAATTAAATAATTAATCTATAATTGATATTAATAATTCAAATAAATATAATTCTAAATAATTGATTAATGTTAATCCATAAAATATAAATAGGGAATAATCTAACAAACAACTTGCAAACTACAATAAAAACATATATATACAGTTCTTACAGATCTAAAATCCCATAAGAATGCCTATTTATATAGCATGATATCTTTAATAAAATAGGTAAATTACACCCCCTTTTCCTCAAAGATATAAATATTAGGGTTAAGGGTAAGAAACTCTCACTCTTACTTCCTACCGCTTTTGCATGTTCAACTTTGGTTGATTTTGAGTTCACTTATTTATGTATGTTCCTAGTGTGGGTGCTTGTATAAGGACCTCAAAGATCAAATTTGGTGATTTTTCGACAATTAGGGAATTATTGGTGAATTAAACGGTGAAAATAGGGGGAAATTATTAAAAAATACCCCCAGTTTCCAAAAAAATCTAAAAAAATTTTGTAACGGCCCTAATGGTAAGCTAATACTTTGGTGAGAATGGTGTTATAGAACAAAGACATAAAATCATCGAGGCGTACATTGCATTTAGATTCGAACAAAGGAGGAGTTTGGGGTAAGAAACCCTCACTATTACTTCCTACCGTTGTTGCATGTTCAACTTTGGTTGATTGAGTTCACTTGTTTATGTTCGTTCCTAGTGTGGGGCATGCATAAGGACCTCAAAGATCAAATTTGGTGATTTTTCGACAATTAGGGAATTATTGGTGAATTAAACTGTGAAAAAAAGGGAAATTATTAAAAAATAGTCCAATTTGGAAAAAAAATATGAAAAATTTTAGTAACGGTCCCAATGGTAAAATAATCCTTTGGTAAGAACGAAGTTATAGAACAAAGACATAAAATCAACGAGGCGTACATTGCATTTAGATTTGACAAAAGGAGGAGTTAAGGGTAAGAAAACCCCCACTCTTACTTCCTACCGCTTTTGCATGTTCATGAGTTGATTGAGTTCAATTGTTTATGCTCGTTCCTAGTGTGGGGGCATGCATAAGGACCTCAAAAATCAAATTTGGCGATTTTTCGATAATTAGGGAATTATTGGTGAATTAAACGGTGAAAAATAGGGGAAAAATATTTAAAAATAACCCCAATTTGTCAAAAAAATCTGAAAAATTGCAGTAATGGTCCCAATGGTAGGTTAAACCTCCAGTGAGAATCTTTGGACAATTGTAGCAGTTCTAGGTAGGACTTCAGATTGGCAGACAAGCTATGGGTCCATTAAAGTTCACCTTTCAAAATAATTGTTCAAGGGAAAGAGAATTATTAAGAGGAATTGTCTACTGTCTGGGACATCCATGAGGACCTAACAAATCAAATTTGGTAATTTTTAGACAAATATGGAATTATTGGTGAATTAAACAGTGAAAAATAAGGGGAAATTTTTTTAAAAATACCCCAATTTGAAAAATAATCTGAAAAATTGCAGTAATGGTCCCAATGGTAAGCTAAACCTCCGGTTAGATTGGTGTAACATTCTTTTCTCTTTTGCATAACTAAAATTAATGTAATTTATATACCTATTGATAACACCACCTTTCCCGGATCTAGAATTGGAGCCAAGGACTGTAAACAAGCAAGAACAATCGGTGAAAATGAGTAAACAAGTGCAGCAAGGCCGCGACGTTAAGGAACCAAAAAGAGGGAATTAAAAGAGAAAATGGAAGAGAAAGAGATGGTGTGAACGCCATTGGTGCAGGTAACCCCCACAGTAGATAAGTTCAGGTGTTAGACGCCACCGATTCAAGAGAATCAGATAAGTCTCTGGTTGGTTTGAGCAAGAACCACCAAGCCTTCTCTACTCACAAGATGAGGAGGAAATTTGGCATAATGCATTTACTATTAATTCAAAGTTAAAATACAAGGGGGGTGGTCTCCTATTTATAGGAAAATGAGGTGGCTAGGTGGTGGGAAGGAAAATACAAGATGAGTGAAAAACTATCCTAATTGGGTATTGAACCCATGACCTCCTACCCACTTATCTAAGCTAACTCTTAGCCAATAAAGCCATCTAAATTAGCGCCCACTAGCCTAAGTAGGATTAAGAAAATTACAATTAAACTAAATACGATTAAAATCCTAATTAAGCAACAAGTAATCTTAATTATTTATTTAATCCTTCCTAATTAAGATGAAGTCTTCTTGTTGACTTGGTCAAGGGTGGTTAAGGTTGATCATGAGGTTGACCAAAGGTGGAGTTTACCATGGCTTTGTTCAGCTCCAAGCGCCTAGAACAAGCCCAAGTTGGAGTGCAGCTTAGAATCTCTGTTGCCAGTTTAGAGTCCCGTGTTGAGTCTCAAAATATTATTAAGATATTAATAATGTTTAAGTCTCATAACCCTGAGTTTTAATGAGTAACAAATTTGGTTAACGAATGCTAATAAAAGTACATATTCTCTTAGGGGTATTTCATGTGTTTCAGCAAGTCTCTGAAGGAGCGACCCTCTGATGTGGTGCAACCTTCTAAAGGATGGGAACCTGCTGAAAGTTATCAACCCTCTGAAAGAGATGTGTTTTCTGAATCAAGAAGATCTGCTGAAGATGTTTCACGGTGCATTTGACCAAAGACAAAAGGTTTTTTGCTCAAGACTTTAAAGCATCATAAATGTCTCCTGCAAGTTTGATTCATTTAAGGAATGTTACAGAGAACCCTTGATAGCATAGCACAGGAATCACCTATTGATCCAATCAGAGACCTCAGTGGCCCTATGACTAGAGGGCGAGCTAAGAAGCTCAAGGAAACTCCATGCTCAAGTAAAAGCCAATGTGGAGCGCAAGTTGGCCTCACAAACAAAGACAGCCAACAAAGGTCATAGGCGGATGATATTTGAACCTGGAGATTGGGTTTGGGTACACTTCCTCAAGGAGAGATTCCCCAACCAAAGGAAATCCAAATTATCTCCTAGGGGTGATGGGCCTTTTCAGGTCTTGGAACGCTTGGATGACAATGCATACAAGATAGATCTCCCTGGTGAGTATGGTGTAAGTGTTACTTTCAATGTTTCTGACTTATCTCTGTTTGATGTAGGTGATGACTATCCAGATTTGAGGTCAAATCCTTCGCAAGGGGGAGGGGATGATAGCATAGCACAGGAATCACCTACTGATGCAATCAGAGACCTCAATGGCCCTATGACTAAAGGGCGAGCTAAGAAGCTCAAGGAAGATATGGGGAAGTTGGTGACCTACATTTTTAGGGACATCACCCTACAGAAGGACACCACTACCCTACAGAAGGACGCCCTTGACCCTGGAATAGGACACATGGTCCTATGTACCACCCTAGACTAGGACACTCTTGTAATTTCTTTTATTCATGAAAGGGGGCGCTATTTTAGTAGGTTTATTGGCTTAGGAGTTAACTTAGCTATTTAGCCTTGGGATCATGGTTCAAATCCCACTTAGGAGAGTTTTCCACTCATCTTTTATTTTCTTGTATTTTTCCTTCCTTGGCCGCCCCCTCCCACTCCTATATATAGGAGGCTTCCCTCTTGTATTTCACAACTTTGAAGAAATAGTAAAGGCATTATGCCTAAATTCCTCCTCATGTGTGAGTTGAGAAGGCTTGGTGGTTTTGCTCAAACCAACCAGAGACTTATCCGATTCTCCTGAATCAGTTGCGTCTAGCATTAGGACTTATCTGCTGTGGGGGTTGCCTGCTTCAGTGGCGTCCAATCCATTTCTTTCTCTTCCACTTTTTCTTTTATTTTCTCTCATTTTCCTTCGCTTTCTTGCGCAAATATAGCTGCTTCCCAGCCACTATATTTCGCAATTTAAGTGCCTGTTATTGATTCTAACCGATTGTTTTTGCTCAATTCTAGATCCGTACCCATCCTGCTATCAATTGGTCATCAGAGCTTTATTGAATTGAGCAAATTTAGAGCTATTTTGGGGCTATTTGGACGCTGTTCTTGCTGCACATTTGGTGCAGAATTTTCGCTCAAAAATAGTGTAATTCATCTCTTTGTTTCACTTGTAATTGGACTTGGACTATTTCCCGGGCCCGAGGTGCCTTTCTGTTGCTTCCAGCTTGTTTGATTTGCTTGCAAGTGCTTGATTTAGAGGGGTTTTTGGTGCACAAATACCACCCCATAGGTGTTTGATGAAATGCCTCTTCTAATTGCTCAGACTTGTTCTTGAGTGATTCTTGCAAATTAAACTGCTATAACTGTTGTTTGTGATGGAGTGTGGTAAGTGGAGGCATTGTTGTCTTCATTTTCCAAAGATCATTCACCTACATTTTCTCCTATTCCACCATCCATATTGTCATCTCTTTACTTTCCGCTTTTAATTTTCCGCCATTTAATTTCAGCTTCTCCCCATCCTTTTAATTTCGGCCATCCCCTTTACATTCTTCCATTTAATTTCTGTCCTCCCCATCCTTTTAATTTCTGCCATCCCCTTTACATTCTGCCATTTAATTTTTGTCCTCCCCATCCTTTTAATTTCTGCCATCCCCTCTACATTTCTGCCATTTACTTTCTGTCCTCCCCATCCTTTTAATTTCTGTCATCCCCTCTACTTTCTGCCATTTACATTCTGTCATATACATTTCTGTTCTCCTCATCCTTTTAATTTTAGTTTCCCCCTTTACTTTCTTTTTGCGCAATTTTCTTCTTTAATTTTGCCATTTTTGCGCATTTTTTGGGCACTGTTTTGTTTAATTTTCTACTCCTATTCTGTTTGTTTGTTTGGGCATTCTGATTGCAAAATTGAATTGACTGCTATCTCTACCTTGGACTTTCCCTGTTTGATTGTGCAAAACGCTCACCGTTAGTCTACTTTTTGGTTCATAGAATTGGAAGAAAATCAATAAGTTCCAATTGTTGATTTTCCTTTAAAATTTAATTCCCATCTTAAAATTGAACCAAGCGCGTTTCTGACACCATTTTGTGTTTGTATGATCAATAAGGAAGTGCTAAGCAATTTTTTTGGAATTTTTTGAAATCAGGTTGCCATACCATTTTATTTTATAGTTTTTAGAATTCAGTGTGTCTGTTTTGTTTTCTGGTACCGTTTTGGACCAGTTATAGTTCAAAAATCTTGAAAAAATATTTTAGGTAGATTTCTATTTACTGTAATTTTGTACAAATTTCTGTAATTTTCTGTTGGGGAAAAGTAAAAAAGACACCCAAAAAGTCAAAAAATTAAAACAAAAGAGAAAAACAAAGAAAAAAACAACAAAAAGAAAGCCCAACAATACAGTTGACATTTTACTGTAATTTTTCATTTCATTTCTTTGTATACGGTATTTTTTAGTTGTAATAGTTGTTTTTCCAAAAACGACTGTTTGGCAACTCTTTTAAAAAAACTTACCAAAAATAATTCTCTTTGCAATTTCTTTTGTCTTGTCTTGTTTGCACTCCATTCTTGTGTATAAACTTTCTTGAGTGTCTGCTTTTCTTGTTTGCCTATATCGACTCTTTGTTTTGTCTTAGGCAATTCCTAGTCCTTTCAGTAGATTTTCCTTTTGCTCTGTGTTTCTATTTGGGAAGGGTTAAGATTAAGTATCACTATTGGTCTTTGCAAGATCAATCCAACCTTACCTAGAGTAGAAAAGGCAAGAGAGTTTTCATTATAGAAAAAGCCAAAAAAGAGTGACAAACACGAGTGTTAAATAGAGTGTATGTCCAAAAAAGGCAAGATCATTCCATTGAGTGTAAACACTTAGCTTGAGTGGAGAGGTCCATAAAACTTTTAAGAATAATCTAGGAGAATGGAAGGAAGGAGGCAAGGGGAAAGGGAAACCACGTTGTTTAAAAAAGCCTTAGAAACACCCTTGGGTGAAGAAGAAAGCCAAAGAGAGAACCTATTCCACACTAGGTGTCACATTGAAGATAAGGTGTGTTTAGTGATCATAGATGGAGGAAGTAGTAGCAACTTAGCTAGCCTTAGGTTAGTTAACAAGCTAAACTTACCTACTACCCCACATCCAGAACCTTATACACTTCAATGGGTGAGTGATGAGGAAGAAATTATGGTGGATAGGCAAGTGAGAATAAGGTTTAACATAGGGAACTGCAAAGATGAAATAACCTTTGATGTTATACCCTTAGAAGCCTCACATATCCAATTAGGAAGGCCTTGGCAATATGAGATAAGGGTAAAGTATGATGGGTTTGCCAATACATATAGGTTCCGCCACCAAGGGATAAAATTCACACCCATGCCTATGACCTCAAGAAAAGTTAGGGAAGACCAAATCCAACTTAAAAGGTTAATAGAAAGGGAAAAAGAAGAAAAGCCTAGACAAGTAGAAAAGGAACTAGAAAAAGAGGTAAAAAAGATTCTAATGGTAAAGGAAAATAAGATAAAGAAAGAAATGTCCAAAGAAGAACCTTGGTTCCTACTCCTTGGTAAGGAAACCAACGAAGAAGAAGAAGAGAAGGATCCATTGGGAGATCTTGACCTTCCTCAAAACATAAAGGAGTTGTTGGAAGAATTTGGGGACATTTTCCCAAAGGAAATTCCAAGTGGGTTACCACCTCTTAGAGGAATAGAGCAAATAGACTTGATACCCGATGCTGTTTGACCAAATAGGCCAGCTTATAGGACTAATCCAATTGAAACCTAAGAGATACAAAGGCAAGTAGGAGAGTTAATTAGTAAGGGTTGGGTTAAAGAGTCTCTTAGTCCATGTGTTGTTCCTGTTCTCATTGTACCAAAGAAAGATGGTACTCGGAGAATGTGTACTGATTGCTGTGCTGTTAATAACATAACAATCAAATATCGTCATCCCATTCCTCGACTAGATGATTTACTTGATTAATTACATGGAGCCTGCATCTTTTCAAAAATAGATTTAAAAAGTGGCTACCATCAAATTCGAATCAAGGAAGGGGATGAGTGGAAAACGGAATTCAAGACAAAGTATGGACTATATGAATGGCTAGTCATGCCTTTTGGCTTGACTAATGCACCAAGTACATTCATGAGATTAATGAATCATGTACTTCAAGCTTTCTTAGGCAAGTTTGTAGTGGTATATTTTGATGATATACTTGTCTATAGTAAAAGCTGTGAAGAACACCTCAATCACCTTAGAAATGTACTTGAGGCTCTAAGAAAGGAACACTTATTTGCCAACCTTGGAAAATGTGTTTTCTATAAAGAAAGTGTCACCTTCTTAGGCTATGTCATTAGTTCACAAGGGGTACAAGTAGATGAAGAGAAAATCAAAGCCATCAAGGAATGGCCTACCCCAAAATCCATGGGAGATGTGAGAAGTTTCCATGGCTTGGCAAGCTTCTATAGGATGTTTGTCAAAGACTTTAGCACAATAGCTACCCCCCTCAATGAAGTGGTTAAGAAAAATGTGAGTTTTAGATGGGAAAAAGCACAAGAGGATGCTTTCAAAAAACTTAAAGAAAAACTCATGCAAGCTCCCATTTGACTTCCAGATTTTTCACAATCCTTCGAGATTGAATGTGATGCATCTAATGTAGGTATAGGAGCTGTTTTAATGCAAAATGGACATCCTATAGCCTACTTTAGTGAAAAGCTCAAGGGTGCAATGTTGAATTACCCCACCTATGACAAAGAATTTTATGCGTTGGTGAGGGCACTTCAAACATGGCAACACTACCTCCTACCTAAAGAATTTGTGATACTTAATGATCATGAATCCTTGAGGTATATCAAAGGACAAGGGAAACTTAATAAAAGGCATGCAAAATGGGTTAAATTTCTCGAACAATTTCCCTATGTCATCAAGTATAAGAAAGGCAAAGCCAACATAGTGGCTGATGCGCTTTCTAGGAGGTATAACTTATTTGCTACTCTAGATGCAAAACTTCTTGGTTTTGAAAACCTAAAGGGTTTATATGTGCATGATTCCTTCTTTGCTGAGAAATATAAGGCATGTGAAACAATAGCCAAACATGGATTCTATAGGCACGAGGGTTTTCTTTTTAAAGGAGATAAATTGTGCATTCCTCATTGCTCCATTAGGGAGCTGTTGGTCAAAGAAGCCCATGAGGGAGGGCTTATGGGACACTTTGGTGTACCAAGACCTTGGGGATATTACAAGAACATTTTTATTGGCCACACATGAGCACACACGTTAAGGCACACTATGATAGATGTTTAAAATGTAAAAGTGCCAAGTCCAAGGTAAATCCCTATGGCCTCTACACTCCCCTCCTTATTCCTGAGGGACCTTGGTTAGATCTAACTATGGATTTTATTGTAGGGTTACCTAGGACCCAACGAGGGAAGGATTCAATCTTTGTGGTAGTGGACCGATTTTCAAAGATGTCACATTTCATACCCTGCCAAAAGGTAAATAATGCTCAAGAGATTTCTGATCTTTTCTTTAGAGAGGTAGTCTGTTTGCATGGTATACCTAGAAGCATAGTGTCTGATAAAGATACTAAGTTCCTTAGTCATTTCTGGCGCACACTATGGCACAAGCTAGGCACAAAACTACTCTTCTCTACCACATGTCATCCATAAACTGATGGATAAACTGAGGTTGTCAATAGGACAATAGGCACTTTATTGAGGGCAATGGTTCAAAAGAGTTTAAAATCATGGGATTTATATTTACCTCATATAGAGTTTGCATATAATAGGACTAAACATTCCACTACTTTGCATACTCCATTTGAGATTGTTTATGGTTTTAACCCACTTACTACTCTTGATATCTTGCCTATTCCTAACCAACCAGAGACTTATTTGATTCTCCTGGATCAGTGGTGTCTAGCACTGGGACTTATCTGCTGTGGGGATTGTCTGCTTCAGTGGAGTCCATTCCATTCCTTTCTCTTCGACTTTTTCTTTCAATTTCCCTTTGTTTTCTCTCAATTAGGCCGCGGCCTATTGCACCTTATTTGGGTGTCTTGACCGAATTTTGATGCTTGATTTTAGTGCCTGGCTCCAAAACTAGATCGGGGAAACTTGCTGCTATCATATACCAAAACAAACGGACGACAATCAGCTGAGGGGACTCGAGAACAAACTCGGTCGTCATCCAGGTGCATTCCACATTACCTGGAAGGTTCCCATCAACCACATCTCGGCAATCTACGAATGCATTAATCGTTCTTTCATCAGAGTAAATAGAGCGGGTACTGGAAACAAGGTCCTCGACCTAGGGGAAGGAAACAAAGTCATACCCGTGCTCCTCCTTGCTTTCAGAATCAACCTTCAGAAAGTAGCCTTGCAACTCACCTTCACCTCGAACACGTAATTCCTCCGGTCTTGGCCTTTTGACTCCAGAACCAGAAGAAGAGACTTTCCTTCTCTTAGAAGCAGCGGCCGGAACCACCGTATCTTCATCAACGCCCACCAAAGCCACGACGGGGGCATACACATGGACACCCATATCTCCCTGAATCTGCATGGACGTCGCACTACTCCTCTCGGAATTTACGTCTCCGTCGGAATCAGACAACCCCACCCCAGGAGAAATATCACTACCAGCCATCCCACACTCCAAAATGAACCAGACAACTCAAGCAAAAGGCAATGCAAGATTAATGAAGCAAAAAAGAGTAAGGGAAATTACCTGAATGTTGTTGAAGGAAGAACAAGTTTTAAAGTAGAACACAGAGATTCAGAAAGGCTGAAGTTAGGGGAAAGTATGGAACAAGAAAGGTTTCCATTAAATACGAAACGAAGAGGTGTGAGAAGGATTTGACAGTTAAGATGATCGGAAGGCCAGAATCAGTATTCTAGAAGAAGACTCGAAATCTAACGGCCAAAATTCAAAAAGCAATTAAAATAATGTTTCTTTCCTCCAGATGAAGCGTCTAAACAGCTCGAGCATTAATCCAAAGAAAGTGATATAAAAAGCACACCGTTTAAAGAAATCTTTACACCTCAGTAATATGAACACCGTCCACCTAATTACTAAAGCTACTTCGCACAAATGCTTCATAGCTTGGAGGACTATGTACCGTACTACCCGAGGTAACTTGTACACCTTGGTAATATGAAGATCGTCCATCTAGTTACTGAAGCTACTTCGCACAAATGCTTCATAGCTTGGAGGACTATGTAGCGTACCGCCCGAGGTAACTTGTACACCTCGGTAATATGAAGATCATCCACCTAATTACTGAAGCTACTTCGCACAAATGCTTCATAACTTAGAGGACTATGTAGCGTACTGCCCAAAATAACTTGTATACCTCGGTCATACGAAGGCCAGTCGGCTAATATACCCGTTGTTATCAAAAGACTTAATTAAGGAAAGTATATCACATTCAATACCGTATCAATCAACCACAACAAACATCTCGCAAATTGTGACCAAAACGGAAAGAATTCAAACAAACAACCTAGATCGGAGCAATCAAAGGCCCTGAATCACGCCTCAGGGGATACGAGCATTAAAGGAGAGGTCAACCTGCACATGGCTATATAAGGACCATCGCAATTAGGAACCAGACACCTTTCACTCCTTACCTAGGTTATGTATGTTGTTACTCTGCCAAATTATGTTTGACCATTGAGTAGGGTTTTGATAGTCTTTGTAAGGGCATCTCCATCAGTGGTCTTATTGAGCATTTTGCTCAATAAGACCCGGTGCTTTACAATATCTCGCGTTATTATTCTGACACAGTGTGGTGCTTTCATAGCACTAGTGCTCAGTTGAGCACCAATGCTTTAATTTTTTTGTGTTTTTGCGTTTCTGGCGGTCTGAAACTGCCATAAAACGCGCCATGAAGATTCTTTTGGTTTTTAGCTTTTCTGGCAGTCAGAAACTGCCAAAAAATGCGTCAGCAAGTTTTTTTTTAAATTTTTTATGTTGTATTTATTGCGGTTCATGACCGCCACAAAATGAAGAAAAATATTTAAATTAAAGTTATGGCGTTTCCTAACCACCAGAAACTGTATTTCTCATTCCTTTGTTATTTTTTATTTATTTTTTTAAATTAAAAAATATAAAGAATAAATAATGTGTAATAGTGGGTCCCATTTAGGATTTGTGAACAGTAAAAAAATGAGGTGTTGGGTTAGAAAAGAGAGGTGCTTAATAAGAACTTGCTGATGTGTACTGGTGGGACCCATTTAAAATCTGTGAATAGTGAAAAAGTGGGGTGCTGAGATGGAGATGGCCTAAGAACAATTACCTAATTTGTCAACTAATTTTATCAAATACTTTCAATTTAATTAATTAGCTTATAAACTCGAGCTTATTAACTAGAAACTTATAAACTAAAAAGTAGCTTATAATCTAAAAACTAAGGGCCCGTTTGGGGTGATTTTCAGTTTCAAGTTTTAAAAACTTATAAACTAAAAAGTACCTTATAACCTAAAAACTAATTAAGGGCCCGTTTGCCATTCTTCACTCCCTTTCTCTCTCCAGTTTTCATTGAGTGATCAATAGGAATAAAAGGTGTTTTTTCCATTTTCTGGTCATACATACAACACATGAGTTTGTGAAATTGATTCCATTAATTCGCGCTTGATCGGGTATAAAATCATCTACGCGATGGAGCAATTTTCAAATTTTTATTCGGCTAGAAAAAAGGAAATAAACTTTCTCATGTTACGGCGACTTTGTAAATTGTAATAATAGTTAACAAACATTTGTTTGTTATACACGTACAATTTTTAATTGTAGACAGTATCTAGAGACTAAAAAGGAACTTTGCCAAATAATCTTTGGATACTCAGTTGATTAGTTCTGCGAAATTGTATATTATATTTAATCATAAATTTTTCATGATTGAAGTTGTTTAAGATCCGAGTGCTTACATATTGAGTTGGATTAATTTTGAGAGAAAATGTATTGACAATCTAATCAATTTTTTATTATCGATGTTAAAAACATCATTCTTTAGAACGAATAAGAATATAAAAATATAATTTTTTTTATTAAAACAGTATTTATTACATTTTATCTTTATGATATACTAAATGCTTTTTTTGCTAAGCAATATAATAAATACTTTATGTTTTTAATAAAAATATATAAATTTTTTTAAATATTTTTTTATCATCAATCCTTAGGGTTAGTGTTATTAAAAGTTATTTTCTATAGATTATTTGTTTGGTTTAAAATTGAAAATTGATTTAATTTTAATCTAATTTAACTTGGTTGGTATTACATCAGTTATTAATTTAATAGATATATTAACTGAAACATACCACCGACAATAATAACAATCAAGCTTGGATCACTTATTGGAAAAAAAAATTCCTTGCGGTGTATATTGAAAAAACTTTATTGGAAAACACAAATCTCATTTTGATGATCTTTATGTCTCAGAAAAGATTAATCTAAAAAATATTAGTCTCTAACTAGGGTATCCTTGGTTAAAAAAAAAAAATTATTAGACAAAAAAACTATGTGCATTAATTCGTTGGATTACATATCAATTATAAAGAAAAAAAATCATGTAATCCTTTCAGTTTTCTTATTACCATCCAATTGATTTCGTTGAAAAAAATATAACACTATACAAAAATATAGAAAATTAAATTAAAAAATGTCTTAAATATTATTTAAATTGACAAAAAATTATTTGAATGAAAATAAAAATAAAAAAAAAGTAAAAATAAAAATACATATATTTAACATTTTTAATTTTTTAAATCTCAAGAGTTAGTTTAATAAATAAAATATTATTCTAGTAATGATTTATGAATATCCTATTATGTCTAATACTACTTAAAAATTAAGAAAAGGAAATTTTATAATTAAATAATTAATTAAGAAAGATATTAATATTAATTTGATTTGATATGAAAGCTAATGATATGTGTTTAAATATGAGAAAGACAAATGACTTTATGAGTAAAAAGAAAATGACAAAGTTACTCAAATTTAATTCATAAGAGTGGATGGACAAGTGATTTAAAATAATATTTATTTTAAGAAAAAAAATAAGATACCCACCTTTTATCCCAAGAATTATAAGAGTGGATGGACAAGTTATTTAAAATAATATTTATTTTAAGAAAAAAAATAAGATACCCACCTTTTATCCCAAGAATTAAAAAAATGAACAATACATAAATTAAATATAAATATGTTCCTTTCTTAATAGTAAATTATGTCCAAGAATATTTTATCCTATTTGAAAGTTCATTTTCACTTTAATAATTTCACAAACCTCATGTCCAGCCATCAAAACCTATTGCCGGCGGCTACGAAGTACAACAAATCAATCTTTACAATCTGATCATCATGCTTACAAAGACACTCGAGGCTAGCTAGACCCATTAATATATATTCTCCTCTTTTTAACACTTTCTGCTACTTCAATCCAACAAACACCGCACTTTGCCGAGAAATCAAGTCCATGAACAACAAACAATGCCAGCCAACCAACCAACCTGGTCCTGATTGTGCTATTTAGTACTACTTTTATTTTATCTCATCAAAATCAAACTTCAAAGTCCAAACGGTCTTAGTCATATTCTAATTCTTCTTGGAAAATACCACACAACCTTCTCTCTCTCTTTCTCCTCTTTGATGGTGCGTCACGCTCACGCTTAACTTCAGAACTGGCGAAGTATAAATAGAGCGCGCGCAGGGCAGAGCCAACACAACACAACACAAACTTCAATAAACAAAGACCGAAGAAGAAGAAGAAGAAGAAGACAATGGAGGCGAAGGAGAACGGACCGAGCAAGCAGCCATCGAGTGGAGCCATAGATGGACCCACGAACCCGATGGTCACACCTCTGCTCAATGATCTCTACCAATTCACCATGGCTTATGCTTACTGGAAGTCTGGCAAGCATCAAGAACGTGCTGTGTCAGTATTCCTTTTCGTTTTTCTATTCTTAAAATCATATTTCTTTTCATTTTCCTTTGTTGCTTGATGTTTGAAGTGCTATTTGTTGTTTTGAGTTTTTGCTGAATTGAGCACTTTCGGTGTTTTCTTCTCCTTTGATTCTGTTAGGGTTAGTGTTTTATTCTTGACTGCAGTTAATCTATGGCTGCATAGCGTTTATTTGTCGATTGAATATAGTAATTAGTAAGCATGTTTTTCTGATCAGACTTGGTTGTTCTTTGAATGCACGGGTATGTTGGTGTGTGTTTGTGAGAAGATTCGGTTGTAACTTGCTTTCAGATTCGATTTGTATTTTCGGAAGAATCCCTTTGGTGGGGAGTATACTGTCTTTGCTGGTTTGGAAGAATGCATAAAGTTCATAGCCAATTTCAGACTATCTGAGGAGGAGATCAATTTTGTTAGGGAAAGTTTATCTACTTCTTGTGAGGTAAACCAAATTGTGATCTTCACTATAGCTGTAACATTCTCACCTTGTTGTGGTAGTGGGTAGACTGATTTAAACTCGGGCAAAGAATTAAGAACCTGAGAAAATATTTTTGTTTTCAGTTTTATTAATAAAAATACCATCTTAGTTTTACTCTGTTTTTTGTTTTCAAATATTTGTATTAGAAACAGTGAAAGTAAAATTTGTTTATAGGTGTAACACTTAAAATTTTTCAATAATAAGAAATGATGTAGCTATAAAGAAAGCAGAAATTACATGGCAGCAATTGAGTAGGAGATAGAAACTAGCGATAGTCCGGAACTGTGCAACATTACTAAGACATGCGTCATTGTTAAAACTGCAATTTCTTTACAGTCCTGTACAAAAAGATATGCATGTTAACAACCTCACATGTAGAAGCCGCCTTGTCTTGTTATATTCTTTAAGCACCCGATATTGTTGCCTTTTCTTTTTCTTGTTTGCGTTGTGATTTTAACACTTCCTTGAAACTAACATCAGGAAATCTAAGTGATGATATAAAGAGTCAATGAACTTTGTTCAAAGGGGAAATTGTCTTCTTTTTACAATTTTGTTTTGTGTTTCTTTATAAATAGCATTGGAAAGAGTAAACCTGAAATAATACGGCTGGTGATTGGGTTTGCTGTGATTCTGTGGAATATTTAATACTGCTGGACTGCTGGTGTTTTTAATACATTATCTCTTCAAAATATTGACAATAATCAATTAAATGTAGGACGGATTCTTTGACTATCTTAGAGGAATTGACTGCTCCGATGTTGAGGTATATGCTATTCCTGAGGGATCAGTTGTTTTTCCTAAGATACCCCTGTTGAGAGTTGAAGGTCCAGTTGCTGTGAGTACTTGCCACCATTAAATATTGATTTCTTTCAAAGATGACCTATTTCTTACATTAAATTGATTTTATATTATTCAGGTTGTTCAATTGCTTGAAACTCCTTTTGTGAATCTAATTAATTATGCATCATTAGTTTCTACTAATGCTGCAAGGCATCGTAAAGTTGCTGGAAAATCCAAAACTTTACTTGAGTTTGGACTACGAAGGGCTCAGGTTATAAAGTCTTTTAAAATACCTTTCAATGAGTAAATTTAGGAACTGACCTTCTTCAGTATTCATCAAAAGAAACTCTCATTTTGAATGCAGGGGCCTGATGGTGGAGTAGGAGCGTCAAAGTACTGCTATGTTGGTGGATTTGATGCTACAAGGTATTACCATTTACCAATTAAACAATTCAATTCTAACATGTTGGGTACTGACGTATTGCATCATTAGGATGATGAAATTTTCCTTACAATATGCATTTCTAGCAGATATCATGCTTGAGATCTTATGGACTGAAATCTTTACAATACTAATCTTGTCTGTAGTGTTATCATTATTGTTAAGTAAATATGTCTCTAATTGGAACTTTTTTATAATGTATAACAACAAAGATACTTTATTTACTGTTGATTTAGATGGTAGGGCATGGTTTTGGTGATATGATATGGTATTTAAACTCTACTTTTACATGACTTGAGTGTGATTCCTGTTAGTTTGTACATTGTAATTGAATCTGGAAAAAATGCCTCCCACATGCTAGACTTTTTTGACTATGGTTCAAATGATTTCGGTAAATCCATGATCACAGATCAAGTGTGGTACAGTACTGCTTAATCCGTTGAAGTGGCATCTCTTACCTAAATAACACTGTCAGGTTGTAAGAAATAAATCAAAATTGATTTTGAAAATGTAATGAGAATAGGAGTAATTGAATGCTGCAATGCAGGGAATGGATTAAAATTAAACATTAATTATCAACTTATCGTGGCGCTCTCCTTATGTCAGCATTTCTTTGTAATAATTATCATGATGAAGTTCTTTGGTTTGGATGGAATAAAACCTTGAACTACCCATTAGACTGTAGCTTCATTTGACAAACTGTTTGGCAGAACTTGAAATTATTTAATATTTTAATGTTGAACTCTTGTCACTTTTTTAATATTCCTTGTCTTGGTTATTTGTGTTTCTGCCATTGACATTTGCCATTGCAATTGCACTTCTAATATTGAAGTTCTTAAAATTAATACAACTGGATGAAGTTGACAAACAAAAAAATCACATTATTGAGAGATGGATGAATTAAGTACCCTAGTAACTATTCCTTACATATGTTAATGCATATGCACTCATTTGCATGCAATTGATGGGATAAATTCACAAACTATTTGCACAATATCAATATGGCAATATGAGTGTGTATATATTACCATATGGTAGTATGGTAATATATGAGATTTTAGGAACTTGAAAGCCATACTTTTAGTGTGCCCAAATTGATAGATCAGAGCCTAATTGTTTTATTTTTATGGGGGGAGGGATTGATCATTGTATTTTGGTTTAGTGAATTTTCAGTGTCTTACCTTTGCTTTTGTACAACTTGAGTCTCATAACTTTCCCTTTTCATTTGTGCCCATAGCAATGTTGCAGCAGGAAAGTTATTCGGGATACCCCTTCGTGGTACTCATTCCCATGCCTTCGTTAGCTCATATATGGTGTGTAACCAATTCACTTAAATTCATTACATATTTGGTTAATGTTTATGAAGAGAATTTTCAAGAAGTAAAATTGTCATTTGTAATACATCATTCCTACATAATTGAAAAGAGTTACTTTTTATTTAAACCTGTCCTTACAAAATGTCTAAAAGCACCAAACTGTATTTGATTGTTTCCAGTCACTATGTATGGCAAGGATAGTTATAAATTTGTCCTGGAATAAAGAGTTCAGTGATAAGTGATGAGGCACTACAGTGTAGTCCAGTGGGAAAGTATTAAAAGCTGTGTTACAAAATTTCCAGTGTTATATAAATAGGTGAAGTCAAAAAAATTAAAAGCCGTGCAATTTATTCATACTTTTATAAGCCTAGTTGGATATTATTGAAATTTATGACTAGGAAAGATAAAAGATAATATATATGCTACAGATCAAGTTTGGAGAGTGACACGGGAGCAGTAGAATTTAGAGGGACCAGATGAAATTTTTGTCCCTGTTCATTTCTCATAATAATATGCAGTCAGATCCCATAAATCAAAAGTTAAAGTGTTAGACCAAATGAAACTATGAAACAATGAGGTAGATCCCCTATTTTGTAACAGTGGAGTTTCCTCCAGAAGCTGAATCTGAGTTGTAATTTCTAGGTGCCTTTATATGTAATTTCTGTTGTAATATTATTGTGCTTTGTATGACTTGAGAAACTCTGTTATATTTCTTTTGCTTACTTTTTTTTGCATACTTTGTCTGTCCTGTGATGTGCAGAGTCTTGATGAGATTACTGACAAGTCACTTCGTAGAAAAGATGGTTCAAGCACATGTGAGGATTTTGTCAGTCTGGTTCAAACATGGCTGAGCAAAATTCAGGTGCCAGGATATAAACATTTACATCCTTAAAGCCATTTTCTTGTTGTGGTTCAAAACTACTCTCTGTTTTCTTCTATTTGGTTGTTTGTGTCCATGGGGAAGCCTGAAGGGATTATCATTATTCTATCATGATTATCTTTTACACTCCTACAAAATTGAAGGTGGATTTGTCAGTGAATATTCTAATCTGTGTTCCCACTCTGCAGCGGTTAAATGGTGTTTTTGGTGAGACCAATCAAAGTGAGTTGGCAGCATTCACATCATATGCATTGGCATTTCCTGATACCTTTCTTGCCCTTGTAGATACATATGATGTAAGTATTTTCTTACTGACTTTATATTTCTTAAACAGCAATTGTCCATGTATAATCTCAACATCATTTTAACAATCAGTGTCAAACAATTGTGGGTAAATCTTGTTTATCCCTCAATTATGTCTTTTGTGAACAAGTTCTGGTTTCCTGACTAAGATGCTATGCTTCTGTCCACCCCCTTCCCCCAACATTATCTCAAGTTCTCAACTACAACCATTAACAATATAAATGGAAAGTAAATGATGAGAATCGAGTCTTGTCGATCTTATATCAATTTGACTTTTAACACAAGATAAGGGGATTACATAACTGGGAAGATGAATGAATGGTTGCGTAGTTACAAATGTGTCAACTGCTGAAGATTCTAACTTTTTTTTTATTGGTTCATACCTTATTTTCCACATTTCTTTGGCTATTTCTTCAGATGATTATATTTGCTGTTGACAGGTGATGAGAAGTGGAATCCCGAACTTCTGTGCAGTTGCATTAGCTCTCGGTGATTTAGGGTATGTCAGGAAGTGTTTATGTTAGTATAATCACTTGATTATAAGTTTTACATGAGTATGGAAATTTTTATATTGGTATTCATTTTCCAGTTTATTTTTTTAATGATAGGGATACGGAGTTTTGTGCTTTTTGGTTTTGGTTGTTTCCTTTTCAAATGTATGAAAAATGATATGCTGTTGTAGTATCTGCATACATGCTGGACAAAGAATTAAATAATGGCAATAGCAACTGCTAGTGGGATGAATGCAACAGCAACCCCCATAATGATGATGATTAGGATCTACTTGAGCTGTATCTGAACTCATTACGTGCTAATTGCTTGATTTTTTCAAGGATCACTACAAAATTTTCCTGAAAATGTTTTTAAGGGTTTGCTTCTTTGAATTGCTTCCACAACTATTACCTAAAATACTCTCTTTTTTTTCCTTTCCTTTGTTTTCTTTATGCAGACTGCCTCTATTTTGTTGCATGTGTTTACTATATTGAGATTTGAGAAGCATTTGTCCATGGTAGATTATATGTTCCTTATGGTCTTTGTTGTCATTAGAATATATGAAAATAGTGACTCTTGGCTTCATCCAGTCTTTTAGCACCCTCCTGCTCATCCTCTAAGAAAAATCCTCCTTTTTAAAGAATCACATAATTTTCATTCATTGCTGACCTTAGATGACATCCTGTGCAGATACAAACCAGTTGGCATTAGGTTGGATTCTGGTGACCTTGCATATTTGTCATGTCAGGCCAGGAAGTTCTTTTGCTCCATTGAGAAAGAATTTGGAGTGCCTGAATTTGGGAAGGTGTCAATCACTGCTAGTAATGACCTCAATGAGGAAACATTGGATGCTTTAAACAAACAGGTAATTAACCATTGCAAACTGGAACTAATTTTTTGCCTATTTATTCACAATCACAGCCTAACAATTGAGCAGAGTCTGTGTTTGCTACTTTGTGTATGTATGTGCACACGTTGTGTAATTTAAGTATGGCATAAAAATTCTTGGGTTAAATATGTTTTTATTCCCTCAAATATAGTAGAGATTTGCTTTTAGTCCCTATAATTCAAAATCGGTGGTTTTGATCCCTCAAACATTGAAAACACACCAATTTAATTCTTATTGTATAGTTTTCTTGCAGATTTTCCTGCGAATTTTTATCAAAAAGTGAAAATGTCCCTTTTTAGTCCTTATCGATAAAAATTCGCATGAAATTATTACACGTTTTGTTAGTTTATACAAATTTTAATTGTTGATTTCTCATATATTCATTTGCATTCATACTAATATATCACATCAAAACTTAGCTTTGGTGTTTGATGATCCTTCCTGCTATACAAAATTTGGATCTCAAAATGTAATATACTTGTTAAATATATTATTCTAATATTAGAATAATATATTTAATATCTTAGAATATCTGTTAAGATTAGGTTTAATCCTATAATATCTTCTAGGATTAGTTTACATATTTCTATATAATTATTATGATTTGTTTCCTAAAATATTAGTCTATATTGGTCAGTATAAATAAGCGTCAGTGTATAGTCTTTTGTATCTATTATCAATCAATCTATTATAAATTATTCTTCTCCTCCTTCCTTTTTGTATCCAAAACCTTATAACTTCAACATGGTATCAAAGCGGTACCATCCACCGTGACCTGTCTTGGTCCTATTCCGCTGCTGGGTTCCAAAGTTCAGAACTTTTAGGGCCTGTTTGGATTTTCTGTTTTCAGTATTTCCAGTTTTTTCTTTCTAAAATTTCAGAAAACAGGAAACAAAATGAAAACAGGAAATGGAAATATGCAAACCAAACAGACCCTTATTTGTTCGCCTCTCACTGTATATTCATACCCTTCTTTTATTTCCAGCCTCCCCCGCCGTATATCTTTCCGGTGTGCTTTCAAATCATCCATCGTGCATTTTATCGGTGTGCTCTGCCTTCATCTCCTTGTCGTGCTTTTTCTGGCTGTTTTCTCTTGTTTTCCGCCGACCCCACAACCAGACTCGCGCTGTCCAGACGAGTCCATTGCCACCAAAATCCCTTAGATTGCAGCAGCCGCGCTTGAGAGGGAGTGTTAGATTATTAGAATAATATATTTAATATCTTAGAGTATCTGTTAAGATTTGGTTTAATCCTATAATATCTCCAAAGATTAGTTTCCATATTTCTAGATAATTATTATGATTTGTTTCCTAATTACTAGTCGATATTGGTCAGTATTAATAAGCGTCAGTATATAGTCTTTTATATCTATTATCAATCAATCTATTATAAATTATTCTTCTCCTCTCTTCTTCCTTTTTATATCCAAAACCCTATAGCTTCAACAATACTAAAATTGGTTGGATAGCTATTTGAATATTTTTCATCCTCTTAATAAAATAAACAAAATTGATAGAAAAGTGTGTAGTTATTAGAGATGTTAAATTTTTAATTTTATTAAATTGTTGCATATAACATGTGTGTCAAGATATTAGTGTGCATGAAATTCAGATTGTGTGCCACTGAAATTGTCATATCTTTGGTGTGTATTGCTTCCCACATTGCAGTTTTGTGGGGTATACATACATCATATTACTCCTCCTCTGCCTTGTGGGTAGTAGATAGGTGATCTTCCATATACTTGTAACATGGTTTCTTACCATGACTTTGATAACATTAATCATCACATTTTAGGAGTATTGGTGCTTAACAAGGAAATAGTAATATAATTTTACTGGGTGAAGTCATAATCTTAATGTCCAAAGATTTTATATCCAAGTAACTAAAAGGATATCTATACACTCAGGTTAGTTTAAATAATTCCCGAGTTATTTAACCCCCTTACAGTTGTTTATTAAAGGGGTAGCGGTCACTGAGATTAACTGCATATTCAAATAATTTGTAATTGATTTAAGGTTCTCTAAAGTATTTTAAAAAAATAATGAAAATTTAATTTAAGGTGGGGAAGCTGAGGTGTATGAAGCTTAGCTCCTAGCTCATCCAAGTAGTGATTTGGCTGCTGGCAGAGCTTAGGGTAAGTAGTAAATTATCTCATCTGCCTCACTCATTGTGGTACTTTGGTTACCAAGCCAGTCTTAAAGCAAATTATTAAATTGGTTGAAGGCGAGTATAATCAGCATGGAGCTTTAGCTCCAAGCTCAAAATCAAAAGGTCTCTAACTGTTTCCAGGGGAGCTTATTGGCATGAATGGTGATGATGACTAATCCTGATGTGGTACTGCTAACTTATTGAATGGAAAATATTTTTTAATTTTTCTTTGAAATTATATTTTCAATTGACTTAGAACATATTCATATCATGTTGGAAACTTGGAATCCCTTTCGCACAAACTGTAGATATGTTAGTCCTCTTTCATGTTTTTGTGTGTTGAGGTTGAAATGAAGACACCATGGCTTGATTATATTGATCTTGACATAAAGGTAAAATTAACAAAGGCTTATAATTTCTTGTCATACCATTTTGATTGGATTGCATTTTTTCTACAGGGTCATGAGGTTGATGCCTTTGGAATTGGTACATACCTGGTCACATGTTATGCTCAAGCGGCGTTAGGTGTTGTATTCAAGCTGGTTGAGATCAATAATCAGCCTCGTATCAAACTTTCTGAAGATGTGTCAAAGGTTTGAACATTCTAAACTGGACATGATAGTGTAACATGTATTTGGTATTTAATTATTATCTTTTTCCCTGTTTGTTCCTTTCTCTGTATTTAGGTGTCTATTCCATGTAAGAAGCGATGCTATAGGTTGTATGGGAAAGAAGGTTATCCCCTGGTAGACATAATGACCGGAGAAAATGAACCCTCACCAAAGGTATTTTTTGTTTGACCTAGTTTGTCTGACACTATATCTATCTTCATCTTTTGTTTTTTCAATGTTTGTAGTACTTTGCACCCTCTCTCCCCAGGGGGGTTGGAGGTGTCAGTAAATGTTATGTGTTTTCACTAGAATGGTGGGAATTCAAGCTAATGGGTGTTTTTAGGACAGTAACCTTGGAGTAGTATTAGTCAGGAAAATTTGTCATGCTTCGATTAAAACTGTTCGATATAAAATCATTTATGTGCCTTGGCATAATAGTTTAAGCTTTTGCGATAGTTAGTTCATGATATGGTATCATAGTCTCCATGATCAAGTGATCTAGGGGTTGATCCTTGTTGCCTCCATTCTTATAAATAGAAAGTTAAATTTTAGCATAAGTTTGGGTGGGCTTGTCCATTGTCTGCACTTCAAACCAAAAAGGCTCTTGCATGAAGGGGCATGTTATATATAAAACCATTCATATATTTTCACCTAATGGCTTAAGCTTTTGGGACCATTGATTCATGATAAAAACATGTAATTGTTTATTTGCTTGGACTTAGCATTGAAGGAATTGTTCTCAGGCACACTGATGAGGTACCTTCAACATCTTCATATGGGTTTTCCCCAAGGGTGGGCTAGATGAAGAAAGACCCTATGTGCACTGAGTAATGTAGATGCAACTATTGATAGAACCCCAATATTGCTGCTCTGAAATGTTAGCAATATTCAATTGCTATTCCATACTCTGTTTCATAATATAAATCCAAATAATGGATAAACAGCCTTGCATCATTCTCTCATCTTCATGCTTTTACTATGTCAAGTTTCCAGCTTCTTGGCTAGTCAGTTTTACCTCCAAACGAGTTCATTCTGTGTAGTCTACAAAGCTAGGCATAAAAGTTATTTATTATCTTTTATTCTTAGGTGGGAGAAAGAATCCTGTGCCGTCATCCCTTCCAAGAATCCAAGAGAGCATATGTGGTGCCACAACATGTTGAGGAGCTTCTAAAGTGTTACTGGCCTGGGAGTTCAGGTGAGAACCAACTACCAAGAATAATGGCAATCATGGATATCAATAGTAGCTTATTGATACATTGAAAACATACATTCATTTGCTTAGGAAAGTGGAAATTGCTGCATCGTTTTTAAGAAAACCCCATGATTCATTATTAACCAACTATTATAATTTTGTTGTAGCTTTTGAACCTGCTTCACAAACCCCTACCCCTTTAAATTTGCTAAGGCCCCGTTTGAGGTGGTTTCCAGTTTTTAGTTTTTTAAACTTTAAAATCAAGTTTTTACAACTTAAATCTAAAAATCCAAAACTTCTTTTTGTGGTTTTGAAAAAAGACTGAAAACAGTTTTTAAAATAGTTAAAACCCAACTTGCAACCCTTTTATCCGAACATGTTTTATTTTGAAAATGAGATTTGAAAACTAAACTAAAAACTGGTAACCACCCCAAACGGGGTAAATGTATCACTTTATGAGTTCCTGCATGAAATGGTCAAATGTCATTAGATGAGAATGGATCCTCTCATGTTAAAATTTCATGTAATCCTGTCATGTGAAAATTGTATCTATCTCTCTCTTCATAGACATTAAAGAGGTAGGATCCTATTAAAATTTGTGAAAATTTATGCTGAGAGAAAAACATAATTTTTACATGATTTTGTTGTGTGAAATTTTGACCAGAGAATCCAGTCCCTGCCAAACTTCCACTTTGGAACACTAAGTATATAAAGTAGATTACCAGCATTTATCAGCATTTCATATATTCGGTGAATGCAGCTTATAACTGTCAGTTTCACCTTTTTTTAGTAACTTGCTTTTTTTTTTAAGATAAAAAGAGAGAAACTTTACCTCCTCTAAGGGACATTAGAGAGAGATGCATCAAGCAACTGGAGCAAATGCGACCTGACCACATGAGGAAACTTAACCCAACTCCATACAAGGTCAAGAAATTATAGCTTGCTCTAAATTATGCAATTGTTTTCATCTTGAATGATTCTGAATTTCTTTTTCTTTGAATTATAAGCAGGTTAGTGTAAGTGCAAAATTATATGACTTCATTCATTTCTTGTGGCTCAATGAGGCACCAGTTGGGGAGCTGCAGTAATAATAAAAATAAAATGGCATGCCTTGAGAATCCAATGGTCAGGGCAAAAAATATTTCGATAGAAATTTCTTTAATACAGTATAGATGTATTCAATGTGTTTTAACTGTTTTTAAATTATATGATTCTGTACATTTGAGTTGGAGGAACCATTATTCTTTCAAGGCCTATGTCCAAATAATCCATCTTTGCCGTTGATCACATTGCTATGCAATCTTTGATTATATAGCTAAACTTTATACGTGTATGCAACAGATGAATCAATGCTAATGCTTTCTTGAAGGAGTTGTTGAAGGCATTTGTGTACTGAATTTAAGTACTTCTGACAACTAATGAATCATGCATGTTTAAAAGAAGTCGTGCGTGAAAAATATTTAAAACGTTAGCAATGTTGAGTATCTATGCAAAATGTTCCGTGTTTACTGGTCTGAAAGGTAAAATTAAAGTCTATTACACCTCGAACTTCCAATAGCTTCATTACAATAAATTGGTAAGCTGTTGTTCGGGTAAAGATTGAAGACTAGTCTGGGATGGCCAAAATTATCAATAAATTTGTGAGCTCAACTTACGGTTTAGAAAAAACATAATTTTGTGGAAAATTCCTAGAACAGTATTGTAGCAGGTCGTAAAGGCACTGAAAGTAGCCAAGATGTGCTGCTTAAATAAACTGGAAGGGCATCATTGCCCAGAGGTGTTAATTATTAATTTTCAGGACGGTTAGCAATTCTTTTACACTTTTCAACATACAGGTCTAAATAATTTACTTGCAATATATTCCTTTTTGAAATTCTTCAATATACTTTTATGATCGATCTATTTTCCAGAAAATTAATACACATGTCTTCTATATTATTCGCTTTTTAAAAGGTGTATTGTCTTTTAAAAAAATAATTATAAAGAGTGTGTTGCTAGGATTATTTATGAATTTTTACTCAATCAAACTAGTCTATCCTCATGAAAACAATAATGGTAGACAAAGCTAACCTATAAAAGAATTCGAAGGTGGCTCCTTACTAGCGTAAATATGACTTGTTGGACCATATACAATTATTTATTAATTTTCGGAATTAGGACGTTATATTCAAGATGCATGATGGAGAGACCATTGACGAAATGTTTGGTAGATTCCAAACAATCACCAATGGCCTCAGATCTCTTGAAAGAAACTTTGATAATCATGATCACATCAGAACATGAGAAGTTTAACCAAGGAGTGGGGACCCAAAGTTACAACCATTGAAGCTAAGGACTTAACAGTCTTAAAGATGGAAGAACTTCTAGGTTCTCTCAAGGTGCATGAACAGGAGCTTAATGAAGACAATTGAAACTCGAAATCCATTGCTCTAAAGACTTACAAGAGTCATTGTAAAGCTCTTAAAGTTGAAGAAGGTTATGAAAAAGAATGCTCTTCAAGTGACGATGATTATGATGAGGATAAGTTATCCTTCATCAATAGGAATATCAAGAAGACGTGGAACAAGAAAAGGAAGTTCAGGTGTGATCAACCCTACAAGCCTAACAAGTTCAGAGGAAAGGAAGACTTTTCATAGGAGAAGCAAATCATTTGCTTTGAATGCAAGAAGCCAGGGCATATAAAGGTTGAATGCCCTATGCTCAAGAAGAAGGCTCCAAGGAAATTCTTCAAGAAGAAGAAAGGTCTCATTGCCACTTGGGAGGATCTTGACTTGTCATCTTCGGAAGATGAAGAAAGTCAAGAAGAAGAAGCTAACATATGCCTCATGACAGATGTTGAATTAGAAGAAACTCAAACAGTGGTAAACTTCAAAGAAACTCATGAAGAACTTCTTGAAGACTCTCTTACTCTTATTTCCATGTATAAAGAATTCATAAAATAAAATTTAAAACTAAAAGTTGAAAATGAAAAACAAAATTCTGAGTCACTTGCACTTGAAAATTAGATCAACAGATTGAAGGAAGAAAATACTCTTCTTAACATAAAACTTCAATTTGAAGTCTTAAATGAAAATTCAATTGAGTCTGAAATCTCTCAACTTTAGACCAAAGTTGAAGAACTCACCATATACTTTGCCAACTTTGTTCAAGGACAAGCAAATTTGGACAGGCTTCTAGCTGTTCAAAGAAGGTCCAAGAAAAAGACTACTCTTGGCTATGCTGAAGAGAAGTTACCAAAAGCTTCAAAATCTTCTACTCTTTCTTCAACTTCTAATATTTTTTTCTAAAAGATGTGGAATAAAGGGACATAGTGCCTGGCACTAACAAGAAAGGTCCCTAAAAGATTTGGGTGCCTAGAAGCTTAATTGTTCCTAATGCAGATATCCTTAATAGGACAAAGGAAACACCTAAAATGGTACTTGGACAGTGGCTACTCACGATACATGATGAGGGAAAAGTCATGGTTCCTAGAGTTGCACTTAAAACATGATGGGTACGTGACTTTTGGAGGAAAACAGAAGGGAAAATTGTGGGGTATGGTAAGATTGGTAAGAAACCTTTACCCATTATCAATAATGTTCTTTGGTTGAGGTTCTAAAGTACAATCTACTTAGAATTATGTGACGGTGGATATAGTGTTGTGATAAACCGCTATTTTATATATTTATTTTGGGTATTTGAGTGAGTTATTTGACATTTATAGTAATTATTATTATTATTATTATTTGATATCTCACTTATTTTCCTTTATTTTGTCACAGAAATAAAAAGGAGATTTGATTAGATAAAGGAGAATGTTTAGCGAGATTTGGCCAAGAAAAGTAGACTTGATGAAATAAAAGAAGATTTAGTGAGATAATGAGAGAATCTTCAGTGAGATTTGGTCAAGAAAAGGATATTGGATAAAATAAAAGGATCATCATTCACAAGATTTGGAAAAAGATTTGATGGTGATTTTTGGGCTATTTTGAGTTGCACCTCCAATTTTCCAAATTTAGAAAGAGAATAAAAAAGGAAATAAAGTTAGAATCAAATTGAACAGATGAGTGAGATGATTATGATTATTCCTCCTCAGTCATAGATGGTGTCCTTATATAAGAGTTGCAATTATCTCAATTTGATTCTAATTTTATCTTCCTAAGTCACTTGAGATGTTTCAGGTCTGAATTTGAATGAAGAATCTCATACCCAACCTCCTTAGAAGGATTAACCTCAATCTAAACAAGTTCACACCCAATCAGCTGATGAGCCTAAGTCTAAAGATAATCCATCCAGCAAAGACTGGAGATTCAAGCTTGATCATCCTCCAGAACTGATTCTTGGAAATCCCTCAGAGAGAGTAAGAACAAGATCAACCTTTAAAGAAGAAAGATGTCTTGCTCTACTATCTGAACTCGAACCAAAATATGTTGATGAAGCTCTGTCAGATGAAGGATGGGTCCTTGCAATGAAAGAGGAGCTCAGTTCACAGAAAATGATATTTAGTCTCCGGTACCTGATCCAAAGAACAAATCCATCATTGGCACCAAGTGGGTATTCAAAAACAAGCTTGATGGGCAAGGAAAGGTGGTTAGAAACAATGCAAGACTTATTGCACAAGGTTACAACTAGCTGGAAGGTATTGACTTTACCAAAACATTTGCACCAGTGGCAAAGTTAGAAGCTATTTATATCCTTCTTGCATTTGCATCTCATCATAACATAAAACTTTTTCATATGGATGTAAAAATTCTTTTCTAAATGGAATAATTGAAGAAGAAGTTTATGTAAAACAACCACCTGAATTTGAAGATCAATCTTTTCCTGATCATGTGTTCAAACTTAAGAAGGCACTATATGGTCTGAAACAAGCACCCATAGCTTGATATAATAGACTGAGAACCTTCTTAATTGAGAATGGATTTATTATAGGAAAGATTGATACTACCCTTTTTAGAAAAGACTATAAAGAAAATGTCATTATAGTTTAGATTTGTGTTGATCATATTATATTTGGTGCTACTAATGAGAAGTTGTGCTACGAATTCTCTAAGATGATTGAAAGGTGTCGAACCTGCACAAAATTATAATTATAATTATTCGATCTGCAAACTACTTGTAGTAGAATGGTACAAACCGGGTCGAAACCTGAAGATCCACTCAAATTAATCCTTCTTTGGGGGGTTTGATTGATTGGAATAAACTGAAGAAAACAAAGATCAAGTTAAAAGCAAAGGTTGAATCAATTTAAGACAATATCAATCCAAGGAATTCAGAGGCTATTTTCATGGTTAATCATTGGTTATTAATAACATGCATTCAAGAGATTAAATTTATCAACTTAGGATCATATGGAACCCTTACAATGATACTCAGATTCACTACTGAAATAATTTTCAGAATTCAATTGATTAAGATTAACAAGATCAAATAACCACCAAATCTTATGTTAGATCCAAATCAATTTTATAATCGAAATCCAATTGAAGTAAATAATTAAATGAACACCTTCAATTCAATTACTTACTCTTTGGTTTAAAATTTTTGCATGATGATTAACCAATCAATAGTATAACATACGTCAATAAAAAATTTCATAACCAAAACATGTTAACCAATCAAGCTTTGATAAAAGAAATATGAAATTGAAGCAAGTGGAGTAGAAAAGCAAGGTAGATGTAATTCAATGAGCATGTAAATGAAGATCAAACCTCAAAACCAAGATGAAAATAAGTTTTACTCCTTGAATTGAATACAAACTTAGCTTTTCATGAAGACTTTACAAAAGGATGAACAAAAGTAAATGAAACTCTTAGTAATTTCTACTACAACTTGGATGATCTTCTCCCTAGCAAGCCCTCCTATCTATAGGAGAAGAAAATATGTCATTCCAAAGATGATCACTCAGCCATGACTAAACATGTTTTGTCCATAAATGGACTTATTTGATCAATTACCTAATGCTTATGTCCATTACTTTGAATTATTCACCCACTCTAGCTATCATTCACCAACTTGTCTCCCACTTGCACCGTGCATTGCATCATCTAGATGGCAGAATCCAAGGAAGTTGTCTTCAAATGAAATCAAGCTCTGGATCTTAGCTTTCAAATGTCGTTGGTTTGAGCCCAAAAGAAGTTTTCTAGCCCAACTTATGGCCTAATCATTGAGTGTTGGCAGGTTTTCATGTAATGCTGACTATTCTGTCTTCCAAGCCATTTTTTACCTACTAGACATTCGATTTAGCTTTTGGGTTCTTCATTAAAGTTGTAGGGCTTCCTTTTATCTTTCGTACAATATAAATTGAAAATTTTTTAGATGTCTAGAACTCGAGTTATGCTTGAAATATGAAAACCGTGTAATTTTTCAATTGTGCTGAAAAATGTAATTAAGCCCAATATGAACCTGAATTGGCATAATATGCTTATGAATTATTAATTAAGCATAAAATATTTATTAAAAGGTTAAATTTGAGGGATGATTAATGTGTATGATTTGTATTTATCAATTATGTAGGGTGAATTTGAAATGAGCATGATGGTAGAATTGAAATTCTTTCTTGGTCTATAAATCATTCAAGATGAAGATGGAATCATCATTCATCAACAAAAGTATACCAAATAACTTCTAAATAAATTCAAGATAGATGAATGTAATGTTATGAGTACACAAATACATCCATAAGTTATACTCACCAAGGATGAGAGTGGTAAACTAGTGGGTCAGACTCAGTTTAGAGGTATGATTGGTTCACTCTTGTATCTGACTACAAGCAGACCAGACATAATGTTCAGTGTATGTTTGTGTGCATGCTTTCAATATAATCCAAGAGAATCTCATCTAAAATCAATTAAAAGAATATTCATATATCTTGTTGAAACCATTAATCTTAGTTGGATTTTGTGATGATGACTATGCTGGAGATAGACTTGAGAGGAAAAGTACAAGTGGAGGTTGTCATTTTCTTAGAGGAAGTCTTATCTCCTGTGCCAGCAAAAGACAGAGCAACATAGCTCTTTCAACTGTAGAAGCAGAATATATCTCTATTGTAGGATGTTGCTCTCAACTTCTATGGGTAAAATATCAATTAGAAGATTATTCCAGACATGAGAATGGAATTCCTATTTTCTGTGATAACACCAATGCAATTAATTTATCAAAGAACCCCCCGCATCATTCTAGGGCTAAACATATTGAAGTTAGACATCATTTTATTAGAGGTTATGTTCAGAAAGGAGCTTTAATATTCAATTCATTGATATAGATCAACAATGGGCTGATATATTTGCTAAAACCCTACCTAAAGATAGATTTAATTTTACTAAAAAGAATCTGGGCATGCATAACATTTTTGTTTGAATATTTTGCATGTGAATATGAAGTTGTAGTGAGTATAAAGTCTCAGACCTAGGACTCACTCAGTCTGAAGGTTATGCATTTCTAAACCACGTGTCCTATTTTGTTTTCATTAAAGGCAGGAACATGAACAGTTCTTGAGACACATTTATTTCCTGCTCAAAAACAAATGTTCACTTTTTTAAAACTTTAATGATATGGGAACATGCTTCAAGGACTGCGCAACTTTCATTTGCATTTAATGGATGTCCTTTCTAACTTGTACCTATAAATAGCTGATTGTTTCTCTTTCTCTTCTCTCACATGTTCATTTCAAACCTGTTTGCCTTCTCGTGCAAGTTTTCTCTCTATTCTCTTCACCTTCTCTCTGTAAACCCTAAATCTCTCACCTTTAACCCTAACTTTAGATGGCCCCCAAGGTTGAGAAGTCTGCTAAGAGTCAAAAGTGTTGAGTCTCAAAATATTATTAAGTGATTAATAATGTTTAAGTCTCATAACCCTGAGTTTTAATGATTAACAAATTTGGTTAAGAAGGAACAAATTCTCTTTAAGGCTTTCTGTGTGTTTCATCAGTAACCTTCTGAAGGAGTAACTCTCTGAAGTTATGCAACCCTCTGATATGGTGCAACCTTCTGAAGTAGAGGAACCTGCTAAAGGATCAGGTCCTGCTGAAGCCTGTGAACCTTCTGAAGTCGAGAAACGTCGTACTGAAAATTGTATCTTCTTGGAAATAAGTTTCTCTGATGATCCCTTTTAAAGACTCAAGTCCTTCATAGCTCTCTGCCAGTTGTCTGCACATCCCTCTTTCTAGCAAGGCATAATAGAAGCTTTTTGGCATATTTCAAATCACTGTTCACCAAAAAGGTAGTTCCTGCTGCAAAAGTACACCTTGCTCAGAAAAGTAGAGTCGGCGTTGTTGTCACCTACTCCTGTTGTGCCTGCTGCTACAAGCTATCAGACGTTTGTGTCTCAACGGGAAGAAGGCTATTTCACAACGGGATTTTTAGAGAAGTCTAATTGGTCTAAAGATCCTTCTCTCTATAAATACAAGACCTCATGCAAAGAAGAAAGAGAGAACACGTGAACTTGCTGAAGTGCTGCAAAACTTTCTCTATGAAATATTTTCATTCATTTCATTTGTACACAATCTTTTTTATCCTGAGTTATACTCATTTGCTTGTACATCTTACCCAATTTAGGCTTTAAACTTGTGTAGTTTCAAAGCTTAAGCAATCTCTTTTCATAAACAGTTTTCTGTTTAAGCCTGTAGAGGCTTGTTGTTTAAACAATACTTGGGTTTGAGCATGGAGATGTTTGTCTGTAAAACAATACTTGGGTTTAGAGCCTGAAGAGGCTTGACTGTAAAAGAATACTTGTATCTGATCAGATAGTGAAAAATCCTTAACTGTTTTTATCAAATGAAGGGCAGCAAGATCAACTTGCCCATCCTAATCTTGAAATACTAGAGGATGTCTTTGCCTAATATAATAGGATCCATGCCTAATGGATTTCTTATTAGAGACATTTGCACCTATTGCACCTAGGCTGCATATGTAATTCCTAAGGAGAGTGATGAAGTTTTTCTGCCTTCAAAATTTAGGGTAGATAACATTAAGAGAATGAATATTCCTTTGTTCCCAAAGCCTAACAAGCTAAGTGGCTAGACGAACTATGAGAAGAAGAAGTTGGAGAAGGCTAGGCTGCAAGAGGGATGGATGTTGAGGTAGATGCCTTCAGACTGCCCAAGAGAGTGAAGGTTCTTTCTGAAAATAAGAAAAGGCAGTTTTTGAAGAATTAGGAGTACTTAGTTCAAGAAGATTTTGACTGGTGGTGGGACTGCTATGTTGCTGAAGTCAACAGAGAGTGCTCCTCATCAAGTTTGAAATCTTTGGGAAGATCAAGGTTGAGCATTTGAGAGCATCAAGATCAGACATCACTTCCTGAACCCCTATTCTCCTTTTCAAACAACATTTTTGTGAAGGTCCCTTTATTTCTTTCCCTTACATCTCTATGTATTTCTTGGCTAAACACTTGTTTTATAATCTTCTCAAAGAAACCATGGTAGGTTCTTACCCCTCTTTTCCCTTGTGGTTTCTGTTTATTACGCCATTTTGTACCTTTTTCTTTTTAAATTTCAATTACAAAACAACTTTCAAATTCGTTGTTAAGTGTGGAATTAATTTTCAGCCTCATCATATTAGACTTGTACCTTTCTTCCCTCCCTCACCCTCTAGAATTTCTCTGTTAGAGTTTGACCTGTTCAATTTCATTGCCCATCCTTTTCACTTTTCTTTACCAATTCCTTCCTTTCTTTATCCCCCACTTTCTTGAATCTAACTACGTCCTCCAACGACTTCAAGCTGAAGAAGCAAGAAATCGTAGGGTTTGGCGTAACAGTAGAATAAGGTAAAGGGAGTGTTTGTGGTAAAAAAAAATTAGAAATAATTACGAAAACTTTAACCTTTTACAAATAACTTCGAAAACAATTTACTTTTATTCTTAAAATTACTCTCCCATGCTATTTTTATGGGAAACAATGATAAGTGAAAAATATGTATTAATCAACTAAAGTTTTAGTTCATATTTTCCTCTCAAGCACACGACTAACACAATTACACATCCAATTTACATGCATATCTCTACATGGTTAAAAAATAATATGATGCCCCTGCAAAATATTTTGGTAGTATAATGGTTTTAGAACCAAGTCAAGAAAGTCGTCATTGCCAAAATTATCCCAAAATATTGTAGCAGCTTGGCTGGTGTGTCAATAAAAGCATTGTCTTCTAACGGTTGGTTTCCTCCATCCACGGTGGCGGTGGTGGCGTCAGCTGCGGGTGGTGGAGGAGAAATGGGAGGCACGTCGCATGTTCCATATGTGGCATTTGCCTACATGCATGGTATAAAATTTTATAAATATAAAAACTTTCAATAAAAATAATTAAATACAAGTTATTAATGCATTAAAATACAAGTAACAAATTATTTATAACACAACTCAAAAAAATAGTAGAAAGGGGAAATTTGTAAACCTTGCAATAGGCAATGTTGTCACATCCACAAGTTAAATGACCATTGGCTTCATCAACAGCTTCTGAGGCTCCTCCTCCATCACTCCTCTTTAACAAAATGCATCAAATCCACAAATGATTACAAACTATATATAGGTATGTTCTATGATTGGGACTTTTTTCTATATAAAACAAAAAAAAAAAAAACATTATGGTGTCATATTTTGAAATATACATCATTACTTAGGTCCACAATTATCCCAGTGTCATTACTGATATCTTAATTTCTTCTGAGATTTTGCTTATTTATGTTTATAAATACTAGAGAAGATTCAAATTCACATATGGTTAATGTAAGTACTTTGGTACATGAATCAAATGCATAAAATTAAATACCTGGTAAAAATCAACGGCAATGAAATTTGGCCACCGGTTTTCGGCAGCATCATGGCAAGTCTTCATCATGCTAAGTAACGGAGCTGAATTGTCAGCGCAAACCAAACTTGCATTAGGATCGGTGTGAAAATAGTTCATCAGAACTAGGGACCTTGATTTTGTGTTCATAGCTGATGATTCTGCACGATTTGGACATGAACCAGCTTTCATTCCATTATCTCCATCTAAAATTTAATTTAATTCCATACAGAACCATATATAATTTGTGATTAGCTCTCCAAAATATGATCGTAATTCTTACATATAATAATAATAATAATAAATCAAAAATGGAAAGGTTTTATTGGAAATTACAACTATCACAATATTTAATACAATGGTAATATTAATAATTATAATTTTCAATAAAATTTTTCTATTTTTATTTATTATCTCTTGTGCAAGATTGCACGTGTTAGAAAAATCGATAAAAAGAGACTAACATTTGGTAAAATGATACAACACTTACATTGGTTTTCTACCACATATTTCCATTGGTATGCAATACCCTCGGAAGCTTCTTTAGATGATTTGGAGGTGAAAACGACCAAGCGTTGATTCTTTTGGACCATGTCATCAACGGATGGCCAATCTTCACCATTTTTAGGCATTCTAGATATTGGGAACCAATACTTGCTCAACCCAGAAGCATTGAACACCTTGCTAAGACCCTGGGAAGATGTCACATAGTCTTCAATGAAGATGGTCACAATTTCTGATGGATTTGCTTCAAGAAATGACTGGATTTCTTTGAGCACGTTTATAGCAGGTTGCTAGCATTGGGTGTGAATGTAAGAGAAAATCAAGGCATTAGTCACAAATTAATGTAAGTCACAAATTTAGAGGATAAGGTAACCATTGCACTTACAAATGAAGTGGCATTGAAACATTGGCCTGCAAAGGAGTGACATAACCAGATATCGTTTTCAAAGTCATACATGTCTAACATAAGTCCTCGAACGCCATTCTGTATAAAATACAATGAAATTGAAAGTTAATGAATGAAATGGGGGAAGAAATTTCTTTAGAGAAAATATATATTTTAGATTCTCATGAATATTATGTTTTTAGCTTGATTGGTTACAATGTTAATAGTATAGTTTTGTTACTTAAAATTTAGATTATTATTCAGTTAATATTATAGTTACGGGCGCTTCATTGAAGAATGTGATTAATATGAATAAATATTACCAAAGTTAATGAGTTGGTCACTTTTCACTCAATTAAATTTTCATCAATTGAGTTTCAATGAATGCTCTCATGTTTTTACCTTAATCAGGCTATCTTCTTGAATGGCCTTTCTATTTTTCCAATCCGTTCTTTCTATATCTCACTAGTGACAACTGCAATTCTTGGAGCCCTGACATGATTATAGCTTTATGTGTGAGAAATAAGCATGGATTCGTTAATGGATATCTTCTCTAGCTTGATGTATAGATCATTCACTCCTAAATTCTTGGATCGGAAGCAATAATGTTGTTATTTCTTGGATTTTCAAGTCAGATATCATAACCCTCCTAAAATTTCCTTCTAGAGCCACTCCTAAAATATTCATTAGATATCCATAATGGTTTTTATTTCTATGACCTCATCAAGAATATCAGGAAATGAAATTTCATGAAACCATTTTCCCTATTTTCCACCTTCTTTTGAAGTCTCAACGCCTTATTCACCAATTCCTCAACCTTCATATTATGTTACCTTCACATGACAATGCTTTTCCTCAAGCTCTATACTAGCTTTTATTGTTATTCCTTCTCTATCAACAATATTGTTTCCTTCCTAACCATGGCATACTTATAACTATTTCATTTCCCCAACCTATAAAATCTCACACAGACCTAACAAATCTCACTCCCATCTTTTGGAGATTATCAGTGTTATCCTGCATCTTAACATTAATTAATTCCCTCTCCCATCTTGAGGGCACCTTTTTTTACATTTTAATTTCCTCGGTTAACTTGTACTTCGTCCAATGAAATCAACTAATTTGAATTAATTAAGATGTAAATTTAAATATTATTCCAAAAATATTTATAGACTTTCTCTATTAAAGGAGTGATCATGTTAATTTTTTGTTTAACCAAATCCTCCACGGGAGGCAATCCTGTTCGAGCCGGAAACATCCACATCATGGTGGGGCTAGCTCTCCCAGCGGATATTTTTTTCATCCACAAGACTCAAACCCGAGACATTGCTTAAGGGGAATCAAGCATGTACCACTTGAACCAACCCCCGTTGGTGAGTAATCAAGTTAATTACACCAACATTCATGACCCATTTCCCATGAGTACCTATTTGCCTCCACCTAGATTAAATGTACCTATTATATTTCTTTTATTTATAATAAGAAATACACAATTTTTTTTATAAAATGAACCAGAGGAATATTAGGAAGAAAACACCCAAATTTATATTGAAGAGATCGAGTTGTTTCAACTAGAAATTAATGAATTTAATTTATATGTAAATGGAGTATAAAAAAAAGTTTTATATATAGTTCATAATAGTATTAAAACTTTTTCTACAATCATAGCACATCAAAATTAAAATCAAATTTAATAACATTAACATTAACAATAATGGCGACAAAAATAGAAAACACTAACAATAGTTGCATTTGCAAGTCCATACGTAAATCATCTTATGAAAATCCCAAATGGACAAAAATATTTACGGTCAAACCTCTGAACCCTTCTCCCTTCAAGTTGTGTTTTGAATCCTTCTTAAGTATGAACCTATTAGGAAAAGTCTAACAAACAACACTATATATATAAAATTCACACCGGAAAGTAAAAGATATACATAGGTATACTTATTCAATTTTGTCGTGACTTTGCTTTCATCGCTTATTGTTCAAAGATCTTTAAGGGTGTATTGTATTGGAGGGTTTTTGAGGAAAAAATTAAAGAAGGAGTGGACATTTTTTTATTTTTAATTAACAAATTTGATGATTTTAAAAATTAAAAAATATAGATTAATATAAAAGTATATTTTCGTCAGTATTTACTAATCTAGGTTTGCATTTCTTTAATTTTTCTCTAGATTTTAGTTCCTATACTTTTACTTATTTGGTTTTAGTTTCTATATAGTTTAATGCATTTACAGTTTCTAGATTTAGTACTTTTTTTATTTTTTTATTATTATGAATTAGAATGTAAAAAACTTAAAAAATAATTTGTAGTATACAAATTATTAGAAACAAAAGAAATTATTAAAATATCTACCTACATGGAAAAAAATTGGTATTTGGCTTTTGGCAATTTTTTTTAAATATAACAAATATTTCTTTAAGGGTTTTAAGTTAATTATATTTATACATTCTTTCTTATGTGTTAATTTTTGAAGAGTAATTTTTACAATTCATCTATGTAATACAAATATTAATTTTTCACATACAAGAATAATTGGGACAACAAAATTATGAAGATTGAAAATATAAACATATATGAAAAGTCATTTCTTTTCATTTAAACACAATTTTATGAAAGGGATTCACCCAGGACCTTCTAAATGATTATTATCTATGAAAAGTAAAAGACCAATAAAACATATTTTACCTTAAATAAATTAAACGTAAAAATTAATAGACCAAAATCTTAAAAAATATTTGATTAATTGAAAATTTTATTATAAATATTAAATTTTAAAAAAAAAATGATAGAAATTTTAATAATAAATAACCAAACATGTCATCAAAAAATTGACTTATTAATAAAGAAATGAAGGTAATCTAAGATAATCATAGATTTAAGCATCTAAGTATATGATAGAAAAATTAAAGTACGTACAGCCCACTCCTTAAAAGAATATTGAACTACTAATGCATTTGTCTTTTTGGTCTCAAGTGTTAATTAAAATAATCGAATAATAGAGGTAAGGTAACACATATTTTAATTGTATTTACAAACTGCTGGTTGTGAATATAGAAGTATTCTTCTAAAGAATAACTAGCACACAGTACCCGTGCATTCGCACTGGTTACGTTAGGTTGCTAGTGATGCTCGCTTTACATATATTATTAAATTTTTATAATAAAATTAACTTATAATATAATCATATATATCAATTAATGGAATGTGAAGAACATATTGTTATCATGTTTATAGAAAAAATAGTAACCAATACTTCATTAACATAATTATAAATTTAAAATATATTGATATTTAAGAATTAAAGTATGAAAAAAAGAAAAAAAAAAATAGTAGGAGCAAGATTGTCCCCGTGGAAAATATTTGTGCTTCGTTAAATTAAAAAACCCACTATTGTAATGAAACAAATTAATTAGAACGATTAATGAGAGGAAATATTTTAATATAACAATAATAATAAGAAAATAAAATGGAAATATAATAAAAAAACAAAAAAAAAGAAAGAAAAAATGAAAATGGCAGGAGCAGGTATGCCTCCCGTGGAGAATACGTGTGGTTCATAAAAAAAATAACTTTACTGAAGTGAGAATAAAAACTAATTAAAAAAGCAAGTGAGAAAACACAACATGTGTTTTTATGTGAAAAAAAGGAAAAAATAAAACAGTAGGAACAAAACTGTCTTCCGTGAAAGATACACGTGGTTTATTAAAAAAATCACTTTTGTAATGAAACAAATTAATAAGAATAAATAATGAGAAAAGGCATTAAAATATAACAATAATAATAATAATAAGAAAATAAAATATAAAAACACAATAAAAGAAAGAAAAATAAAAATGATAAGAGCGAGTCTCCCGTGAAGAATACTCGTGGTTCATAATAAAAAATCACTTTATTGAATTGAGAATAAATAAACTAAAAAAAACGCATGTGAGAAAACATGACATGTGTTTTTATGTAATAAAACAGATAAATAACAATGGATAATAAAAGAAATCGTTTTAATGTAATAATAATAAAAAAAATTAAAGTGTGATTAAAAAAGAAAAAAAGACGACAGGAGGGGAACTGCCCCCCGTAGAGAGAACTGTGGTTCATAAAAAAGCACTATATTAAGATGAGAATAATTTTTTTAAAAAAAAAACTCAAGTGAGAAAACGTGACACGTGTATTACAGGAACATTTTTTAAGATAGAAAGTAAATAGATAGATATAATATATAAAAGAGATAATAAGTGAAAATATTAATGAATAAAAAGAGAGATAAATGATATATTGAAAAAATACTTTAAATTTAATTTAAATTAACACATTTGTTATATCTTTTAATCTGTGTTTCTATGTAATGAAAGTGATAAATAGGAATGGACAATGAAAGAAATTATTATAATATAATATAATATAATATAATGTAATAATAACATAAATAAAGTGTGATTAAAAAAAGAGATGTCTCCGGTGGAGGAGACCCGTAGACCGTGGTTCGAGATAAATTATATACTGGAAAAGACACTTTAAAATAAAGAGTACATAGATAAAGAGAATAGATAAGAGAGATAATAAGTGAAAACAATAATGAATAAAATAGTGATTGAGATAAATTATATACTGGAAAAGACACTTTAAAATAAAGAGTACATAGATAAAGAGAATAGATAAGAGAGATAATAAGTGAAAACAATAATGAATAAAATAGTGATCGAGATAAATTATATACTGGAAAAGACACTTTAATTTTAATGTAAATTAAAACATTTAATGTAATCGGGAATGGATAATGAGGCAAACTGTTTTAATAAACACTAATAAAAAGAAAATTAAAGTGTGAAAAAAAGGGATAAAAAAGAAAACAATAGGAGTAAAACTACTCCCATAAAAGATACATGTGATTCATAAAAAAAAATCATTTTACTGAAATGAGAATAAAAAACTAAAAAAACTCAATTAAGAAAACGTGACAGATAAAACAATTTTAAGATAGAAAATAAATGGACAAATAGAATAGATAAGAGATAATGAGTTAAACTATATATTTTAATATAATAATGAAAAAATAACATTAAAGTGTGATAAAAAAGGGGGAAAGAAAACGAATAATGAGAGAACGAATAAAACATATTATTAGGAACGAATAATGAGAGAAAATATTTTAATATAAGAATACTAAAAAAAGAAAATAAATGTGTGATAAGAAATAAAAAAATGAAAACAGTAGGAGGATTGTCTCCCGTGGAGGATACCCATAATTTATTAAAAAAATCACTTTATTGAAGTGAGAATAAAAAACTAAAAAAAAGTAAGTGAAAAAAATACGACACATGTATTAGGGAAACAATTTAAATATAGATTAAATAGATAAGAGAGATAATATGTGAAATTATTAATGAATAGAATAATGAGATAAATGATATATTGAAAAAATATAAAAGAAAACTAAAAAAAAGTAGTAAAAAAATATGACATATATATTAGGGAAACAATTTAAATATAGATTAAATAGATAAAAGAGAGATAATAAGTGAAATCATGAACGAGTAAAATAATGAGATAAATGATATATTAGAAAAGTTAAAAAAAACATTTTAAATGATAAAAAAATAAAAAAAAAAAAGAGAGAAAAGGAGAAAGAAAGGCGTTGGAAAAAAAAAATTTAAAAAGAAAAAAAGAAACAAATCCAACGCGTGTTATTTGAGAAAAAAGAAAAAAAGAGGAGCAGACACGTAACGTCGTAACCTAGGCAAACTACTTTCTTACAGTAATAATAAATAATAAATGAAAAGACTTGACTGGATCAAAAGCAGTAGATGAAGGGGAAGAAGAGAGAAAGCAAAGTCTTAATTAATTACTTACATTGAGTTGATGAGCAACCGTATCTTCCTGGTTTGTGGAGGCTATAATTGAAGATCCAGATTCAGATTTAACCCCAGATTGAGCAAATGAATTATGGGTGGTTAGCCACGAATACCGGTTAAACGCCAAACCTTTCACCTAACAAATTAAACACATCTTGAGTTTATACATACATATATATACAAGAGATCACACAAATTTGAACCTATTTAGCACAGCCACTAATTAACAAAAATTAATCCATAAAAAAGAGAGAAAAGAAATTGTAAAGTGATGCTAACTTTGGTAGTTGGGCTTGTAGGCTGGACCCTAGTGCATCTGGGCCTGGTATTCCCATTTGCAGCGCATGTTTCACAATGAAGACCAGCGTCGCATTGGTTCCCAGACCCACAAGTTTCTCCCACCTGTTATAAATAAATTCACCATTATTAATTAATCTAATCTTTGTGTTGAATGTTGCTGAAGATCACAAAAACAAGTGATAAAAGTAGAGAGACCTTGAGGCTGGACGAACAGTTAACAAGGAAAAGTGCTACTACAAGAACCACCAACACTTGCCTCTGAAAATTAATTAAGAGTCACACGTCAATGCATTTCCATTCAAAATTAAAAAAAAAAATAAAATGAGATGGACATAGCAATAGCTAGCTAGCTTAATTAATTATAGCATGCCTTCATTTTAATGTAGCCTTAATTTCCACTTGTTTCTTCGTGCTCTAGAGAGACAGAGTATATTATGTGTAACTCCCCCTTTCAACGACCTTTCACGTTTTGAGAGTTTTGATGCTTTGATTTATATATATAGAAATAGATTTGGTGAGGGATGGAAAAGTAGGGAACGAACGATGATGGATAGCGTGTCTTGTTCTAGAGTTCTGACTTTTGAATATTTTCATCTTACAGTTTAGATTAAAACAATAATCTTTCAAATAAAATATATATTATATTTACTAGAGAAAAAATAACCTTGGGTTCTTGATGCATTCTGGAAGACGAATCTCAGAATAAATTCCTTTCGCTTCCTCTAATTAAATTGTATTTTCCGGTCAAATTCTTATGTCAGTTAAGATTAATATTAATTTGAGTTGTCAAGATATGAAAATGAACATCATTAACAGTAGTAATGTAACCGAATTGCTTTTTTGTGAAAGAAGAAAAGTTCAATCCTAACTTCTCTTATGCTCCGTTGATCGACAATATAGAAGATATATATATATATATATATATATATATATATATATTGTTTTACGGCATTTCTCAAATTTTCACCAACAATCTTCTTTGTTTTATATGGGTTGCCAGTTCAAACCATTCTTATATTCCTGATATAATATAAAGTTATAAACATATACATGTGGACCAGAAAAGTCCTTACCCGATATTAGAGAATGATACAAATTAACCAATCTAAACATATTCACCCGCTCCAACGAAGCTTCAACGAAAGACTCCTTTTTTTTAAAGGAAAACAAAAGGAAATTAACATCTTTCGTTTTTAATATTGAACAATATATTATACATATGTTTACTTACACTCACATCATTTTCATTTGGTATAATTTTTATCCCACTAGTTGATTTTACCTCATTTTCTGTATACTTGTATTTTGATTCTGTCTCATGATTCATATATGAGCAATGCATGCAAAATGGATAGAAGATTGATTTATCTCCTACCATTCTATATGTTGAAACTTTCTTCTGAAAAATAAGAAAAACAAGTCTTACTTAACGACAATTCTAAGCCATCGTAAATAATAAACAAAGACAAGATCTTACTCAAGATTGGACAGGGGTCTCAAAATCGTAAATTGTGGGACCATAACACGGATCCTAAGATCCTACAAAAATACTTAATTCATATATATATGTTGTATGCATATAAATTCATAAATTCATATATATGCATACAAAATAGCATAAATGAGAAAATAAACCCTTCAAATTCTAATAAAAGTTTAACTGGGGTTAAAAGTTTAACTAGGATTGACTAAAGGAGCGTGGGAAAGGTTGTTGAAATATCAAATATATATTAATTAAATTCATAAATTAAAACGAAACAGTCACGAGGATGGAAATTAAAACAAAAGAGAAATAGGGAGAGAAATAAACCAGAAAAAAGAGAGAAAGAAAACAGCAAACACAGAGAGCAGTTCGCAGTTCAAAACCCAACAGAAATAGAGCAGTTCGCACCCAACAACAGCACTCGGACAGTTCGCAGTTCGCACCCAACAGAAACAGAGAGTAGTTCGCAATTCGCAGAGGAAGCAAGAGAGAGAGGGTCGCGTACCGTAAAAACAAGGAAGAAACGAGGAGGAAGCAAGAGAGAAAGGGTCGCGCACCGTAAAAATGAGGAAGAAACGTAGTACGTCTTTTGTTCGCAAAGGAAGAAACGAGGATTAATGAGTTGTTCGCAGAGGATGAGAGGAAGAAATGAGGAAATCTGCACCTAATTATGGTTTATTTGCAGCTTCAAAACGGGTCATATGCGTAGGCGTCAGAGAAGCGGGTTCACTCAAAAATCCGAGTTAGCTTGATCGGTGTGATCGCACGATCCCACCGATTTTACGATCTTGCTCGGCAATTTCACGATTCAGAGTCTTCTCCGATCTTTCACGATTAGGGTTTACGATCTTAATCGCGATTTTGACTACCTTGAACAAAGCTCTCCCTCTCCGAATATTTAACACATATTCACACCCAAGGCTTTCCTAATCTTTATTTGAAAGGGATTGTTATTTTCTTAGATTTTCTTCACAATAGTGCCAAAACTCTTGTCATTGACAGTGAGTTGTAGTTTAATAAGCACCAGTTATTCTATTTCTAAGTTCCACCCGATCATCTCTCCCCTAACAAGTTTGTATGCCTCCAAGGGAGAAAATGTAGGGCTAGCTCCTCCTAAACTTACGACCCAACCCATTATGTTTATTAGGGCTTTAGAAATTATTGTTACTCTTCTTTTACTTCTAAGGAAGCATAGGACTACATCTGTGCTAGACCCAAAATAAAAAAAGGAGTATACTTGTTAAGAGAGAAGCAAAATAAAAACTTGATCAATTTGATCTCACTCTAGGTACTCGTTTTGTGATCTAATTTTGACACTACTATATAAGTGAGTTTCATTAACATTTAAAAATTGTTGTTAAATTAAAATAAAATGTTACTTTTTCTTTAACAACATTTTATTAAATGTAGTATAAAGCTCTACCATTAAGTAGTTTTAATAACAATTTTAATAAATCATTAGCAACATTATAAAAATATTACTAATTTTTTTTATAAGCAAATATGAATTAAATAGGAAGTACAAGTGGTACACCAATCCAATACAAAGAGTCATACAATGAATTAAACAAAAAGACAAAAAGCCAAACAAGCACCAAGAGCTAACCACCAAATATACCAGTTCAGAGGACAACACCCATTAACCAAACAAAATACCAAAACATATAAATGACACATGCCACATGTCACAGAAGCCACACCAGCAAGAAAATGCTAATCAGGAGCTTGTTGCACATAAGTGAATATGATCCTTTGTCCAAGGCCAGCTAATAATCAATTGAAAAGTCCTATTCCAATACATGTCCAGCTGAAACAATCACAGCAATCCAAGTCGAGACAAATTTAATATAATCCTATGTAGACAGTCCAATCAAACCAAACTGTAAGTGAGGACCGAAAAAATCCATTATTCACATTCTGATAATTGCAATAGAAGTGGTTTTCCAAGTTTGCAATAGCCACCGCCCAAAATTAACAGCACCAGAAAATTAATAAAACCAAAAGAGTCATCATGAGCAGTATGACCCCAATTAAAATAAGAATCAATAAGAACCAAACAGTAAATTTTCCTAGTTTGCAAGAGCCACCTCCAGAAAAACATGACAAACAATATCCGGCAACCACCAATAAGTCAATAGAAAATATCTTTGTTCTGATATAAAACAATGATGCTTTAGCTTGAAAAACAAACTGAGACCAACAACATCATTTGTAACAGCTGCATCAAAGAATAATTGGAACCAACATCTCAAAATGCAACAATATTACTGTTCAACTTAATAGGCATCCAACAAACACAGAATATAACATTGATCCATCAATTATGTGAGACAAGTAGCAGGATTATTAGCCCAAGAGTTAAAATCATATGAAAAATCTTTATGTCTTGATCGCAACCAATTCCATGATCTAATCTTTACTAGATCCACCATATCACTAGCCGATAGCTTGTGTGATGAGAATACCAAATCATTTCTTGATAACCAAATAGTCCATAGTATTGTCAACCAAATAGGAAGCCAACATTGTCGTTTATTAAAAGAACAATAAGAAAGGCCAACAAACTGATAAATATTTGTTACACAGTTATTATGCATTGTTGTGGAAACCCCTAACCAATGAAAACGGTCTATCCAAACATGATATGAAGTGGGGCACTCAAAAAACAAATGAGCAGTAGTTTCAAGAGAACCTGAACACCAAGAACATTCCACTTGTGATATGTTGATAATGCCTCTTTGGAACAGATTTTGCTTTGATGCAAATCGATTAAGTATAACCTTCCAAGCAAGAGATGAAACCTTTGAAGGAACGAATTTTGACCACAACAATCGAAACATAGAAACTGTAGCAAACATATGGTCATTCCTAACCTCCTTATAAGCTGACTTTACAATATAGCAACCACCTGAATCAGCTATCCAGTGCCAATAAACAATATCGTTAACCCGTAGTTGTAAGAAACTGATTTCATTCAAGAGAGATGATAGTAACTCATCCTCCCAAATGAATAAGTGTCTACACCAACTCCAATGCCACTCAAAACTCCCATTCCTCCATAAAACCTGTTTGCAATTGTAGAGTCTTTATTTTCTGTCAGGTAATACAACCTACTATACCTTTGTGAAAGAGCCCCTGTCCCCACCTAGTTCTCTTTCCAAAATAACGTACTTTTTCCATCACCTAGTTCTCTTTATAAAATAACGAATTTTATACTAGTATCTCTTAATTTTTAATAAAGCTCTTAGAAATTTTAGCAATACTTTTAGGTTATGTTAAATAAAAACAAAATTGTGTACTCCCTCCCATTCAAAATATTAGTCCCTTAAAGGTTTTGACACAAGAAAAAAATATAATTAATATTTTTAATTTTATAAAAAAGATTATTTAATTTCGTATTATATGTTTTGGGGTTAAATATGTTTTTAATCCCTATAGTTTGACCCGAATTTGATTTTAGTCCCTAAACTTTAAAACTGTTTGTTTGGTTCCTCGTGTTTTGAAATCACGTAACTTTAATTTAGTCCCTCCCATTAGCACCATTAACTTTATCGCTGACATGGCAAACAAATTTCTATGTGAGTTTGTTCAGTCACTTTCAATTACCACGATGTGGCAATTGAATTAGAACTCAACTCATCTAGTCAGTTTTGTGGTCTTCCCTGTTCATGAAAAATGTGAAGTTAAATTTAATAAAACCCTAAATAAAATCTGTCTGGATGAGCTGAGGTGTAATTCAATTGCCACATGGTCATTGTAACTGGACAAACTGACACAGAAATTCGTTTGTCACGTCAGCGTCAAAGTTAACAATGTTAAGGGGAAAGACTAAAGTTACGTGATTTCAGAACATGAGGGACTAAAGTTACGTGATTTCAGAATATGAGTGGCTCAAACCAATGGTTTTAAAATTAGGAACTAAAACCAAATTCTAATCAAACTTCAGGGACTGAAAACATAATTAACCCCATTCTTTGTATCTTATTTATTAATTTATCTCTCCTTTTAATTATCCACTAACAACTCGTTTATTTTCTCTTTTGAAAGAGTAATAACCATGCATCTAATGATAAAATTAGTAAAAAATTAATTCTACATGAAATGGTAAATGACAAATAATTTGAAAAAAAATTAAATTCACTAAATAGCTATTATTTTGAATAGGCGGGACCGAATAACATATATTACCAATGTATTAAGTATATGTTTTTTAAATATTACTTTGACCAATAAGTGTCCTTTTCCTTAAATTTCCAATTGTGACGGTCCTTCCACTATTTACATTTCTCGTAATTCAATATTTCATAAGGGAAGAAAACACATTGAGTTGGATTGCCATGTTATTTAGGAAAATTTACAAACAAAACTCATCACTGTAAGAAAAACAGGGAAACACTAGAAGGGGGGTTGAATAGTGTTTCAATGGAAACCTTTTGATTTTAGAAAATACTTTAGAAGTTTCTGTAAAAACTTCAGATGATGAAAGGTCGTCTGAAGTTAGTTACTACCTTCTGAACCTTGGTTCAGACACAAAGATAGTTTTGATAAATAGTTTTGTTTGATGTTAAGATTTTTGCTCTTGAAAACTTTTCAAAACCCCTTTGTTAGTTTAAAAATTGAATTGAAAGAGTTTAAGGGAAAGAAAACTCAGCCAAGAATTTATCCTGGTTCACTCACTATCACTTGTGAGATACGTCCAGTCCCAGGGCAAACCACCATTGGATTTCCACTAATCTTGCAAGATTACAAGTATTCTTTTCTATCAAGCCTCTTCAGGCTCTACCACAAGTATTGTTTCTTCAACCAAGCCTCTTCAGGCTCTATCACAAGTATTGTTTCTTCCACCAAGCCTCTTCAGGCTCTCAGACACTTATCCCAGTGTAACCCAAGTATTCTTTTAGACAATAAGCCTCTCCGGGCTTGTAACCCAAACTGTTTTACGATAAAAACAGATAAAGTTCAATCAACTATCTTCAGATGATAGATTGAACTTATTAGAAGTGTACAAGTAACTGAGATTTACTCAGGATAAGCAAATAAGCAAATGTATAGAAAATATCAGAGTATTTTTGCAGCGTTTACGCAGAGTAAGATTTATTTGATAACTTTGCTTCTCTGTTTTCTTCAATCTGCATGGGCATATTTATAGTCTTCGAGAAAAATGTTGCCCGTTGTCAAATAGCATTAAATGTTTTAGGAGACGTTGAGACACACTCTGTCCAACACGTTCTGAGCAGTCTTAGGTGCAGCAGGTCTTTGCACACAATGCTTTTGAGCAGGTACAGCAGCTTTGCAGACTTTCCTTAAAAATGCTAAACATTTGAACGAGGAGAGAAAGCAGCTCTGATTCTTATGCTGAAAAGGGTTAGACCATTGGGATGAACGTTCTTCTTACATAGTAACGTCTTCACGGGTCAAACCTCAAACTTGATACCTTCAGCCTTCATATGCAAGGAGTGCTTAAGATGATCTTCAAGTCTTCAGATGATAAACACTCTTCATATGATAAACACTCTTTAGATGATGTTGATCTTTCAGATGATCTTTTACACAGACAATATGATCTGAAACAGTGCAACATCCTGTGAGAGCATGGTATCATATAAATGTCTTTTATATTTTATATTTGTTGTTCATTAAAACTTAAGAGAGTGAGACTCAAAATATTTTTAATTTCATATATTTAATCCTTTGAGACTCAACAATCACTTTACTCCCTATCTCTTATACTCAGCTCAGAGATGTATTCACAAAACCCTTATCAGCTCCTCCTTTTAATTCTAACATTAGCAAGTTGGGTCTGTGTGACATACATAGTCCTACTTGAGGGGTTAATACCAACTACTTTAGTTAGTTAATTTTTATTCAAGCTAGTTAGTATTGTTACATTCTTATTAGAGCTATTACTTAGCTCTAAAAGTTTACACTTTATTGCATATATGTTCTCATTATTCAAAATAATAGATTTGATTTTCTAGTTTTTTCCTTTACTCCAAGAATTACCCCTTCATTTTGTTCTAGAGAAAGAGGGAAGAAAGACTCCCTCCCCTCTCCCCAATTGAGAACAAATACGACACAAAGCAACACAAAGTAAATTGTCACACATGCTACAAAACACCTCTATGCAAGCACTAGTAATCAATTAGATCATGTTATTATAATCATTTACTTCATGGATAGCTTATACTATGATAGGTTATTGACTTATTAAGTAATCAATTACATGCCATTATAATCAATTATCAATTTTAATCATGCATATTTATTAGTAATTTTTATGATAAAGATAAATGTGTTCATTAAATATATATAAATAATATATATAATATCATTTCTCTCTTTCTATTTTTTAACCAAACAAAAAAAGGAAAAAAATATTCTTTTTCTCTAATCTCAAATCAAATAATACATGCATAAAATTTACTCTCTTTAATTTCTCCCATCTTTATTTCTCATTTAACATTTTTCTCCTCTATGTGTGTTCTCATTTTCTTCTTTTAAGGCGAATAAAGGCTATATATAATGTTGAGTCTCAGAATTAATTTAAGTATTCAAATTACATTCAAGACTCATTATCCTTGGTTTTAATGATTAACAAATTAGACTAGATGAAAAGAAAACAGGTGCTACTAAGAAAGGTATTGTTTTGTTGATTGTATTTCAGGTTGGAATATTCGTATGAAGTATCAGAAGAAGAAGAACCAGTGAAGAATCAGAAGAAGAAGAACCAGTGAAGTATCAGAAGAAGAAGAACTAGTGAAGTATCAGAAGAAGAAGAAGAAGAAGAAGAAGAAGAAGAAGAAGAACAAATAGGCAGAAGAATCAGAAGATGAAGAAATACAAAATCAGAAAAGAATAGAAAAGATTCAATCATCTGAAGACATGAAAGACTTAGACCGTCTCAAGACCTATCATCATATGAAGAATATCCTCTGTCTGAAGAATGACTATCATCTGAAGACGTGAAGGCAAACTGAAGAATGACTATCATCTAAAGACGTGAAGACAAACTGAAGAATGACTATCATCTGAAGATGTGAAGACAAACTGAAGACTTATCTATCATCTGAATAAACTATTCATCGTCTCAAGAACAACTATCATCTGAAGAATGGAAGCTGATCAGAAGCACTCTGTATAACTGAAGGACTGAAGGCGTCAGAACCAAGAAATATTCTCATGAAGATATTGCCAAAGCATGAAGAACACTGTATCCAATGGACTACTTCATTTCGGCACAAAAGTTAGGCATACTTTTCTGCCTCGATCAAAAAGACTTGCACAAATGAGGAAATCCTGCAACGACTGTTGCATCTGCAATCAAAAGGATACTGTATACGCATACATACTGCACATGCTACTGTCCAAAAGCAAATTAGAAGTCTGGACAAGAAAATATCGAGAAAGATGTGTGAACTAATACTATGTAATTCAACATTTATTCAAATATCAGAAGAACTAGAAGAGTCAAAGATGAATAAAGCTAGGATCATCTGAAGCAAAAGAAGAAACATTCTGCTGAAGTAAAAAGGAAGAAGATTTCTGCTAAGAAGAAGAAGCATCTTGCTTTAATCATCTGAAGAAAAGAATAATCATATTGCAAGAAGAGAGGAGCGAGTTGAAAAGCATTTCAATATGAAGAATTAAAAGAAGCTTGAAGCTATCATCTGAAGGAAGTTATAAATGGCTCTCTGAATGCATGGAACAAATTTCAACATAGAAGAAATCACAACAGAAGCTGAGACCATATGATTCAACGGCCATAATATCATATGTCTTTATTCAAATAGGAAATAGCAAAAACAGCTATTGTCTTTATGACAAGACATCTCACTCAAAGAGGAAAGAGGAAACCGTGTCAGGACCAAATGGAAAGGAGTATATACAAATAAGCAAAAATACAAATCTAACGAATACTTTCTCATACATACTCTAGAAGAAAACAGAGAAAAGAAGAAGGAAGCTGAAGAAAGCAGAAGAAAATCAAGAGAGAGAGGAAGCATACAAATATCAAGGAAATCTCTCAAAAGAGCTCATCAATAGCAGTGTCAGAACAAGATCGTCTGAACACTTTTTTTGCTTAAGAAGAAGCAACCGTTTGAGAAGCTATTACACAACGGCTATATGAGCCACATCATCAACATATCAACGGTATTATCAACCATTTTCAACGGCTATATTCTATCAAAATATAAATAGCCTCAAGTATGAATCTGATGGTGCCGACTTGTTGCCTGGAGAGGCAGTTGAAAATGAAAGAATACTTGTGTAGAGCCTGAAGAGGCTTGATAGAAAAGAATACTTGTATCTGTGGTTTTAGATAGTGAAAAATCCAATGGTGGTTTTCCCTGGGACTGGATGTAGCTCACTGGGTTGGTGGGTGAACCAGGATAAATTTTGTGGCTAAGTTTTCTATCCCATAAACTCCTTATTTTACAGCTTTATATTTCTGATGGGGATTGAACAGTATTTTTCATAATAAACTTAACACCACAATTTAAATAGACTAAGTTTTCCAAGATAATAACTCACTCAGTTAATCCTATATCATTTGGAATTTTACAAAGAATTTACTTTGAAGAACATCTGAAACAACTTCTTGAAATGGATCTGAAACAGTTTCAGTTCAGAAGTTAGAAGTACACTTCAGACGATGATCAATCATCTGAAGTAGCTCAGAAATGGTTCTGAAAAGGTTCTCTGTAGTATCCTTCAGAGGGTATCTTGAGATGAATCTGAATGATTAAGATTAATTAATTAAGAGTCCTAATTAGTCAGCGTTCCGTTCAACTTTCCTTAGTCTCTAACTGTGTCAAAATTTGTCCTTCTTATCTTCCGCAATTTTCATGTTAACTCTGATTTTAAGTATCTCATTTTATTTTGTCTTAATAGGCTTGAAGTTTATTTTCAGATTTCCAAAAAGATCAAAAATGTATAAAATACTATTCAACCCCCCTTCTAGTGTTGCCTGTGGAACTAACATATAACATCGAGTAAATAATCATTTTGGTCCTTGAAAGATTGGGGCTCGATCAAATTGGCCCCTGAAAGAAAGAAATTAACACATTAGTCCCTAAAAGATACTTCCGTCAGTCATTTTGGTCCCTCTGTCAGTATTCGTCCGGTAACGTTAACGAAAGTGATGATTTGGCACATTAAGTGCCACGTGGACTCTTATGTGGCAGGCCCATGTGGCTATAACACGTATGAGGGACTAAAATGACATTAAGTAAATAACTTTGAGGGACTAAATTGACTAAAACAAAGCTTTCTTGACTTAATGCAAAAATTGTAATTAGGTCTTCTTCCCCAAATTTTTCCACAATTCATGTAACCACTAAAATCCTAATATTGTTTAAAAAAAATAGACAATATTAGAGGCATGATTTGTGTGGATCATAACATTCTCATTTACACCACCAAGTTTATATCAGTGTTGTGTTTTGTATAAGTGGCTTCAATGTTATTCCTTTTGAATATTGTATGTATGAAATGTGATCACCAAATTTTAGTAAACAATGGAGTATGTTCCTATATTCAATTTTGCAATTCACTTTTAATTTATTTGTATGCCTTATCGTCATACTGATTCATTTATTTCTTTGTAGAAATTAAATATATAGAACATTTATAAAAAAAATATCTCTATTCCAATAAACAAAGACATTACAAATGTTAAAGGTAAAAAATTACAATTATGGATAGGAGTAACTACTCCTAGTACTCCACCTCTTTTCACCATCACTTGAACCCTAAAATGTATTACTTCACCAACAAAAATAAAATTAATAACTCGAACAACAACACCATGACACACCCCATTCCAATTATAAAATGCTTCAACTCCTAACTTCAATGCGCAGACTTTCAATATTGGATGTGTTCCGTTGCTGGTTAAAGAATCTCACCCAGCCCCATCATCAACCCAAGCAAAGTACTTGTAATTGAATTCATCATCATGCAAAAACAGCAGAGAGCAATTTGAGCCCACATTATAGTGAGATACACAAGCTTCAAACAACCAAATGCCCATTTTTATAACATCACCCTTGAAAGGGTACATGTGTGAAAAATAATCTCCCAATATTTCTCAGTGTCTTTATAGATTCATATAATTTCCCTTCTTTTCTCTTGCAACCTCTATAAAACTCGTTTAATCACCTCACTAAACATTTGATGCCTTATTTAATTGGTGCAAATGATAATGCTATGATATGTAATCCATCATGTCTTAAATCTTGTCTAATTGTCTCTAAAACGAAATTAGGATTAATTAAGATATTTACATTAATTGAGAAGAATTTGGGGGGGAGAAAACCTATTTATAACTTTTATTTTAGATGAAAAAAGTTACATTTTAGTTATTTTAGTCCCTTAAAGTTACTATTTACTGTCATTTTAGTTCCTCATACGTGTTATTGTCACATAAAATTGCCACAAAAGAGTTAATATAACACTGTCAAATCATCACTTTATTAAGGTTAATGAAAATGATTGACAAGAAATATCTTTCGAGGCCAAATTGATCGACCTCAATGTTTCGATCATCACAATGAGTATTTACTCTATAACATCATGATCTGAATCTTGGAATCATTATGTTAGAGAGGATTTTGCCAAATTACTACTTTCACTCTTGGATAAATCTCACTTATATTATTAGGAGATTTTGGCTAAAGACAAAATATATAAAAAAAAATGGCAAAATCCATGGCATCTGACAAAGTCCAGCTTCCTTTCGTATTAATTACGTGCCACGAGCGAAAGCTTCGTAAACAGTAAAGAAAAGCTGAAAAAATAAAATAAAAATTTCACCGCTGGCCTTGTGTGCCCCAACAAGTACGCTATGGAGATTCTGCACCCACTCACTCACTCTTCTCTTCTTCACTCTCTCTCTTTCTCCTTCTCTTCCTCTCTGTGTGCCACTCAAACTTCAGATCAAGACCCATACATCCATCCTTGAATGAAGCCCAACGACAATAATATGTCAATGCTCGCTAAGACCGACTCCGAGGTAAGTAGCCTCAGCCAGTCATCGCCAGCGAGATCCCCACGCCGCCCCGTCTACTACGTCCAGAGCCCATCCCGTGACTCCTCCCACGACGGCGAGAAGACCACCAATTCCTTCCACTCGAGCCCGCTCCAAAGCCCATTGGGCTCCCCTCCCCACTCCCACTCCAACTCCTCCTTGGGCCCACATTCCCGCGAATCTGCCTCCACCCGCTTCTCGGGCTCCCGCAAGAGCAACGCCTCCAACCGCAAGGGCCCCTGGAGGCCCTGGAAGGATCAGTTCCACGCCATCGAAGAAGAAGGCCTTCTCGACCCGCACGACGCTACACAACACGGCTTCCCACGTCGCTGCTATTTCCCTGCATTTGTCGTGGGCTTTGTCGTCCTCTTCTCTTTCTTCTCTCTCATTCTCTGGGCCGCAAGCCGCCCACAGAAACCTGCCATTTCACTTAAGGTGCCCTACACACCCCTCCTTCATTCATTATTAAATTAACCTTATGAAATTTAATGTCACTTTCAATTAATTGATATTCCTCCCCTTTTTCTTTGTTTTGGCAGAGTATAACATTTGATCAATTTGTAATTCAAGCGGGTGCAGATATGTCAGGAGTTGCCACTAGCTTGGTATCCATGAATTCCTCTGTGAAACTGACTTTTCGTAACACTGCCACATTTTTTGGGGTCCATGTGACCTCAACTCCCCTAGATCTCAATTATTATCAGCTTACTTTAGCCACTGGAAATGTAAGTACAATATAAATTATAAAGTTAAAAATAACTATTTTTTTTCCTTATGATTTGATTTTATAATTACATGTATGTGGGATTTGATTTTCAGATGCCTAAGTTTTATCAATCAAGAAAAAGCCAGAGATCTATTAGGGTGATGGTGAAAGGGAGTCATATTCCATTGTACGGAGGGGGCGCTAGTTTGAGCAGCATTAATGGTGCACCGGTTGATCCGGTGCCATTGACATTGAGCGTGATGGTGCGGTCAAGGGCTTATGTTTTGGGCAAATTGGTGAAGCCCAAGTTCTACAAGAAGATAGAGTGCACCTTGGTTATGGATCCGAAGAAGATGGGGAAGGCCATTTCGCTCATGAACAAGTGTACTTACCAGTAAAGTCAGTGGCGCTGTGTGATTAATAAATCAAACCATGGTTTAATTTAAAGGGTATGCGGTGCGTTACACGGGGTATTAAGTAGAATGGGTAAAGGTCCGTGAAAAGCGTAACATGTGAAGATTTCTTTGGCTTCACTCCGTCAGGATCCGCTTTGTTTTGCCTCATCACACGAAATGTGTAGGAAATAGCCTAAAGTGTAATTTTGGATTTGGTCGGTGGTTCAATTTCAACATACTGCTATATTTCAAGCACAAGTTAAATTAAATGTAATAAGTTTAATATTTGTTTTGTTTTCTCCCTCAGTTTCTCTTTCTTGTAACTTCCGCCCACCCGAAAAATAGTAGTAATTTTTTTAGTCAAATGCACCATATCATCACTAAGGTCACATGCATCCTAACACTTCATTTTTTTATTATTCATGGATCTTATATGAGTCTCACCATTACACATCATCAAGTTATTATTAAGTATCTATCATCTCCATCCCAGCACCTCACTTTTTTATTATCACAAATTTTAAATGGGTCCCACCATTATATATCACTCATTATTTATATTTTATAAATAATAAAAAATAATTTGATGATCAACTGTGCACTCCTTTTTCTACACATGTGTCAAGCGCTTATTTAAGCATTCAAGCTTAAATAAGCACCAAAAATAATTTCGCTCCATCGCTGAAGAGTGCTTATATTATTGTGCAAACCTGACAAAAATAGCTTAAGCACCAAGCGGTGTTGATGCTCTTACATGTATCGGCATTCATTTGATGAGTTTATAAAAACAAGCTTATATACCATCTACTTATAAGTTCTTTTCAGTTTATTTTAATAAAATTTTGCATAAATTTATATAATTAGTTAACTTATGCTTGAGTGTTAATGAACTCTCATAAAATAAACTTATTAAATAAATATTTAATTAAAAATTTTGTCTATATGGTATATTTTTTTGTATTAACCATAATTATTTTCCATGCAATCATTCAAACTCAATATCTTATTTAAAAGGAATCAAGCATGTACCACTTAAACTAGTTCCGTTAATTAATCGTTCATGGTGTATTATATTATATGTATTATATGGCTTTGTCTAGGGTGTTTCATCTCGTGGGTGAAACACCCTTAATTGTCATTAGATATAATAAAATATAATCAATTGTCAAGATCTATTACCTATTACCAATTGAGCAAGTTTCTAAATTTTTACTGAACAGTCCCTCCGTGTTTTTGTTTAGTTCATAGGATTTAATTGTTACATTACAACCCTTATAATGTAAGTTGCAGGTTTATTTACGAAGACGAAGGGAAGACAAATTAAGGGCATGAAGTAAAGTTTGTTAATTTATTAAGCAACATGAACATTTTAAATTATCCATTCATTGATTTTGAAGAAATGGACATGTGTACTTCAAATTCTTTAACGATTTTACTAGCCTTTTTAATCCAATCATTTACAAGCTATTATTATTATTTTAGGTTGCATTAATTGTAATGTTAGTAAAATAGTTAGTACATTATAATCTACTCCCTCTTATCTTTTTTATAATACATCATTTAAAAGATATTGACAGTCCTTTTTATAAGTGTGTGGACCCATGCGATACACGGGAATATAATAGTATAAAAATAATGAATTTTAATTTTTTAATTTTTAATAATTTAATATATTTGTTACAATAAATAAACATTATACACTATAATAAATTAAATAATCATTATATAATAACATATCAATTGACAGTAGAATCAATTTGAGAAAAAATTGATACCACATCACAAATAATTTAACTGTGTTAGAACTATGTAATTGTTTATACTATGAAATATTGCAAAATGTGACACCCTTCTACCCCATACTCTTATATATTAAAGAAATTGCAGTTTAGAAAAGGGGAAGTCTCACCTTAGGTAAAAAGGTTCACAGTCACTCTTATAATAAATCTCATAGTTTGAAAATGACTTTAATAAATGAACTCAAACTCCAAATATAAATCAATTATAAACAGCGGAAATCTCCGTAGGAATAAAAACAATTAATAATCTCCTGCCATACAAGGCATCCATAAGTTCATAAAAATACTCCTAATCTAGGAACATGGTAAAACCCCCAAGCACGCCCTAATGTCACATCTATCAGAGCATATTCTTTTATTCATAATCGACACCAGTTGTGTCCTCATCAACACCTGTAAAATATATCCACAAAATACGGTGAGGAAAAGGAATACTACCCATACATACACATAGAGAATACCTATCCTCACCCACAACATCATTACATCATGCCATCAATACATTAAATCACCAATGAATAACATTCATCTAAAACTCAACATATAATCAATCATCTATATCAACATATACATGTCATGCCATCATTCCTATTCACAACACATAAACATATCCTTTATACATTCATCAAGCTCATCATCATCATAATCTCATTCATATATTATAGCTCTCATACCATCATTCACCTAAATAATCATATATTCTATTCTCACACATAATACTCATCATCATCAATATTCATAACATCATTTAATAACATCATTTCATCATGAAATATCACACATCAATACTCCTCTCATCGTCTACCCAAAGATCATGACTTGAAACTCCACACAACGGGCGCACCTCGTCAATCACTCTAGTTAGTACCAAGGTGGTCTACCGGTGTTACCACACACTATCCGATAGGTTGTACCCCCTCTATGGGCCCGCACAACGACATTCGACCCTAGGTTGTACCCCCTCTATGGGCCCGTGCATCGAACGCCCCATCTTGATCCCCTGAGTTGTACCCCCTTTATGGGCCCGCACAACTCAGTTCACCTCCTGAATTGTACCCCCTCTATGGGCCCGCACAATTCAGGTCTCATCACATATGCTCAAGGCATCTCTCCTAAGTTGTACCCCCTCTATGGGCCCGCACAACTTAGATAACATCATCATCAAAAGGTGATATACACCATCATCATAAATCATCATTATCGTGCATTAACATGCTCATCATCAAACATCATCATTATAAAGTGATATACACTCATCATCATCATACATCAATATGCTCATCATTAAACATCATCATAATAAGGTGATATACATCGACATCATTATCATCATCACACTCACCGTCAATCATCATCATAATACATCATCACACTCATCATCAAATATCACCATAATACATCATCACACTCATCATCAAATATCATCATTATTCATCATCATAAGCATCGCAATCCTCACCAAACATCATTAATCATCAACACAATACATCATTAATCGATTACCAACCTCTAGTATTCGATTACCCGCAAACAAGGTCTCTGGTAATCGATTACAACACCCTTGTAATCGATTACCCGCAAACAAACTCTCTGGTAATCGATTACAGCACCCCTGTAATCGATTACCCGCAAACAAACTCTCTTGTAATCGATTAAAACACCTCTGTAATTGATTACCCGCAAACAAACAGTGCTTCTGGGTTGCCCAGAACACTCTGGTAATCGATTACCCGCGACGCAGATCGCAGAGTTCACGATTTCAAACCTCTCTAAACTCATCCAATCAATCCCTAATCAATCTTATACGTCTAATCGTCATACATAATCATTATTAGCATCCAATACTCCATAAATCAACAATCAATTACATATTATACCATCAATTCATCAAAATCCCCAATTCCTCAATCCCTAATCACCCATTTTTCAATTATCTTCAATATCATCTTACTCTCATTCAATAATCTTCAATTTACATACAATCAGTCATCAATCAACAGATTATATCATCGTTCTAGGTCATACATTCATCAATTCGAAATTATGCTCTTAGATTACTACCCAAGCATCCCCTACATGCATATACAGGCAATACCCTCTCCCCCACCGTACCTTAAGCGAAGCTTGATCACAGCAAGGAAGTCCTTTCTTGAATTCTTGGCGTTCACTCCACAGCAGCTCTCTCTTAAGACTCTGTTTCTCCCCTCCTTAGCGTTTCGCTTACTGACGAATGATACGAATAAGGATTAGGGTGCTCTGTTACCCCTCCTTACAGAAATACTAATTGGGTTTGGGCCCACTCTCACCCCCTTATTCTATTTTCAATTAAAATTACCTTTACGAAACAAAACTAATAATAATGACACTCCTATTATTTATTTCCCATTAAATTAATTATTTTCTTAATTAATCTCTTTAATTTAATTAATATTTATCCTAATAAAATTTAGGATGTTACACAAAACAAAACTCATAAATAAGCAAATGCATAAATAAGATATAATTGTAAATACAATATGTTCTTTAAGCTCATGTAATTAAAGAATAGAAAGATACTATAAGTTGAAGATATAAAACAAAATGAAAGTCAATTGAATAATTTTTTATTAAAAATACAAAGTAAGGAAACATATATTAAATGTATAAGAAAAAAAAGGATATATATATATATAAAGACATTGTTAACTGAATCATTTATTATTATTAAATACATTATATTTAAATTGAACACAGTCGTATTTTCTACATAAGAAAAATTACTCACAACATATATAACAAAAGATGAATAATTTACGTAGGATAAAAATATAGATTTTATAGTATGTTCAAGTGTGATACCATTGGTATTGTTAGACAGTAAAATAAATGATTGAATATTTCATTTAGCATACTCCAAATTATTGTTTTGTATTAATTGAAGTGGTGTAGTTAGAAACATGAGGCACTTTATCATTACTATTACTATTATTTACTAATACTTTTAGTTTTTACCTTCTAAAACTATCATATCATGCATTATATATTATTATTATTATTATTATTATTATTATTATTATTATTATTATTACAATAACAATTATACTACTAATATTATTTTTACTATTAATATTAAGATTACTATTATTTTTATTACGTACTACTAACATGATACTCGTGTATTTGCACACGTAACGTTGGGTTTGCAGGTGATGTTCATTTTTACATATATTACTAAATTTTTATAAAATTAACTTATAATATAATCATATAAATCAATTAGTAGAAAATAGTAACCAATACATCATTAATATAATTATAAATTTAAAATGTGTGTGTGTGTTGAGATTTAAGATCCCATAACCCAATTGCTTTAAACCTATATAAAATGTATGAGAAAATCCTTGTTGGAATTATAATTAAAAAAACTAAAAAAAGTGAGAAAATGTGACATGTGTACCAGGAAAATAATTTTAATGCAAAGTAAATAAAAGTAAATAGATAAATAACATAGATAAGAGACATATTCGTGGTTCATAAAAGAATTACTGAAGTAAAAATAAGAAAATCTAAATAAAAATAAAAAAAATGCAAGTAAAAAAAATATAAACTTATCTATATAAACTTTATATACTCTATTTTGTAAAATTTTAAAATTTATATCAAAACATTAAAATTTACTTTTAATAAATAAGTAATCTATTGATATACATAGGTAAATTACACTCACCCCCCTAAGAGAAGCTCAAATTACAATGCCTTCCCTTTTTATTTTAAAACATACGCTTCTCTCCTCCTTAGAGATGAATATGTATTACAATTTAATCTATTTTAATGTAAACAAGCTCTTTATAGACATTTATTTTCTTGATTTGTGATTTGTGATTTTGATCATCATTAGTATGGACTTTTGAACCTGTAGGTAACATAAAGATTTTTTGTAAAATTTCAAAGCTTAACTCATCCAATGTTGTGGTTTTCTCATCCAAGAAACTTGATCCATCTTATGTTTAGTTCAACATGAAAATAGTTACATAGTCATTAGGGGACAATCTCATGATGGTTTAAATAATTTTCCATATTTTTTATAACATCTACTTTTTTTAAAATGATTTTTTAGTATTTTTATAAAAAAGACATAATAAACATATTTTATGGAAAAAATTTACCAGAATCAAATTGGTGAATTGGGAGGGTACCACAAAGTTGTGGAAGGAGTACTCAAGCAATCCATAACTGGTAAGGAAATAAATTAAATAACATTCACTCAGGATTGAATTTTACATGAAACAAATTATCAACATATGGTAACATGCAAATTGGGATAAAGTATATTAAGGTATAGGGACAACTCAAAGACGATTAAAATGATTTTTTCTAAATTTCTTCTCGTTTGTAGTTTTTTTTTAATTTATTTTTTAGTATTTTTCTACAAAAAATCTCATAATAAATATATTTAATGGAGATCACTAAAATTCAGTTAATGGGTTAAAAGGGTGTCATGTGTCCTTAAGCAATTCATGATTAAAATATTTTTTTTTAAATTTTCTCGTTTTACTTTTAATAAAAGAGATAACAAGTATAAAAAATCACTAAAATAATTAATTTATGTTTTACTTAAATTATAATTTTAATTTGATATTGATCAATTAAATGCGTTTGAAAATAAAAATTATGTGTGTGATCTTCCTTTATAATTAAAATTATTCTATTAAAGTAATTCAGTACAATAATTTAAGGAGGATAATAAATGTCCATCATTAACAAGGTAAAGAAAAAAAGTTGCAATTCATTAACATTTACAGTGCTGTTACATTGACTGTATTCTAAATAAAAATTAAATGATTATGGTGCAATTAATTATGGGAACGTTACCTATGATTGTGAGCGCTGCTGCTCGAGTGTGGTTGTCAATGATTTAAGAACATTTTGTTTATTATATGAGGTCTTATAAGCAAATATTGAAATATGTGATTTATTATACTTAGTAGGTAAATTTACCCACACTAGCAGGTCATTCATTAAAAAAAAGTGAAACACTGATGTTTCACCAATGAGATAAAACACCCTAGAACGACTCGTATTATATTATATAAGCTTATGACATTTTGTGAAGAAATTTTAGAGAAAATATATGAATTGGTTAAGAGACTTCTTTAATTTGAATACTTAAAAAAAATTATGTAATAAAAATATTAGATGGCACGAAAATGTGTTATTCATTTTCTTTTTTCTAAGATATGGAAGATTTTTCTAAAATATGTATTCTCCCCGGCCTACCCGCACCTATATTTTTTTTTTCTATTTTCTCATTTATCTCCGATCTCCCATTTAAACAATTATTACGAGATGTGTACAGTGTACACTAGGGCCAGTGACATTACTCCATTTGCTATGATTTCACATACAGCATTGAAGGACTTCCGTATCATTTGATTTTTTTTTCCTCCTAGTTCTGGTAACTGATGGTTACTTATTAATTATCATTTACATATATTTTATAAAGAAATGACATTTCTTTTAGTATTTTATTTTAGGGTTAAATATGTTTTTAATCCCTGCAGAAATATAGTTGAAATTTAATTTTAATCCCTGCAATTTAAAATCTGTGATTTTGGTCTTTTAAAATTGAAAATATACTATTTTAGTCTTTATAGATAAAAATTTGTAGTTAATCAGTAGCAAAACTATGCAATAAGGACTAAATTGGTGGATTTTCAATTTTTAAAGGATCAAAATCACCGATTTTAAATTGTAAAAACTAAAACTAAATTTCTACTATATTTCATCGATTTAAAACATATTTAATCATTTATTTTAAAATGAGAAAAGTAATGCTCCACCGCTACTTAGACTCAGTTGAAGTAGTTGGCCGATCAGTAGTTTGTGAAGTATTCTTTTTCTTTTTATTTATTTTTTTTTTTGTTCGAAAGTATTCTTTTTATTTATCTACCAGACAAAAGAATAAAATGGACCACAACGTTTTAAGGATTTTCTTTTTCTTGTGGGCTCATGATCATTTTTGGGCCAGGGCCAGCATCAGACTATTTATCGGCTGGAAAATCCATTATGAATTAATTAAGGGTTTTGCTCATAGAAATTAGAAAACATGAATTAAGGGCGTGTTTACTTTAGATGAGATTTTTGAACCAAAAAAAAACTTTAGATGAGATTTTAAAAAATATATTTTTATGATATATTTTTTGAGAGTTTATTTCCAAAAATTACTGTTTCTAAGTTTGAAAGAAAATAATATTTTTTTTGTTTTAAGACTTTCTTTTCTGAAACTAATTTTATTATCATAAACTTTTCTGTACTCCATTATTTATTCAATAAAAGTACCATAAATATAGCTTGGTCAGGATACGGGAAAACTATAGGTTGACTAAAGATGTGTTACGGATCCGGATTCTCTCCAGTCTTTCCTATCTCTTCAGCCAACGTTAGTTACGGAATAACTAGGAAATCAAAATCCGTAGTTATTCCGTAGCTAATGTTGGCTAGAGAGGCAAAAGAGACTGGAGAGGATCCTTACACATGTATTACTTGCTTTAGATCGTTCACCCAAGATATAGCTCGGTCGAGGCGATACAAATATTTTATTTTTAAAATATTTAAAACTTTAAACAAATGAAATTTGGCTCATTTGCTTTCTGAAAATATTTTTTTTTTATCATTTTTGGAAAATAATTTTTATTTTTATTTTTTATCAACTTAAGAATATGTTTACTTGTTTGTTTTTTTTTCATTTTCACCTTCTACTATTCCTACCTATCATTGTTCCAGGCTCTCCTTCTGAGCTCCAAAGAATATCACCACGGCTCCACCCAAATCCCATTCGCCACACCCCTAATGTTACCACTAACAAAGCCTCACTATTGTCGTCGCCCACCATCCAATGGACCAAAGCTACCTAATCAACCTAAACTTCAAGGCAAAATCTAGGAAGTGTTATTTTTTGTTTTTAAAAATTATTTGACGAACTAGTTTTTAAAAATCAATTTTTATAAATGAAATGATTTATTTACAATATTTCTAGCACAGAAGCAGAAAAACTAAAAAATGGTTTTCCAATACATCTAAAAGTAGTTTCAGAATTTTAATTTTTAAAAACTAAAAAACACTAACACTTTACAAAACTAATTTTAAAAACTTTGTCAAAAAGGTTTTTCACTTTTTTGCTTTAAAAAACAAAAAACAAATTTTAAAAACGGTAAAACAAACAGACCTCTAGTCTCACTTTTCTTCTATCCTCCATATGAACCAACCTATTCCTCCCTTCTCATGGAGCGTTTCTTCACCCTCCTCTCCATGTGCCACTACATCAAGTAATTATAACCAACTTGCCATATCTAAACATGTTGATTGTTTTTCAATAAAATTCAATTAGAAACAATTAATATAAATTGAATGAATATACACTATCAATGTTAAAAGGTTTTACATATACATTCATTGATGTGCTACCACAATATTCAATGCTAAACCTCACGTGTTATAAAACTTTTTTATATTAAACTCAAAAGATATTGTTATAATATCATATATTAACTACCAATATCTATTAGTTCAAGCAACAAAAGGCTAGATTCCCTTTGAGGATCTGAGACTAAATATAACATACACATTAACTGCAAATAATCCCAAGTAAATTATAATACTTTTATAAAGATAATGGATGCAATTAGAGGCAGAGGGAAGAAGGCTCAACTTTTGTTATTAATTATTATATAATGATTAATTTATTATTTTAATTACATATGTAATATATTTTATCAGTGGCACTCTAAAAATTTAATGAATGAAGAGTTTATTAGATTTCACTTAAAACAAAATGGTAAGTAGTAAAATCTTGGTGAAAACTGAAAACCAAAAAAGTTTAGATGTCAAATTTTAGGGGAAACTAGAAAATCATGTGCTTGTCATTTGGGTAATGAGTGATAAACTACTTCAGCTTTTATTTTTCTTTCTCTATCAACAACTATCACATTCAATAAGAGAAATGCTATTTCACAATACAATTAAACTCACAAAATCCGACATGAATTTATGTATTTTTAAAAATAATAATTAAAATTACAAAATATATATATAAAGGTATATTTTTTAGCATAAATCAAGCCATATGGTTTATAAGGAAGTTTGTTGATGGATTTTTGTATGTTTAGCATTTCGATTTAATAATATGAAAGTTGCTAAGATAAGACAAGATGACTTTTTCACATATTACATAATTATTTACGTTAACAGAGAGATTGTTGAAAAATTTATCAGGAAAATGATAGTAATAGATTAAAGGCAATAATGTCTAAGGTGGAAATACCATGCATGGTAAATTGGAAGTTTTAAACGTTAGATTTAGAGCGTGTTTGGATGGGAGTTTCGCTCCGCTGAACGCACGTATTCATCGTATAAACGTGAGTTGACAATTTCTGAGCGTGTTTGGTTAAGCTTTTGTTACGTGAATTTGGACTATAACGTGAGTTCACTCAAATGCAACAATTTGGAGCTTCTACATTTTCTGATATGTGAGTTCACTCGAATCCTATCATCCAGCATTTTATATTTTCATTTTTACCCCTCACGAGTGTCTCTCATCTTTGCAGTATATTTGGTTAATCATAGCATTCAAGCTGATCAGATTCGAGCCCGCCGTCGCCACCTTCGCTTGCGGCTTGCTGAGCAGCAACAATGTTTCACAAAATCACAGAGCTTTAATTAAGTTCTGGAAAAAAAAGGAGGAAGCATGGGTGTAGGACACAAGCTTAAAGACTCTAATTCCTCAAATTCAAAAGATAAACTCACTTCTCACTCATCAGAACGGGACACAGTTGAAATCTCGAACCCCCTGGTTGACAAGAGCACACAAACAAAAGTCAAATTGCAATTGCTACTCAAAATTTTTCTTCATAAAACTGTCAGCAGCTAAAATATTTTTAGTTTCTACGGGATACTCAATATTAGGAGAATTTTACTTGCCCCTCATTAATTTATTTATTTCTGGGGTTCAAAGTCAAAGCCAAGTATGAAAATGGAACTTTCTAGTTTTGAGCTACAATGAGTTTGGGAAATATGAACTATATATCACTTAATAGGAGCTTTTATTAATAAATGATTAAAAACTGCACAACAAATGGCAAGGGAAAAAATACAAGCAATATCAAATAAAAGAAGTAAATATTTTTTATTTTTTTGTTAGTATTAATATCAATATATACCTAATATTAATGAAATGAATATATATATATATATTTATATAACAAATAAAAGGATGTCTTTTTTAGTAATTATATCTCCAAACGTGATTAAAAAAATATCATCTAAACAACATTCATTTTCTTAAACTCACGTTTACAACAAATTATCCAAACATAAAATCACGTTTATACAAACTCAAGTTCAGATGAAATCACGTTCAATAAATCACGTTCATCTAAACTCAAGTTTACAAACGCCAATCCAACACACACTTAATAGTATAATAGTTGCGACTAGCTGATCATAGAAGTTTGCAACTTGGTCCCTAATGTTGATGGGGGTTCCCAATGTAACCACAACAACGCCTTTGCCTCGAGCCCATCGACGATTGTTGCCAAAATCGCACCACATTATTGTCTCTGTCATGCATTGGTATTGCGTCATTGTTCCTCTGACCATATATCGCCCCCAACTGCCTACACTCCAATTCCAGCCCTATCGCGCACAACGTTGCTATCGTGCATCTTCCCTGCTGCCACTTAAGCTGTAACATCCTAATAATTTTTAAAATAAATGAATAAATAAAATAAAATAAGATTTATGTAGAAATAATAATATTATTAAATTTATTATTATGTTTCAGAAAAAGTATTATTTAATTAAAAAGGGAGACAGATGGATCGGAGTAGGCCCGACCCAGTTAAATATTTAAAAATAGGGAGAGGTCAACTGTTTCACCCTAGCTTTCTTTCATACGTCGGATGACCAAACTCTAAGAAGGAGAGAAGCGACTCTACAAGGAGGAGGTGCAGAAGTGTAGATCGTCGGAAAAGTCCTGTCATCCATCTTTGATCGTCGTCCCTAAGGTACGGGGGGGAAGGGGTGCAACTATATGTGTATGCGGGAGCGCTTGGGTAGTGAGGGTAACCCTAAATCCCTCTAGGATCTCTAATTTTTGAAATCTGAACGGTGGATCACATGTTTTATGTTTGGAAATTGTTCTGTTTGGTGCATATTGTTATGTTTCTTGATGAATTGAAAGTTGTGAATGAGATTGTTGAAAAAGGAGTCGTATTAGGATTTAGCGGTGAGAACTCATAATTGACTAGATGTTAATTTTATGGTAATCCGTAGGAGTAGTTAATGATTTCAATAGTTTTAGTCGGTAAAAACGTGTCTAAACAAGTTAGGAATGTAAAGATTTGAGTAGAGGTTGAGGAAGGGGTTAAAAAGGGGCAAAAAAACGTAGGTGCAGTCACGTCTCGAGTCGCTGGTAATCGATTACAGTAGTCCGTAATCGATTACTAGATCTTTCTGGGCAAAAGTGTGATAACGAGTCTCTGGTAATCGATTACGAGAGGTTGGTAATCAATTACCATAGCATAATTGGACGTACCAGATGTTTCTGGTAATCGATTACAGCCTTATGGTAATCGATTACCAGGCCAAAACTGGGAGAAGAATGTTATGTTTAAGTGATGCTGTGATCATCTACTTATATGATTGATGTTTATTTAAAATATGAATCATTTTTATGGAATTGATTAGATTGAAGTGGATGTACATTGTGTATTAATTGTGGCATGAAGTATTGTTAGGTGATTATTCTATGTGATTGTGAGGCATCATGTGTGATTTGGATATGATGAGATAAATGTGAATGTGAATGTTCTATGTGTACAATATTCATGATGTGATGTGGAATGATTAGAGTAGAGGATATTGTATGAGAGATGTATGAAGTGATGATGATGCATTGAACATGAGCATATGATGTATGAGACACATGAGATGCATGAGAAGCCATACGTGGCTAAAAATACCCTGGCCCAAAGAGGGGGCGATGAACAGGGTGGACCGTAATGGGAGGCATTCGATGCATGGCCCCAAGAGGGGGTGTTTTACTATGCGACTCACCGGCCCATAAGAGGTGGGTAACGGTGGGAGGGAGCGAGAATCTTTGCACGGGCCCAAGTCGGGGTGTTTAACCGTGCAACCTACCGACCATGAGGGTGTATAACGGTAGGACCATTATTGGTAACAACCAAGGGAATTGATTAGGTTCGCCCATTGTGCGGAGTTCCAAATCATGACTCTTAGGAGAGGTGTTGTGCATGTGCATGGTATGAGCATACACATTATTTTGTGATTGTATGAGAGGTGTGAAATTATAATTGTGTGAAGCTAATGCATGGGATGTATAGTGTGTGGATTAGGATCAATGATATTGTGTATGGTGATGGGTGGGAACAGGGGTAGCCTTCTGTATTGCATATATATGTTTGTATTTCATTCCTCACCGTACTCTCTCTTGTGGTTTTCTTAGGTAATAAAGAGGGCACTCAAAGTGCTGAATTTTGAAGGGACATAGTCTCGCTTTGATATGTGTGACATCGGGGCTTAGTATCTAGGAGCTTATATTCTTTTATTTTGTTATTTAAAGATTTGGAAAAATTATTCCTAAGGATCTTATATGGTCAAGCTATATCATTGTTATGTTGACAATTAAGTTCTTTTGAAAACCTTAGTTATATTCTTTTATGGAGACAACGTTGGATTTTGAATAATTATTAGAATTGCGGACATGTTTGTTAAAGGGAGAATTTTGTGAACCTTTTCATCTTGGAGTTAAATGTAGTTTTCATTATAATTTAATTTGGTATTTATTTTTATTATTTGGGGTAGAAAAGTGTCACATAAGCCACTACTCGCGTAGCTTTCCTCCCTAGTGTAACATCCCAAAATTCTAAGCGCCTTTCATAAATGAAATTGTAATAGGAAGAGGTTTTCATAAAATGAATTACATTTTTAAAGGGAGTAACATTGTTCCTTTTTCGCTCGAGTGAGACAGGACTAATATATGAGGTGTCATACTAATTAAACTCTTTTCCATTTACTTAAATATTTTTAGATGTATAGTTAATCTTTTATCGTAACTCCCAATATTAGATTAAATCTTGTCTCTATTCTCGGATGTAATAAAATTGATTTAGGAGTTAATTAACAAGTCAGATTTTACTTGATACAATTTTAATCTTATATTTTAATTATTATAATTGAACAAGTTTTAGTTTTAATATCCAATTATGACTCGACAAATTATAAAATGAATGAATGAATATATTATTATTGAATTGACATGAATGAATTTATGATACAATATTAGTTGACTATTTAGTATTTACACTTATCAATGTCTTGAGTATATGTTATCATAATAACTTGTGATTACTACTTTAAAAAAAAAACTTGTGATTACTAAAAGAATAGTTATAAATATCAATATATAAAATGCTAGTTTCAATTTTTTTTGGTCAAAAGCTAGTTACAATATTTTTTTGGGACAATAGCTAGTTACAATTCAAATTCTACGAAAAGCATACATGTGCTATAGTGAGTACAGTGTTGCGAATCCAGGAACAGTAAGACAAAGTGACTAAATCGTACATACTCGTGAGTCATGGCCCATCTTGCACATGGACTGGCTCAACATTGCTCCAAATTGGATCAATCTGAACATAGTTTAATCACTGTTTCAAACCCAAACAAAAAAAACTGTTTCTTTTTGGGCTACCATGTTTATTTCACTTCAAAATTGGGTCTTTCTCCATCAACTCATCTGCACATGCATGACTGCTTTTAACCCACCAAAAAAAATGACTTGCTTTCGTGTACATTGAGAAATTTCCTTTCTTTATCTTCCAGCTGCGTCTAATTAAACACCAACCACAAGGAAAAAAAATCCCAACTAATAAGAAAAAAAAAGCACGATCCATAAACTAGTTTTCATTTCACGTCAACTCTAAGACAATCTCAGAAATGTGCAATGCATTTTAAATATTTGCCACATGACATAAGCCAACCCCTTTGGAATTTAGATCCGAATCCCAATTAAGCTAAGATGTGCTGGATAACATAAGTTTAACAATATAATATATCACTATATGCTTCTTAAGGATCTAATGCTGTATAGATCAAAAGCAAATTTTATTGCCAACAAAAAGCATGGCCATTGTTTATGATCCTCGAATACTGGTTCCTATTAGCCTATTGTGTTCCAACCCAGTGAATTCATATGGTTTTCGTTATTGATATTTTACTTTTCTACCATTTCCTGAAAGATTTTTCTAAATGGCCTAAATGAAGAATTCTTTTTGCACACACAGTTCACATTCCGTGTAGTGTTTTTCCTTTTCTTTCTCTTGGTTTGTACAAGTCATACGAATTAAGGTGTTCGTTATTTGAATTTTGACCTTTTACTTTCGGTTTTGTTGTTCATATATCATATCTCTGCCCTCTCCCACAAGTAGAACATCTAGAATACTTTGATCTTACTCCTACGTTGCCAAAATTCCACAATCCTTTGTGTGATGTTGGTAATGGTCGATTCTTTTCTTTCTACCTTTCCTATTCTTATATGTGATTGTATGTTTTCATAAGAATTAGAAGGAGATTTACATGTAACGAATTGCTCAGGACTTTTTAAACACAAATTTGAAAGTAAACTTTCTATTTTTCATCATCTTACTTTTCACCATTAATATCTTAGACACTATAAATCCCTTGTTTCCAATATGCTGGAAGAGCTGTCTCCTCGCTGGCACACGACACCATGAAGGCCCAGATGCTCCCAATGCCTTTTTATTTCACACTTGAGATTTGAAAATTTAAACCAAACCAAGTCAAAGGAATCACAATAAAAGAAAAGTGTAAAACCAACACCAAATCATTCATTTACTTTTACCCATTGACAATAAATTTGTCAAAGGGTTGAAGCCAATCAAGCCATAAGAGAATGAACTTCGTATATTTGACACCGATGAAACCAACAAAAAAGTTTTAAACATCATTTATTCTATCTTCTATGTAACAACAAATAATCATGTGTCCAATCATCATGTCTAATTTTTAAAATGACGCGATTTTAGGATAAATCATTTAGTGTGTTTGATTTATTTTAAAATCACATTTCAAATGCAGATCCGATCTAACATTATTGAGAATAACGTTTATCCAAATTCATGTTTAAAATGTGATTTTGAACTAATTCAAAAACATTATTAATTTACCTTAAAATCACATTTTTAATCCAAGCAATGTTTTTTTTTTTTTTTTACACGGACCAATGCTATTTTAAAATATGATTTTATGATAAATTAAACCTTTGATTCGGGCTTAACGCTTACCAAGTAGATTTATCAAACTAGTAAGACTTCTCATAGTAACAATAAACGAAATTTACCCTATAAAGTAATAAAAAGGAAGGAATCAAATCAAATCAAATTAATTAAAAAAAAAAACAATTGAGAAAAGGCAAAAATATTGTATTCTATTAGAATTAGAAAATCAGCCTCTGTACAATGGGCCAAAAGCAGCGCCAGTTAAAACTCTTCCGTCAAGTAAGATCACAAATCATGTATGTACGTATATCCTAATCTACCCAATCTACACCCTAAATTAGAATCAACGAATGAAAATAATCAAAATTGAACCAAAACCCAATTGATTGCGACGATCAATCTTCTAAGTTCTAATTCAAGTTACTCTGTTACTCCTCTGCCAAGAAAATCCCAATTTCACCTAATACTAGTCCAACTATCTGATTCCGACCAACTCTCCGGCATCTGAACTGTCACGAGCTGCCGGAGCCTATCCACCGGCGAACAGAAACTACACGACGAACCAAAATCCCACCGGCAAGGCTCTTCCGGTGAACTCGCCACACTGGAAACCCAATCAGGGAAATCAAAGTGGCTTCTTGGTGACTCATTCTTCACATTCTTCAATGAAACAATGTCATCACCATCCACAAAAGGGTGTTTCAAAAGCATCTCAGCCGTCCATCTCTTTCTTGGATCCTTCACGAAACACTTCTCAAGAAAATCCCTTCCTTCCTTCGACAATTCCTCTGGTATCTCTGGTAATTCTTCTCCCGCTCCAATTCGAAGCAACAACGACCAAATACTCAAACCTTTCTCCACATTCCACGCGGGTTTTCCAGTCACCATCTCCACCACCGCACACCCAAGAGCCCAAATATCCGCCGGCGACTCATACTCGCCGTCGTTAACCGATTCCGGCGACATAAACAGGGGAGTTCCCCTGCATTCAAACTTGCTCTGTTTCACCCCTGTTTCCTTCGCAAGACCAAAATCAGCGATTTTGATCTCTCCATCACCAAACACCAGTATGTTCTGAAGCTTCACATCACAGTGGACAAACCCGTTCTTGTGAATATGCATAAGCCCCTCGATAACAGACCTCGTGTAACTCCGAACTCGTTGCTCCGGAATCCGGCCACCGTGGAACTTGAGCTGATCGGCGAGACTCCCGCCGGCGGCGTATTCAAGGAATAAATTGTAATACTCTTCACCATTCTCGAAGGTGTAGTCATCGCCGAAACACCGAATGATTCTCCGGCATGAACCTAAGCAATCAAGGACATGTTTCTCGTTCTTGAGCGAAAACGAGGTTGAAGCCTCAGAGGATTTAACAACGGTCGGAGAAGAAAACCAAGTGGAATTGCTTGTGGTTGGTTTAGCCAAATTTACAGTAGCGAAGCTTCCTCTACCAATTGAGTCTCCTCGTACCCAATCCATGGCCACAATTACTCTGTGTTTGCTTTTGTGTGTTGTTTTGCTTTGTGGGGAAGAAAGGAAAGGAAAGAAAAGAAAAGAAAAGGAAACGCAAGTAGACAACTAACTGTGCCCTCCAAGAATGAAGAACGCACCTTCTCCCTTTATATATGGGGAAATCTAGTTGATATTCAATGACTAAAGCCACAAGTCGTCTAGGAAAATTAAAATTAACATTAACATTTGAAAAAGAAATAGTAAAAAGAAAAAAAAAAAAAAAAAAGGTGAGAGTGAGTACTAAACAAATATTCGTGGGATGATTGAAGCACGTGATAGGCGAGGATATTTTCTCGCGAAGGGTGTTTTCCTATTTTGGCTGAACTAGCGTACCACACTCACGAACGTGGTTGATGAGATGAACGTTTCTCAAAGATCTTTGTAAGATATCACGCTGCTTCGATAGTGACTTGTAAATATTAGTCCTGTAATAAAAAATAAAAAATTATAACGATTCATGAGAAATTGGTGGTGGTATGGTGTCACTGTGAACGATTTGAGAAATGATGTCGTTTTACGTATATATTTTTTATTTTTTTGGTTGTAGGTGAACTTTAACACGCACTTGGATTAAGTCCTAATTAATTATGTACGTGGTGTGTTTTGCATTAATCATCTGTTTGTTTTGGGCGGAAAAATATGAGCATGTTCTTCACACAATATTCACTGATTTTGGTAGGTGTCAGTCAATCTTATCCTTTTTACGAATTGCTAGTTGCCTAAATTTAACAAATTGCTATCTATTTGAATATTCCTACTACTATTAATTGGAATATGCTTCATTGAAGGTTTTTCGTTTAATTTCCCTTTTCTTTTCTTTCATTTTCGGCAGTGGTTAACTGAATAACATGCCTCCGTGAAGTGGATAGGTAATATTGCATACACTGATTTTTTTTCTTTTCGGTAGAATGCATACACTGAATTAATACTTTAGCAGGTTACATCAATCTGTTCTGTTAACTAATTAGTTCGTAGGTATTAATTAATTATTTGATGTAAGAGTAAATTATTTAATTTATATTGAAATTTAAAAATATTATTAAAAAACAATGCTTGTGAATATTACGATTTTTTATTGAATTTGTTTAAATGGATGTGATGTACTAATTAATTTAATTAATACTACGCTATAAATTTATTTATGAATCCGCACATACAAGTGAAATTAATAAAAAATTAAAGAAAATCAGTGCAATATTCAGCATTTGATTAAGTATTTCACAAATGGTAAAAAAATATTAATATTAAAATTTTGTAAAATTACACTCTAGAAATTTTTTTCATTAAAATTTTAATGAAAATATCAAACTCTAGATTTTTTTAATAGTATTTTAAGCAGTGCGAAGTTAAACAAGTAAGATATATCTTAAAAATAATTCGAATAGTAAATAAATGTAACTAACCCACAGGATGTGATTTCTTTATAAATTATTGTATTTATTTAATCGGAAATGCACTAAGAATTCATGTCAATTATTAAAGATTTGATTTGTGCATAACACCAATTGAAATATACAAGTACGGATTGAGAAGATACAGGTTTCCAATTAGTATCCTATTTTTTTGAAATCAAATCAGATAAAGAATGATTAATAATGATCCTTTCTTGATAACCAAATCAGTGGCCGTTATGTGTTTTATTGGTTTTAAAAAGAAATCAATCTAAACTAGGTTGTCCTATTTAAAGTTTTAAATGGTGTTAAAAGTGTGCTGTAAATTACTTAAAATAAGGCACGTTTTGTTTAGGATACTACAAACTAAAATTAGTTTTTTTTTTTTTTTTACGGACAAACTAAATATTAGGTTCATGGTTCGCATTGGTATTTAAAATATAAATATAATATAGAGGCTGGATTTGTGTACAATTAGAAGGCGACACTTGCAAAACGCGTACGTATCTATATATTTCACGGGGGGAGATACACGTGATATATTAACACGTGAAATTATGGATTAAGAAAATTAAAAATATAATTGTTAATCTTTTAATTACCATGAAGAAATGAAATTATTATTATTATTATAAGAAATAACTTACACCAATTTTTACATCATTAAATAATTTTTTAAAAAATAATTGTATTTTAAAATTCATTTGTTGAGTTAAAAATTACTTTACATTAATCAATATATAATTATTTAATATGTTAAATATGTTGAAATGTACGCTATATATATATTTTTGAAATTCATGAAAATAAAAATCATTTCATTATTAATTTATTAATATTAAAATTTTACAAGATTTGACATAAACAAATAAGATAATGAATAATTATAATTTAGTAGTTTAATCAATAATAAAATTATATTTTATCTAAAATTATCAATGATATAAAAATTAATATAACTTATATAGGTATAAATATCATATAACATATAAATTATTTAAGTTTTCTTAATTAAAATTAAAACTTATCAATCAAAATATCAAAATTTCCCCCTCTTTGTGAACCCTAATTCCACAACCTAAAAGATAATTTAAATTTTATCAAATTTCTATTAATTGTTTTTTACTTATAAATCTTGAAAATTATTTCATATATCAAATCAATCATAAATTTTAAAATATTTAGATTGAAAATGAGCATTTGAGGGTTTTAAGTAGAAAATAATTATTTTAAATGACTAAATTTATTTAATTTTAAAAATAGACTAGGTTGATTTGCTTAAAAATAAACTTGCGTAACCAAAATTACATAAGATTTAAATTAAAGAGACCAAAAATATAATTAAACACTTTTCTTATAATTCATGTATCCTCTCATTTATGGTTATACAAGGAGAGAGAAACAACTACACTACGTAAGAAAAATCTTAATTGAAGAGATGTGTACGGGAATAAGTTTTCAATACTTCTAAAAAGTATTCACCACTTCCATATTCTCTCTTCTGATACTTAACATTCTTTTATCATTTTTTAATACTTAAAGAGATTTAAAATTAAAAATATATTATTTATTATGTCAAGTGTTTGATTTAAAAAATAAAACAAATACATAAATTATCCCCGACAAAATACCAAAATTAAAATAAAAAGGAACATTTTAGCATAAAAAATTGAAATGTTTTGCTCATATGATGTCATTTTTTAGGTTAAAAGATATCATTGTAAATATTATGTCATGCTTCAAATATTTAATATATGTTAAGAATTTATAATATTGCATTTATTGTTAATTTTGTATATATTATCCGTCAAAAAATTGCGTATATATCATCACATTATTTGATTATAAATATATATTAGTTTTTAATATATTAATTTAATATGTAATATATTAATATTATATAAAACTAAAAATATATTATTGTTTTGGAAATTGACTTTGTGGTTTTCATGATCATATAAATTACTGTGATAATATTTTTGCGGAATTGTTAGCTCTCTTGCATGGCCTACAGTTGGTTTGGAGTGAAGCCTATAGAAATGTGGCTTGTTGGACAAATTGTTTAGAAGTTACTAATTTAATTTATGAATCTAATGTGTGTTTTCATCAATATGGGGCTATTATATATCGGGGCTATTCAAGATTATTTTTGTCTAAGGATTGGAGAATTACTTTAAATCACATGACTCCAAGGGAGGGTGATTATTACTCCCCTTTCTTATTTAGTGCATTCGTCTTTTAAAAAAAATTATAACATTCCAAATGTATCCCTAATTAAAGGTCATTATATTAGTGACATTAATTGTCACATGGTGGAAGACTCCAAAGGTCAATTTCTATTGGTGTAGTTGAACATGTGAGTAAAACTCCATTAACTATTCACACTAATCAAGATATGAGGAATTAAAAGAGTTAAATATTAATGAAGGGCAAATATGAAAAAAAAATGATTAATTTATCTAAAAATCTGCAAAGAATCTTATATTAAGGGACATTCAATTCTTCTAGAAGGAGTTCTTATAAATAAGGACGGAGGGAGTATGTTGATACTTTAGCCAAACTTTATCTCGTTCCTGGAAAAGTTTTCTATTATTAGGCACCCTCCTCATGCTCTAGATATTTACATATCTTGCGGCTGATAGATTTGATATCTCTTTTATAGGTTGTAGTTGTTTTTCTAATTTTCATCATGTAACCAAAAAAAATGCAGTTTGTACAAATTAATACATTAATTTACCAATTCAATAAATTGTTTAATACTGCATAACAGGCTTAACAATTGACTACTCCACCAAAACTTTACAATTGACTACTTAATTAATTAAAGATATACCTTTTGTGTACATTAATAAAAAATTATGATATTGTATCATGTATCTGGCAATAAAATTGGGTTTGTTCTCTCTCCTGAAAAATTTTAGTAGGAGAGAGAGTGACACACAAGTGTGTAAGACCCACACACTTATATGTATATCACTCTCTCTCTCTCTTACTGAACTTTTTCAATCACTGGATCAGAGCTCCACCCAATAAAACTTACTTCTTCATGTAAGATGTTTTTTAATGTTGATTGGACTGTGAAGGCAACATAGATAAACTTGTGCGAGAATATAACTTGGTTAATTGCATAAGTAGTCATCAGTCTTTTAAGACCAATATGATGGGTATAAAGTGTGTTTGATAAAACATTTCAATTAGATGAAACCTGAAATTAGTAGTTAAAATTACTTCATTATTAGTGTTTGGTAAGCTAGCTTTTTAGATAGCTATTCGGCCAGTTTGGATGTACTTTTGCAGAAGAACTTCTAAGTGAAAAAAATAGAACGAATCAAAGAGGTTAAATGAATTTAACTTTTGCATAAGTTGAAATTAGTCTTTGTAGCCCACATTCTCCAAAAGCTCTCCCATTTAACTTCTCCACAGGTAACTAATTTCAAATTATGAAGAAGTTAAATTCATTTGACTTCTTTGATTCATTTTATTTTTTTCTTCTATAAGTTCTTCTGCAGAAGTGTATCCAAACTGAGCTCTTATCTTTTATTGAAAAGTTACTTGAGATGACTTTTTTTTTTAAAAAAAGCTCACTTTTTCAGCTATTAGCTGAAAATTTATTACAACTTTATCCCACAATAATTCTTACCCATCATTATTTAATAATTAATGATGTTCTTATATGTCATTTTACCATTTTCAGCTAGTTTTTTCAAACACTTTCAATAAAAGTCAGTTAGTTTTTCAGCATTCAACTAGCTTTTCAACTAATTTTTCAGCCAGTTTTACCAAACACACTCATAGTGAAAGTTAATTAGAGGATAATTTATATAATTAGTTTAATATGAGGACCAATGGAGAGAAATGACATGTTCACCGATAAAATTGAGGACTTGCACTTCTCCTTTTAATTTAAATATAATTTTATATTTAATCTTATTCAAAAAAATTCATTTCAAATTTTGATATGAATTAAGAGGAAGTTAGTAAGCATACATCCCGCTGGCGTCCTACCAGTAATATTGACATATACTTTCCCTTAAAGTATTGTTGCCAATTTGTTCCCTGAAAAATTGGAGGACCTTTATTTTTGTTCTTGAAAGAAGGAAACTATGAAATTAGTTCCTGGATGTGTTCTCCACCTTTCAATATAGTCCATTTATTATCATTCGTCTATTGAATCTAACAGAAACGCTAACGTGACACGCGCGTTACGTGTCACATATACACATTGTATGTTAATAAAATAATTCATTTTAGTTCCTTGTGAATAAAATAGTTCATTTTAGTCCCCTGTGAATAAATTAGTTCATTCTAGTCCCTCATTAATGTAAATGATTTCATTTTCATCCATCCTACTACATTTGACTTCATCAACAACGTATTCTCCTCCACCAGCCCCCCCCCCAAAAAAAATCCTAATAGAAGAAACCCTAATTCCTATATTGGCAATAAATTTTTTAGACTAGAAAGAATAAATTGAAATATAATTTTTGCAGTGCAATATTCATAATTATTAAGAGGAACCAGAAAAGAAAAAAAGAAACAAGACAACATACATTGTCTTTAACAGAAAAGAATTCATCCAAGTTGGACCATAACTTTAACATGTCATTACAATCAAAATAAACATGTATGTTATGTGCAATTACAAAATAAGCACACAATGACAACAATTACTAAACATATTGTCACTCATTATAAAATGACTTAGCAGCATTAAATGGTCAATGCATTTCTCTCCATTTCATGGGTTCCTAGGTGTTGACAACCTTAAATCAGATGACCTCACAGAGTATTTCTATTTATGTCTAGTTGATTGCAAAGTAGATTGGGACAACAATCCTGGTGGCTTGTAGGGCGGATTTTTGAATTTAATAAACCTTTTAACAGGTATCATATCATGGTGTAGCTACAACTGGTGTAGATATCCCCGACTTTGAAGTAGCAAGGACAATATTAGGTTGAAACTTATAAATAATGTCAAATAATTTTCACTACAAGAAATTCGCCTTTTAGCGACAGCCAAAAGCCGTCGCTAAAAGTGAAAAATCGTCGCTACATAGATTGTAGCGGCGACTTAGAGATGACCAAACGGACGTCACCAAAAGGCTCGTCGTTAATGCAATAGTGACGAGAAAAATAGGCCGTCGCTACGTAGAGACGGTCGGGGCCGTCGCTAACACCATGGTCGTCGCTACGTATTTTTGTTAATTTTTTAAAATTTTTTATCTAGTGACGACTATAGTGAGGGCCATAGCCATCACTAATGATAATTTTTTTAAATTAAATGTATTATTATTTATTTTATTTTAATATTTATTAATTTTAAAATTATAAATAAAAATACAAAATACTATATAAAAACACCAATAGAAGAATATATATATATATATACACACACACAGATTGTTCGAACATAATACAATAAAAGTATAAAAAACGTAATAAAAAAATCAATTGTGGCGGCAATGACGCTGGTGTTGTGGTGGGGGACGATCCTCATCCTCATCCAGGGCGTCATCGTAGTAGGGATGCGATTGAGCTTGAGCTTGAGCCTGAGCCTGAGCAACCTGAGCCTCCAGCAACCGGTGCATCTGTTGTCGGAGTCGTGCGAAGTCCTCCTACAATTGTGCAGCCTTCGCTTCAGCCCGGCTAGCTTGCTGCCTTGCTTCAATGACTTCATGGCGCAGCGCTTCATCAGCCAAATGTCGTGACCCGAACCCGTCACTCCCGCTAGTATGTGGCTAAGACTCCTGAGTGAGGCTGGTCAAACATAAACGAATGTTGGTTGACAAGTCCCCGGTGCCATAACAGTGGCCTCGGGTCTTGCCACCCGAAACATCCTTCCAGATCTGTAGCTTGATGGACCCATCAAAGTTGGAGTTGTCCCCCATTGTGACTCCACCTCCCTTAGGCGGTCCTGGTAATTTGTCTGTTGAGTACAGGTAAACGTATAATTAGTTAGTTATATATTCAATTGCAAATATATGAAATTATATAAAAAAAACACTGATAAGCACAAACCTAGACTTGCATAGGTGGACCTTGCTCGGTTATCTACCCAGCCACCACCCTTATTTATGTGGGTGGCCACAAAAAACTGATCGGGCTCTACCTCCCGCCCAAGCTGTTGAGCCTACACAGAATAATTACACAAATAAATTATTTTAATAACAAATACAAAAATAATATAAAAGAGTGCTTGTTTGTACATACCATATCCAACGCCACCTCATGGTGGGCCCTGCGGCCCGTGGTGTGGACTGCTCCCCCCGCGTTGAGAAGCCTGATTGCTCTTGTTACGAGCGGACTTCCCCTTGAATTCTTCAAAGGCCTAGTAGGCCAAAAGACCCTCCCAGGCCTCCTCACCACACCAAGTGGGTCTCCTCCCAGCCCTTCGGGCCTTGTTCATAATATCTCGAAGGCGATGAGCAATCCTCTGCTCGTACACCTTCGTGATTTGGGCCTCATTAGAAGGGTCCCAAGTAACTTTGCTTTGAAAAAATGGCAAGTTATTAGAAAATGACATACTTAAGGAAAAAAATATAAATTGTTTATAGTTTTTATTTACCGTAAACTCGGCTCACCCCTTGTCTCATACAACCTGCAGGGTGACCTACCACAGGTAGTGAGGACCCCGGCCGGAATTGCGAACGAATCGCACATGACCAATGGCTGCGATGGGTGGGTTGTTAGGCACCCAACTGCAAAATAAAAAAATTTAATATTAACTGTTAAAATAAATAAAGATTCAACATTATCAATTCAAAAGAAGTAAAAAAAAAAAAAAACTCACCCCTTCTTAAATGGTCGGATAATAACCCTACCATGAGGGTCTACCTCATGAGGTCGGTTGGAGTTGGCACCCTAGAATCGAACTAGCTCCGCATCAGACTCAGGGTCAGCGTCCTCATCCATCTCAGCCTGAGCGTGCTCAGCGTCCACCTCGGGCACAGACATATGTGGAAGCTCCTCCTCCACCACTGTAGGGATCTCATGATATCCCGGTGTCGGGATGAACCTCATTCCGTCGAATGGCGGCGGGTTAGATGTAGGAGGTATACCAGTAGCTTCAGGGGAGGAAGAAGAAGACTGGAGGTGGGCCACCGCAAGCGCTGAAGTAGATGGCAGATCCCGCAGCTGATCAGGGTTAGAGGGGTGGGTCATCTCCCGACGGGCACGAGCAGCCTGTGCAACAAACTCGGCTTGAGGGATGGACCTTCCTATACTAGGTGGGACCTTATGTCCACCTTTACCACGTATACGAGGCATTTTCTCCTAATTTTAATAAGTTTAAATTAAATATTAAAAAACACACCTATAAACTATATATAAATTATATAAATTAAATAATTATACAAATTATATTAAATAACTATATAAATTAAATAATTCTATAAATTATAATTACTAATTACTTCTAATCTATCTAAATTAAATAATTACAAATTACTAATTACTAATTACTTCTAATCTATATAAATTATTTCTTGTAGTGAATTATATTAAATAGCATACCTATAAATATATCACATTAAACAAATTAAACAACATACCTATATCACATTAATAAACTAATAAAACTAATAAACAACATACCTACTAAGCAATGTTTAAAACTAATAAACTAATACCTATATCACATTAATAAACTAATAAAACTAATAAACTATTGATTACTAATAAACTAATTAAAACTGTAAAATTTATTGGTTGCGAGGCCGGATCCGGATAAGGAAGAGGAAAGGAGGTGCAAAAGGACTTACGGACAACTATTTTAGATTCTGATCAGTTCAAAACGAACCTATGAAGGAGGGGGAGTGTTTAATCGGTGAGATTTGGAAAATGAAAGAGAAAAAGGGAGAGGAACACTAATTGAATAGAGAGGAGGAAAGGAGAGGGAGGAGGAGGATTAGGAGGAGGAATGTGGAGGAAGGAGGAAGACTGATTGCACTGAGCTGCGCATTTAATGCTGTAGCGACAATTTAGCGATGACTACTAGTGATGGCTCATGGTCGTCGCTACGTTCTCGTGTCTAAATCAACGCATTCTTGTAGTGTTTCATTTACAATACTAATAAGAATCTTGTTATAGTAAAAATAACAACATTTAAGAATAAAGGCTAAGTAAAATTAGAACCTACCAGTGGCCAGATTTTGTTCAGGTTGATTTCGATCAATACTTAAAGGTTGTTATTGCAAGCTTTGTATCAACAAAATTCAAACCTATATGCATTTCAATTTTTTTTTCTTTTAAAAAAATTATTGTCAATTTGGGGTTAGGGTTTCTTCTGTCTAGACTTGGAAGAATAATATGTTGTTAAAGACAAATGTAATAAGTGAGATGAAAATAAAATCATTTATATTAATGATGAATTAAAATAAATTAATTTATTCAAGGTGGATTAAAATGAATTATTTTATTCATGAGGGAAAATAAACTATTTTATTAAGACGCTAGCTGTTGTGTGCACTTCAATGTCTCTGTTAGGATTATGTGCATGATGGATGGTATATAGGACACTAAACTAAAAGGTGGAAAGTACATTCAAAAATTAATTTAACAGTTTTCTTTTTTCAATTTCTCGCGAACCAAATTGATCCATTTTAGGCTTCCCTTAATTACTAAAAATTTAATTTTTATAAAAGAGGAAAATGGCATGAAACGCGTATATTTGGGAAGGCATATGTCTCGTGTGAAGCCAACAATGACCTTTGATTTTAAGTGAATGTCTTCATCACTTTGCGCTGTACTGAAATGGGCACATTTTGTGGATACTGGGTACCCTAAAATATTATTATTACCTAAAAAATAATCAACCTTCACGAGGACACCGACAACTGCGACTGGGCGTTTTTGAAGAATTCCGTGTAGCGATCAAAGTTTGGGGCATGCGTAACTGGATAAGGAACCATATATCAACTGGCTAGAGCTGTCAAAGTATCAATCGGGTTTATTCAAGTGATACATATTAAATTCTCTTTAATTAAGATTTCAGGTTTGAATCTTATGCATAAAAAAAATTCCAATCAAAATAACCAGCCCAACCATGATATGAATATTACTGACTCAAACAAACTTACCTCTGAAAAAGGATACATGTGATTAATTTAAAATAAAAAATAGTACTGTAAATAATATTTAAATTTTCAACCGATTAATTTTATCTACATGTTAATACATTGCTAAAATCAATCCCTTATGTTTACTACTGACCGCCTGGATCGAGTAGTAAGAGTTGTCTGTTAAATACTCAGAAAAAAGTTTTGCTCTCCACAAAGATCCTACCTTACTCGGGCAATATTCTATGAGGATACTATTGCACGAAAATAATCCCTTGTGTTAAATAATATGTCTTTAATTTAATTAAAACATCTTTTAATTCAATCCGATATCTATATATCAATTAATGAATTTAGTTTGTAAAGATCGTAAAGATCATGAAGTTATAGTTCATACTATTTAATAGTTGTCAGCATAAAATTATTTTGTATTATTAATTACCCACTTGATGATAATGTACGGTATATAATTATAAACATCAATTATATCAATATATTTCAAAGTATTAATTAAACTCTAAACTTAATAAGTAGCCAAATGTTTGTGGCTCATGACTTGACAACATATATTGTGGAAAGAATTCTTAAGTTCGAACTTATTAAACACAATCTTAGTAATAGGGATACCAGTGGTTAATAAAAAAACTCTAAACTTAATAGAAGAATGATTCTCAATTTAATTCTAAATCTTTAGATGAATCTCATAAATCTGTATATAAATAGGGTTTGTCTATGGTGGACCATAGTTCACGTGGTCCAAAATATGGAAATATAGTAATTTAAATTCCTAATCACCAAATTTAATGTTTATTTTATTAATGATTGATATTAAAATAATTTTCAGTTGTTTTTTATGAAATATTACTTGAAAATAATAAAAATTCAAATCGATATTATCATGTAATGTAAAATTTTGCCTTTTAACTTTAAATTGATATATCCTCAACGAAATTAGCATAGGTTGTATTGTAAATACATATTTTCCCTCAAATTAAACTCAAATAGTCATATAAAGACTATTTAATAAAAATAAAATTATCTTTTCACCTTTTATAAGCAAACAAATATAAACTGGATTAGGTGGACCAAATTTTGTTTGTTCCACCCTAGAATCGTACATATAAATATTCAACTTAAAGCTGGAGATGGGGTTGCTGCCGCGTTAGGAGGATGGTGACACCCCTAATGAAAATGAAAACTGCAACCTGATGAAAAATAAATTAATCAAGGAAGTACATATTGAGTATTAATAGAAGCACAAATCGCATAAACTATTTTATATTTGGTAATAATCGTAAAAAAAATTGTTATTTTCTCTCTCATTTATTTTAATTAAGAGACTACTTCAACAGTTCCTAAGGAAAAAATGGTTTACAGGTTTTGTCTTTTTTTTTTTAATTTTATCCAAATTAAATAAACTGAATATGTTAAAGTGATTTTTGTAAAAGTACTTTTTGGTAAAATAGTATGGATTTAGTAAATGTTTTACACTGATATTTAATAATGTTTTATTATCACATTATTTAATGAGTTTAATAATATATAAAATGTTATATTTAATTATTAAATAATTATTACATAAGCTTTTTTTATAAAATCCAAAATAAATGGGATTTGTACAATTTATTCGGAACCCTACATAAAATTTAACTTTTATATATTAAGATTTTAACTTTGCGAGATTTCAGATAAAGAAAAAAAAAAATCTTATTGCCATATTGGAAAAGGAAATGCTAACTCTTTTTAGGATATCCAAAAACATATTTTTGAAAAATTTTACTAGAAATTTAAAAATAAATAACCCTAAGAGATAATAAATTTGTACAACCAAAACATACAACAACTTATACAACACACTTTTTTCCTCTATATCTCTCCATCACATTCCATATTTCTCTCTCTTCTTTCTTTCTTTTCTCTTTATCTTTCCTTGTTGTATGGTTGTACAAATTTCATTACTCTAAATACGCTATAAGATTTTCAATTTTAGATTCATAAGAATTAATTTTGTAATCTATTTATTACGTACGTACGATTTATATGTAAACTTCCATTTTTGTAACTTGTATTATTTTAAATTCTGGATTACTTGATAGCCACATGACACATGTGATGTTCGCTTAATTAGGGCGCAACCTTTTCGCTAGCAGTGAGTTAATTAGTTCAATAAAATATTATGTTTTGAAAATATATATAAAAGAAATACAAAAAAAAAGGAGAAGGAGAAGGAAACTTGATCAGGCAAACTTTCAGGTTAGACTTAGGAGAATCTAATACAACTAGCAGAAGACATATGCTTTAATTGGCAAGTCCAACTAACTTGCTAGGATGTCATGCAATCATTCAAGAATTGTATGCATCGAAGAAAAGAGTCCAAGTTCCATTAAGATGTACCATTCGAATATCCTTCAGCCACCTTATTAAGGAATGCTAGTAAAGCAAGATCAGCTATCGCTAATAAATTAACTCTATGTGTGTAAATGTTTCAGACAAACATCCACGTTAAATTAACTCTATTAGCGATTTTATTTAAACCTAAACCCAAGTTTTTAAGGGAAATCGTGTACCTTTTATCTAATACTATTAAATGCTTTCATTTTTAGTTAATTGATTTGAATTATATCTTGTTTTTCAGTATAAAGAACGTAAGATTATACTTATTTTTTAAGTATTATATCATTAGGTTTAATTATATTTTTATCTCCTAAAATATCACGATTTTTTTTATTTAATCCCCATTTTAAATTTTTTAAGTAGTTCCTATAGAATAATTTTCCAAATGATCCATCTTTTTTATACATGTCACTGTATGATAAAAAAATATTGACCATTTGAAAAAAAAAATCATTTGTAAAAATACTATTTTAAAAAAATAATTGAAAAGAAGGACCAAATAAAAATATCGTCATGTTACTGGAGAAAAAAAAAACATAATTAAACCACTCAATTATTAAAGAATAAGAAACATATTATATATTTATAAGAGCCAACTTATTATATGTATATATATTGTGGGCATAATTTTTCTTTAATATTGTAACTAATCAAGATAAAATTTGTGATTAAACTACGTACAATCAATAATAATTATATATTTGCCATATACAAATGAAAATGGCGCGGCATGCATGTGTTTCCATCTTTTTATGCTGAATTTATCTAAAGTTTCTCTTCTGACAATTAATCTATGTTTCTCCTAAGGAATTTTAAGGATGTACTTGTACCCTCATTTCTTTAGTTTGACACTGTACGAAATAATTAATTTTCTTTTGATTTAAGGTTTGGACCCAAGTTATTTACAATAGAAAGCATGCTCTTTTACTTGTTAACTAGCACATAGTAGTGTATTTGCACGGGTGACGTTGAGTTATGAGTGATGTTCATTTTTACATATATTATAAAAGTTTTATGATAAAATTAGTTTATGATATAATCATATACATCAATTAGAGAAATATGAAGATCATATTGTTAAGATGTTTATAGAAAATAATAACTAATACATTATTAATATAATTATAAATTTAAAATATATTGAGATTTGAGATCGCACAATCCGATTACTTTAAATCTATATAAAGTGTATGAAAAATATCCATGTTGGGAGAGTTATCTCCACCATTATGTGGATGTTTATGGAAGAAACAAGACTGTCTCATGTGGAGGATATTTGGTGAAAGTCACTTTAGCAAAGTGAGAATAAAAAAATCTAAAAAAATCGAAATAAGAAAATGTGACATGCATACTAGCCGAACAATATAGAGTAAAAAGAATAGCCAAAAGATATAATGAGTGAAAATATTAATGACTAAAATAGAGAGTTAAATTCAAAAAGCACATTAAATTTAATGCAAATCAACACACTTATTGTATTTCTTAATATGTGTTTTTATGTTATGAAACAAATAAATAGAAATGAAAAATAAGAGAAATTATTTAAATATAATAATAAAAAAAGTAAATTAAAAGTGTAATTAAATGATGGGAGCAAGACTGCCTCCCGCAAAGGATACATGTGGTTAATAAACAAAACCACTTTATTGAAATGAGAATAAAAAAAATACTCATGTGAGAAAACGTGATGCGTATACTGCGGGAATAATATAATGAGTGTCAGTAGGAGCAAGACTGGCTACCGTGGAAGATACTCATGGTTCATTGAAAAAACCATTTTTGTAATGTAACAGATTAATAAGAATGGATAATGAGTGAAATTATTTTAACATAACAATAATAATAATAATAAAAACAAAAGTGTGTTAAAAAATAAAAAAAAGGAAAGAAAAAATGAAAATAACAGGAGCAATATTGTCTCCCGTGGAGGATACCAGTGTTTCATAAATAAAAATCACTTTACATGACATGTGTTTTTATGTAACAAAATAGATAAAAAAAAATGGACAATGAGAGAAATTGTTTCTTTTTTTTCTTTTTTAAATCACACCTTAATTTTTTTTTATTATTATTACATTAAAATAATTTCTCTCATTATCTATTTTTGTTTATCTATTTTGTTACATAAAAATATATGTTATGTAAAGTACCTCTCGTGGAGGATACTTATAGATTGTGGTTCATAAAAAGAATCACTTTATTAAAATGAGAATTAAAAATCTAAAAAAAAACTCAAGTGAGAAAACGTGACACGTTTACAACAAAAATGATTTTAAGATAAAAAATAAATAGACAAATAAAATAAGTAAGAGAGATATTAAGTGAAAACATTATTGAATAAGAAAGAGAGATAAATAATATGTTTGAAAAAATCACTTTTGTAATGAAACAGATTAATAGGAACGAATAATGAGAGAAAATATTTTAATATATATAACAATAATAAAAAATTGAAAGCGTGATAAACCACAAAATAAACAAATAAAAAATGAAAATGGAAAGAGCAAAATTGTTTCCCGTGGAATATATTCGTGGTTCATAAACAAAAATTACTTTACATGACATGTGTTTTCATGTAATAAAATAGATAAACTGAAATAGATAATGAGAAAATTGTTTTAATATAATAATAATAAAAGAATATTAAGGTGTGATTTAAAAAAGAAAAAAAGAAATGACAGGAGCAGTGATTCCCGTGGAGGATACCCATAGATTGTGATTCATAAAAAAATTTATTTTCTTAAAATGAAAATAAAAATTAAAAAACTTAAATGAGAAAACGTGACACATATATGTATTGCAAATACAATTTTAAGATAGAAAATAAATAGATAAATAGAATAGGTAAGAGAGGTATTAAGTGAAAACACTTTTGAATAAAAAAGAGATAAATGATATATTTGAAAAAATCACTTTTGTAATGAAACAAATTAATAAGAACGAATAATGAGAGAAAATATTTTAATATAACAATAATAATAAAAAAAATGAAAGTGTGATAAAAAATAAAAAATAAAGAAAAAATGAAAATGGCAGGAACAAAACCGTCCCCGTAAAGGATACTCATGGGTTTATAAACAAAAATCACTTCACATATGACATGTGTTTTTATGTAATAAAATAGATAAATTGAAATGGATAATAAGAGAGATTGTTTTGTAATAATAATAATAATAATAAAAATAAAATTAAGGTTTGATTTAAAAAAGAAAAAAGAAATGGCAGGAGCAGGTCTGTCTCCCGTGGAGGATACTCGTAGAGTGCATGTGGTTTTTAAAAATTCCGGGTTATTAAAATGAGAATAAATTTTAAAAAAAATCAAGTGGAAAAACGTGACATGTGTATTGGAGGAACAATTTTAAGATAGAAAATAAATCGAAAAATATAATAGATAAGAGAAATAATAAGTGATAACTTTAGTAAATAAAAAAGAGAGATAAATGACATAACGAATAATGAGATAAAATACTTTAATATAATAATAATAAAAAGAAAATGAACGTGTGTTAAAAAAACAAAATAAAAATAAAAATGACAAGAGCAGGACTATCTCTCGCGGATGATAGCTTATTCATAAACAAAAATCACTTTAGATGAGATGTGTTTTTATGTATTGAAATAAATAAATAAAAATGGATAATAAGAGAAATGATTTTAATATAATAATAATAAAAATGAAACTGTGATCTAAAAAAAAATGACAACAGTAGATCCATCTCCCGTGGAGGATACTCGTAGATTGTGTCTAATAAATTAAAAAGAAAAGCGTGTATAGTAGAAGCAATGAGAGAAAAGAGCATGTGTAGACAAAAAAAAATTAAAAAGAAAAAGAAAAAATGTGAGAGAGACGCGTGTATATAGAGTGTGTTTGGCAAGGCCAATAAGCTAGCTACTAGCTTATTTGCCTAGCTTATAAGTTAGTTTGACCAACACAAAAGTGTTTGGTAAGGTATATCAAAGTAGCTTATTTTAGGAACTTCTAACTTATAAGCTACAAGCTACTTCACCTAGCTTCTAGCTTGTAGCTTATTTAATTTTCTTCCATCACTACCTCTCATATTTTAATACATTTCCCTTATCATTCTTAATTTCTTTTTACCTATTATTATATATTTTAAATTTTAGTGACAAAAACCTTCCAATCTATTTTTACCTATTATTACATATATAATAAGTAATTTAAAAATTATGAATTAATTAAATTGTTATTTTCTTTTCACTATTTTATGAAATTATTTTTATATTATACTATTTATTTTATTAATTTCATTATTTATTTTAATTTTTAATTAAATATTTTATCACTAAAAAGGTTTAATAAGAATATAATTATTTTTTAAAAAATATAAAATTATAATTACATAATAATATATATTTTTTCTAAAAAAACACAAATAGAATTTATATAATAAAATTTATGTAGTTATACACTTTTATGTCATTTTACATTTACTAACTAGCTTATCAACTAGTTTTACCAAACATTCTAATTCAATAAGCTAGCTTATCAGCTCGGAGCTTATAAGCTAGGAACTTATCAGCTAGCAGCTAACTTATCAGCTAGTTTTTCCAAACACACTCATAGTATAGTAGAAGCAACGAAATTTACCCATTAAAACAAATAAAAGTATTAGTGTTTGTGGTAAAAAGTTTCAGAAGTAATTACAAAAACTTTTAATTTTTCAAAAATAATTTAAAAAAATTTATTTTTATTCTGATGTATAATTATTCTGGGACTAAAATTTGAATTTTTTTAAAAGACTTTTTTTTGAAATAGAGTAAGTATAAGTTGTTCTTTATTATATGTTTTCCAATTCAACCAAGAATTATATCTTTTATAATCACTCGAATCAAAGACTAAGAACATATTTCAAAGAAATATATGAAAGAAAAGATTACGAATGATAAAAAGAATACAAGAAATTTAAAGGATTAAAATTCAAAGAAGAAAGGAACTTCAAAGAAATAAAGAAAATGAACTTTATCAGACTAATATTGAATGAAAAGATGATTGATTACATATTTTCTATTAGAATCACTAGTTGTCACAAAAAGATGTACATACTTGATTTTTAAAGAATCTTAGAAATGAAAATCCAACCCCTATTTAAATAATGATTGATCTATTTATATAGTTAGAAAGTTTAATGTCTAAATTATTACATTTTGACATGTCATAAAAATAAACTAACTTTACAACATCAAAACAACTTGTGTTTTGAATCAAATCTAAAAAGGTTGGTGGGTTTGACCCCCACTAAATACATTCCTTGGGAGGGATGAGGAGCCTTAATTAACTGTGACTAAACCCTGAATACCCCTAATAATAGGAGATACCTATGGTTTACACCAAAAAAAGATTACTTTGAAGAAGATGATGTATTTGATTCTGACTCGCCTTCTTATAAAGAATTAGAAGATGCATTTGAAAATTCACTTTCAGATTCACACACTAGCACAAAAATGTGCTTTACTCAAAGCACAACTTTCAGAAGCTCACAAAGAAAATGAAAATTTGAAAAGTGAAAATGAGAAATTGTTCAAGACAAACCACTATCTTCAACAATAACATTTTAAGCTTTCTAAACAAATAAAAAAACTAAAACTTAAGTCCCTAGAAGATACAATTCATATAGTCTATCTTTTCAGAAGGAAAACGATCTTCTGAAAGAAAAGATAAATGAATTGAATCAAGATCTTGCTAAGTTTGTCAAAGGAACTAATAATTTAGAAAAACTCATTGGATCTTAAAAAGGAATATTTAACAAAGAAGGAATAGGATTCAATAAGTTTCAAAAACAAAAACTATACAAAAGTTTCTTTGTACCAGCCAAAAGGAAATTTTCTAAATACTCTTGGTGTAACAAAATTGGACATCTAGTTCAGAATTGTTACAATAAGAAGAGAAATCTCAAAAGAAAGGTAACTAACCCCAAAGGACCCAACAAAATTTGGGTACCTAAATCCTTACTTCCTTCTGATGCAGGAACAAACCAAAATAGCCAAAAGGAAAAAGCAATGGTTCCTGGACAATTGCTGCTCAAGACATATGATAGGGGACAAGAACAAATTCATTCAACTAGAAAAGGTGGAAGGTGGTACAGTCACTTTTGGGGACAACAACAAAGCAAAAATCAAAGGAATAGGTAAAATGGGTAAGATCTATTATGTTCAAATTAACAATGTCTATTATGTCAAAGGTCTAAAACACAAATACTCTCAACATCAGTCAACTTTGTGACAATGGCTATGAAGTTGTGTTTCAACTTACATTATGTGTGGTAAGAGATTCATCCACTAAAAAAATCCTATTTTCTAGAACTAGAAATAAAAATCTATACAACATATGCTTAGAAGAACTTTCAGATCTTACATGCTTTGCATCTTTTAAAAATGATAAATGGATATGGCATAAGAATGTAGGTCATCTAAATATGAAAACTATTTCAAAACTTTCCAAACTAGCTAGAACTAGTTAAAGGATTACCTAAAATCAAATTTGAAAAGGATAGAATATGTGATGCATTTGTTAAAGTAAAACAAACTCATTCCAATTTTCATCCTAAAAAGGTTATTTCTACTAAAAGACCTTTAGAACTCCTACATATTGATCTCTTTGGCCGACCAAAACTCCTAGCATTGGAGGAAAGATATATGAATTTGTTATAGTGGATAACTATTCCAGATTCAAATGGGTATTATTCCTCTCCAAAAATGAGTCTTTTTATGCTTTCAAAATCTTCTCCAAAAAGATACAAAATGAAAGTTGTCAACACTTTGCTTCTGTTAGGAGTGACCATGGAGGTGATTTGGAAATTATTCTTTTAAAATATTATTTCATGAAAATGGAATTTCTCACAACTTTTATTGTCCAAGAACTCCTCAATAAAATGAAGTTGTTGAAAGGAAAAATAGAACTTTACAAGAAATGGCTAACACTATTTTAAATGATAGTGGAATTCAAAAATATTTTTGGGCAGAGGCAGTTGCCACCTCTTGTTGTATTTTAAATAGAGTTTCTATCAGAAGCATATTGAACAAGACTCCATATGAGTTGTGGAAATGAAGAAATCCTAACATTTCATACTTTCATGTATTTGATTGTGATTGTTATATTTAAAAAAAAACAAAGAAAATCTTGAGAAGTTTGATTCAAAATCAGAAAAGGCCATCTTTCTTGGCTATTCAACAACTTCAAAAGCTTATAGAGTTTACAACATTAAGAATCAAACTATAGAAGAAAGTATGCATGTTATCTTCAATGATTCTAACATATCTTCTAAGAAAGTGACTGACACAAAATTAGAAGATGAGTTTGAAAAACTCACTATTCATAAGAAGCAATATTCTGATGAGAAGGAATCTTCAGAATATTCATAGGAACCATAAACCTCTAAACCAAGGCATGATTCAGAAGGACAAAATGAAATAGAAAATCAGAATCATAACAGAGAAGAACATCCCAGAAGCTGGAGATTAGTATCTGCTCATCCACATGATCAAAATCATTGGAAATACCTCAGAAGAAGTAAAAACAAGATCTCAGTTAAGAAGAGAAGAAAATGAAACACCTTTAGTTGCTCAAATTGAACCAAAGAACATCAATGAAACACTTGATGATAATGTTGGAGCCACAGGAAACACTAGAAGGGGGGTTGAATAGTGTTTCAAAACTTTAAACTAATTTTCGGAAACCCTGTTTGACACATCTAATAAATCTTTTCAGGTTATTAAGAAAAACTCATTTGGCAGATAATAAAGATTATCAGAGTTAGGCGGAAGCTATGAAAATAGGTTTTTCAAAACTTTCTGAATATGATGAATCAGATAAGCTTTCTAAGATCACTTCAGAAGGTTCAAAAACATATTTCAGAACTTTGTTTAAACCTGACTTTATTAAATATTAACTTCAAAATATAAAACCAGTTGTTCAAAAATGCTTTACACTGTCATTCAATTTATTCTGTTACTTGCTGAAAACTGAGTTATTAGAGAACTTGCTGAACCACTTCAGAAGGTTTAGTAAATACTCTTTTCAAAGAGATTTGCTTAATGAAGTTTTGCTGTGCTAAATATAAATTCACTTTTCAATCCCTTCCTTGGTTAGAAATAAACAGATAATAGCAGAATGTAAAGAGTTAAGGGTAGAGAGAAATTTACACAAAGAATTTATCCTGGTTCAGCCACTAACCCAGTGAGCTACATCCAGTCCCAGGGCAAACCACCACTGGATTTTCCACTAATCCCACAAGATTACAAGTATTCTTTTACTCCAGCCTCTCCAGGCTTAACAACAAGTATTCTTTGTTTTCAACTATCTCTCTAGGCAACTCATGCAGTATTCTTTGTTCACCCAGCCTCTCCAGGCTGAAACAAGTATTCTTTGTTTTCAACTGTCTCTCCAGGCAACTTATGCAGTATTCTTTTACAGTCAAGCCTCTCCAGGATCAAACAAGTATTCTTTTACAGACAAGCCTCTCCAGGCTCAACAAGTATTCTTTTGCAGACAAGCCTCTCTAGGCTCAAACAAGTATTCTTTTACAAACAAGCATCTCCAGGTTCAACAAGTATTCTTTTACAGGCAAGCCTCTCCAGGCTCAACACAAATATTATTTTCTATCAAGCCTCTCCAGGCTCTACACAAGCATTCTTTTCTATCAAGCCT